>CM044013.1:11139711-11740255 GCA_024085815.1 Flaveria linearis
GAACGAGTTTAGTGCCATTTGTGAGACTATTGGGGCACAAGGTTTTACACCCGAAGAAGTGATGTTAGTGCTATTTCAGTTCACATTGAAAGGAAATGCTAAGAAATGGTTTCATTCCCTACCTGCTGCCAGCATTTACACATGGGAGCAAATGCAGCAGGCATTCCTAGAGGAATACTATACACCACAGAAGACAAGTGAAGCTAGAAATGCCATTCGTACATTCAGTCAGAAACAAGATGAACCATTCCATGAAGCTTGGACTAGATTCAAGGAGTTGTTGAGAACTTGTCCACATCACGACATTCCTCAATGGGAGTTGATTTCTTCATTTTATGATGGGTTATCTGCTGAAGATGTAAGAGATGTGAATTCAACGAGTGCAGGAACCTTCATGACTAATACTGAGGATGATGATTGGGAGTTATTGGAACGGATGAGTATGCATTCAAAAAGGCAAGCTCAGTCTCGGAGGAAATCAAGGAATGTGGTTGATGATTCGGATAGAAGGACTTCCAGATTGGGTCAGTCATCAGGTAAGGCTACAGTAAAAGCTACAAGTTCTTTTACTATATGTCAAGGATGTGGTGAAGCTGGACACACTGCCAGAGATTGTCCAGAGTTTGATGAGGGGTTGGAAGAGGTGAATTATATACAAGGTGATAGGCGACCATACAGTAACAACACTAATAACAACACCTATCACCCCGGTTTGAGAAATCACCCAAACCTTAGATATGGTAACCCAGACAACCAGTTGAACCCAAACTTTCAAGGCAATTCACATCAGCAATATCAGAACAGGTCAACAGGACAGGGTGGTCATTTCAATCAAGGAAGCTATAACATGGGTGGTCAGAGGAACTACCAGAATAACCAAGACTATGGTGGATCAGGAGGAAATACAGAGCCAACGAACAAGGAACTTCTGGAGTTTATGAAAGAGATGAACAAATCAAATGAGGTGAGAGACAAGAGCTATGAGGCCTTGAGTAAGCAAGTTGGTCAACTAGCAGAAGAAGTGGCAGCTCTTAGGAAAGATCCGGGGAAGCTACCAAGTGATACGATCATGAATCCACAACATCAAGGGACAAACATAAAGAACATGAAAAATGTCCACATTAATTCGGTTAGTATCCTCCCCAATTCTAAAGTTTTCACTGACGACTTTACTTTTTTATCAAAACAAGTTGCAGGTAAGGAAAATGAAGTCGATGGAGTAGAAGAGAGTGACCCAGGAGAACCCATTATTCCAATAAAAGTAGGAAAGTTTAAGATAAAAAGGGCACTCTTGGATTATGGAGCAGGTGTTAGTATCTTGCCTGGTGCGTTATATGATCAATATGAGTTCGGCCCTTTACAGGAGGTTGACAGTACCGTGGTGTTAGCTGACTTGACCTGCAAACGTGCTAGGGGGATGGTAAAAGATGTGATAATAAAGTTGGGAGATTTCTACTACCCGGTGGACTTTATGGTGCTTGACTATGCATCAGTGAGAACAAACGAGCAACAAAAGGTTATTTTAGGACGACCATTTTTGGCAACTGCCAATGCTCAAATCAACTGTCGGGATGGAACAATTGATATGACATGTGAAACTCGTAAGTTATGTTTTGATGTATTTTCCAAGTCAATCACCTATTTTGTTAATGATAATTTTTTTGATGCAAATGTGACTAATATGTGTGTTCCTCCCTACATCTCACATGTAAGCGAGCACATAACTTTTGATAATGGTTGCAAGTATGATAGGGATAAGCAGGTGGACTTGAAAGAGTTTGTAGATTCAAAAGAAAACGAAGAGCCAGTGGTAGAGATGGAAATAAAGCGTAAGAAGCCAAAATGGAAGAAAAAAGTTGGTGATCCACCTGATCATAAAAATGCTCGAGTTAAGAAAACAACATTCGGTCCGTGGTTGGATGACGTCGGGAACCCACTAGATCAACAAAAGCAAACAGTTATAGAACTCTCAGAAGGCAAGCACTACTTTCGACCACCATGAGTGGTGACAGGTATGGTCTGGCTGAAGACCTAAAACTTAGCACTACTTGGGAGGCAGCCTGAGATGTTTGTAATTTTTAGTTATTTTTATGATATTTTTTGTTTGAAACTTTGTGGGTGTGTTCACTAGAAACCCTCACGAGACTTCACTCGTCCACTCGGGCCTATCGAGAGGTTTAAAAGGCTTGTTGCATATGCTAAATGCAACCGTGATTCCTACGAAAGTGAGTGTTATTAATTTTTTTTTGTTTGTTTTAGTTTTGTCTTTTTAGTTTCAAGCCGATGAAAACATGAAAGTGTGGGGAAGCATGTGGAATTTTAGAAGCATATTTGATAACGTGCTTAGCAGGTTTGCCCATAGTCTTCATATAATAATATGGAAGCACTATCAGATCATCTACCATCAGGTCCATGTGAACTTTCTTTGAATTTATTACTATTTTTGTTTGCACTTGGGGGAGTGTTTGGGGTTGGTAAAGATCATAAAAAATCATGTTGAATTAGAAACAACCATACATTGGGGACAATGTATCCCAAGTGTGGGGATGGAGGATTCATAAGTAGACACATATTTTGGAGAAATGGAAATTTGGACAAAATTTGAAAATTTGAAAATTTTTAACGTTTTTCTCTAAAAATACTAATCATTGGTTAAGGTTCTTGGTCAGGGTTAATTCCCCAAAGGTTTCAACCCGGTCGGTTAATGGAAGTTGGAAAGGGAATGCCTAGCTAGGGGTGGCAAACCTTGGGTGTAGTAAACTTGCACATGTCATGTCGGTAGCCCGATCCCACCGTTTCCATATGTGAGAAGCCTATTATTTGATATTATTAGATATATTTGCCTGTTTGAGTGTGCAATGATGCAGTCTAATGGTAGAACTTGTGGAGCGCGTGCATATTGAAGCTTGAAAACGGGATTCCCATTAAAATGATTGAGGCATTAGGATTAACCATAGGATATCCCCATAGGACCCACCTATTTAACGTTTAACCGTAGTAGCCAATTTTGAGCCTTCTCCCATTCATTTGTTTCATTAAACTTCTTAACCCACTAGTCTTTTGTGTAGCCTATTCATTTGTTTACCCATGTGATGGAACTTGAGTTAATTAATGGTAGTAGTGTTAAGTTTGATTTGATATAATATTTTGAAGTTGTAGTTGGGGATTGGTAAGGATAATAAATCCCGTTATGTTTTGTTAAGTTTTATTCTAAAAAAAAAAAGAAAAAAAAAGAAAAAAGAAATGGAAAGAAAAGAAAATTATGTCAAAATAGTGAAGTTGAAAAACGGAAGTATTAGACATGACAAGAAAAAAATTTGTGCTTTGGAATAAAGTGTAGTTAAAGGGTTTGAAGTCATTGAATAAAGTAGTTAACTCAAGTTTTTCATCACTTTAGTCACTTATACCCTAAATTATCCCTACCCGAACCTAAGCCTAACATTACAACCTTTGAAAAGCCCTCATGATTGGTGTGCAATCTCGTGTTAGTGAGTGGAGATTTGATTGTTTTACAAGCCTATGCTCACTAGTTTTCATCATCGCTTGAGTGCTTCATAAATACCGGCACATCTTTGGTCAGGCCAGAAATTACACCGAGTGGAGAGTTTTATTGTGAGGGGTATGATATGTGCAAGGGAACCACCTAGAGTTTGAGAATCTTAGTTAGGCACTCCAGCGGGTTAGAGGTTTGTGGTTGTTAACGGGTCATAGTTGCTAACTTGGGAATTAGGTATGCCCATGAATCTTAATCGAGTTTGGTATGTGTGCGTCTATGTGCTCACCTAATTTTTGTTTGACTTGAATTCTTGATTCTTAAAAGCAACCTCGCTTGAGGGCAAGCGAGAAACAAGTGTGGGGATGTGATGCTAGGGGTTTGGAATGAGGTTTATCATGATTAAGTGGTTAAATTTAATGCATTTAGTATGGTCAAGTGTAAGAGATTGTGTTGAACAAGTTAACTATGAGGATTGGATGTTTTGTAGGTTAAACGCAATCATTTGAGGAGTTTTGAAGAATGCACATGGATGATAATCAAAGATCATGATAGATGAGATGAAAGAGAATTCAATTACGAGAATGTGGCCGCAAACGGGGAGGAAAACGGAGTCCGAACGAAGAAGTTATGAGAAAACAAGATTTGGACAAAGTTGGTCGGCCATGACTTACGGTGGGCTGGATGCCTTACGGCCGAAACATGCTGAAAAACAGAAGCTGCCCACCGTAACTTACGGTGGGGAGACGTCTTACGGTGGCCACGAGTGCTGAACTCGTTTAAAAGCCGAAAAAATTAGGTTTTGAGGATATCTCTCATTCTACACCTCCATAGTCGCCCCCTTTCGTCCCCAAGGCTTCAAGAGGCTCCCGAGAGGCGATTTCAAGGCTTTTCAAGTGTTTTTCATCATTCGGTTTGATCCTTTAACATTAGATTTGATGTTTAATTTTGATTTTGATTTGGTGTTCTTCATTATCATGTCTAGCTAATCTCCTAGTAATCTTCTTTGGGTAGTAAGGTTTACTACTATGATTTGTTCTTGATGATTTGTGGTTGAGTTAATGTTTGAACACGGTAGTTTAAGCCGAGTACATTATTTGTTGGTTGAAAACTCTAAAATATGTGTGTTGCTTTCAATTCACTTGTTCCACTTTGATTGTTTTAGATTTCTTTTCATCTGGAAACGTTAATGTTGGATGGGATTGAGTATCACAAACATAAGATATGATTCGAGTAGTTCTTTAACAACAGTCTTATTCAATCTATTGTTTTTACCCAAATCGACCCGTTAAGCTTATATGACTTTTATGAACATTCAAGGCAAATCTAAGTAGTAAACCTGAATCCGGAGAAGATTACCCTTTTACATTATTGTTTGCAACTCAATTAATCATAAAGTCCGTTACTTTTCTCGATTAGTCATTTTTATTAAGTTTTTGCAATCAAGCTACAACTTTTAGATTTAAACTACAAAACTTTCCACATATTCCCTGTGGATCGACCCGACTTACCCTAGCTATCTTAGGTGAGTTTGGAACCTTATAAATTGTTTTTGATTAGGCTTGACAAACCGTCATCAATATGTATATGTATGTATATGTATATGTATATGTATATGTATATGTATATGTATATGTATATGTATATGTATATGTATATGTATATGTTATGTATATGTATATGTATATGTATATGTATATGTATATGTATATGTATATGTATATGTATATGTATATGTATATGTATATGTATATGCGTATATACATATATATGTATTTGTATATATATATTTACCCTATACGCCGCGTATAGGGCTATACGCCGCGTATAGGGTAGCAGCGTATGGGTCACAGGGCAACGTATAGGTCGAATCCGACCCTATACGCCGCGTATAGGACTATACGCGGCGTATAGGTTACCCACGTATGGTCCACAAGTCGCGTATTGCAACACCCTATACGCCGCGTATATATCTATACGCCGCGTATAGGGTACACACCTATGTGTCTTCGTCCCCAACCAAAGAACTATACGCTGCGTATAGCCTATACGCGGGGCTGTACCAGCGTATAGTTCTTTATACCAGTTTTTAAATCACGCATTATGGGGCATAAAACACTACTTTAACGTTTAAATCAATGAACGATTAACATAATAATGATGTATGAACAATAATACGTACCTGGATGTTGAAAAATCGAAGATCAATACGTGTAGTATAGTGCTATACGAGAGTGTTTTTTTTTTAAGTGTGTGTAAAAAATGAGAAAATTTGAAAGATATAGTGTACCGAGGATCTATACGCCGCGTATGGGTCCATACGCGGCGTATAGCTTATATTCTTTTTAAATCGACACCGACCTATACGTGGCGTATGGGCCTATACGCCCCGTATAGGTAAATTGATGTGACGTCGGTTGTCAGTCATTAATGTCGCATTAATGGTCGTACCCTATACGCCGGGCATGGGCCGCGTATGGACCCATACGCGGTGTATAGGGGGGTGTCGATTTAAGATTTTGGGTGTCCCTTTATTAGCACCCTTGAAAAAAACTCCATTTTAAGTTGTGCATTATTAATTGCTTGAACAGCAGACATGAAACCATGGCTCAAAGAATGGCTAGCATGGCAGATCTGCAAGATGGAAACAAAAAGCTCAAGAACATATCTTTTAGCATTATAAAAAAGACATTATTCACTATAAAAAGTATTACAATTAATAACATACTCAGTGAATGACTGATTATATTGTTATTGATTTCAATCATAATCACTTGCATTTGCACAAAATAACTGCATCACAGTAGCTAAATCACATTAACTTATGAATTAAATAACAAATGGGTTAAACTCAAAACTTTCTACATTGAAATCTCCTATGTATCAAGAAAAAAGGGCTATAATCATAAGAACTTGAAGAGATCAGTTAATCTTTATTCTTGAACTCTACAAGAATAACTGTCACGATCTATCGAATCACTAGTTATGTGACGGGTTTGATTTGCTAGGCGGTCGCTTCCTCAAACTGTCTTCCACCGATGTTTGCGGGACGTTCATGGCTGCACCTTTGAGCTTAGATGGATCTATGGAAAGTGAGGTGAGAGATGAAGGTGCCATCAGTCTTCTTGGTTGAAATCTTGTTGTTGGAATACTGTGTTTTTCGTAGTGGAATGACGAAACCGAAGAAAGATGAAAGAACATCAAGAAAAAGATGAAGAATACCGGTTTGTAACTCATTGTTTGTGAGTGTTATTTGGGATTAAATTTTGATTCTTGATGATGGTTTTCAAGATAGAAGATAATCGAAGGGTCCCTTCTTATGAAAGATGGAAGAATATGGTTATTGGATGCAGCTTTTGCTCAAATCTGACATATCATGTGTGATTTGGGTTATTATATATACTTGAAAAAACAAATGATTAAAGGAAAAGATGCTTGTTTGAACATTGTAGTATAGGCCTTCTAGATTGACCACTTTACTGTAGTGTTGTGTGTGTATGAAAGTTCACATGGTATGTTACAGTTTGGTTTGGTTATGGGTTGAAAGTGAACCTATAAACTGTTTGGTTTGGTTATGGGTTGAAAGTGAACCTATAAACTGTATTTTTTTACTTTGAGATTTTCATAACCAATCAGTTTCTGTTATAAATGGTTCAGTTATGAGAAAAGACAGTTAAATGAATTCTCTAATTTAATTAATAAATCTAGCCATATCTTGAGTCAAGTGAAATGTTAGCAACCCTCTTAAATCTTGATTGAAAAAAAAATCAGCAATTAACATCTGTAACAAAACTTTTCGACATATAACATATCATTTATATTAAAATAAGAGTGGTTTCAATACCAGATTGTTTGGTTAATTATGTTATTAATACATATATAACTATACTCAAGCCATAAAAACAGTCATAAAAAACAATAATCAAACCAATGGTTTCTCGGTTATTTCGGTTTTGCTCCCCCTAATATGAAAAGGACATAAAACTTTATGAAAAGGGGAGTGCATGCAAGGGAATTATAGTAATTAACTCTTATAAATATGATATGATCAATGATTAAGAGAGTGTGTAAGCTAGAGGGTGTAGGTTTGACCAGTATGAAATATCAAATATGTGAGTCATATCTTCTTTGTTTTTAAATAAGAAGGAAAGCATCAGGAGGTTATCATGTGAATCAGATTTGAGAAATAGAGATATTCCTCACAATGCTGCAGAAAACTTTATAGAATAATAAATGACATGTGTGATCATGTGACCTCAACACATGATACCATTACCCCTCTTGTGTGTTTAAAATCTTAAATCTGCAAATTAAAAAGATTCTAAAAGTACCAACACACACAGCTCAACATTGCTGGTGTGACCACATTTTCTTTGTGGAACCATTTCCAATGGATAGGTCCACACAACTTTATCCATGTTTATGTAAACTTTTAGAAGCATTGTGAAGTTTCCTCTAAGTATGTTCAAAAACTATCATTTTTTCCAAAAAAACAAACAAACTAATTTGATCATTTTGTGGTAATTTAAATACATTCGCGCTATAAACCTATTGTAAAATTAGACGTGATACATGATCTTTTAATTAAGACATTACACGTTGTTTCATTTAAGAGCATGGAAATGCACCAGCCCCTAAGTCTGTGATGAATCATTTTCGCCAAAACACATTCTCTCTTCTTTTCATGAATCTCATTCCATTTCTCTCTTCTTCTCCTCTTACAAATTCGGTCAAAAGAGATTGTTACTTCAGATCCAATCAAACTCAAAGAAAACTCACATACAAAGAAGGACTTGTAGCTTACACCATTACATCAATAATTTAACTCTCTAATTAACCCGCACATGACCAAATAAAAACACATAAAACATGTGCATAAATAAGCTTCCTCGATAACCTGGTTTTTTACCCCGATTTGACTAGTGCCCATCAAGATTGACCTACCGAGGTCCTTGTCCAAGGACTTTTGCCACGGGAATGCATAAAGTTCTTAGAGGTTTACGTCCAACTCAATGCCACATCACCCCACAAATGTATGTCCATGGCATACCTATTGCACATGCTCTATGAATCAATAAAATTATGTCGCTTACTTCGTGCTTTATGGACATTTATACACAACTAGTGTGCCAAAATGGTTTTTGTCAATGTCTCTTATGGGCGCAAATGTATGTTATACTAATTAACATATGGCAAATTTGAGCAAGTCATAAACTGATACGACCACGGACCCGTAATACGTGACTGGCAAAATTCAGAAGGCGCCATGACCGAAGATCAGGCTAAGATGGCAACCCATGATCCGGTCAAAGACTATAGTGAGCTGCACAAGTTAGTTTAGTGAGTGGGAAGGTGTTCTTTCTCATGTTTGCATGTTTTCCTTTCAAACCATGTTCTCCTAATGATCTGCATGTAGAATAGGCTTCCTTTTGCTATTTTTTTTGGACGGCCAACGAATAATTTTTAAACCCAGTCACCCGGGTAAACCCATTGGCGAAAGGCCACCCACGCCCGCGAACACAGACAGCGCTGGTGACCCGGCTCGCCCACCATTCCAAGGGAAACCCACCACCCAAAGGCCCACTGTGGTAAAACCCTTGGCCCACTTGAAGCATATTGCACATAGTGAGACTCCAACCCATGACCGCCACTTTGGAAAGTCATAGGGTGCCTCCTTCTAAACCAGTTGATCTAGGACTTATTGGCTTCTTTTTGCTATTTAAGTTTGTAATTTACATTCAAGAAAAAAACGAGAAAATTGGTAGCAAACTCGAGTTCTCTTCTTTTTAGTTCTCGAAGATTAACTCACTCTACGGGTCCCTATCATCAGGGTTGACGGAGGGGTGAGAGGGGCGACAACTCGGGCCCAATCTTTCGAGTGCCCCAAAATTTTTAAAAATATTTATATTATGTATACACTTTAAAAAAATCCCTATAGGAATGACTATTACACACTTTAAATTAATCTATTACACATTTTAAATAAGCACATTTTATTCAAATATGATTAGGGTTAAACCATTTGACTAATTTAATTAGTACATCATATACAAACATTTTAAAACACATTATAAATTTTCTTTTCATTTGAGGCCATTAACCTTGCTGGCTGCGGCCCCTAATCCTCGGTAGGAGCCCTGCCTATCATAAACACACAAACTACTTGCAATGCAAATAAACATGACAAAACATTACATGTGTTTCAATCTCAGGACTTAAAAACAATGTTTTCAGAACCGTATCAAACAGTTAATCGGACGTCTTACTGGGTCACTGGTCGGACCGGATACAAGAACCGGATAAAATTATAATTATTTTACAAATAAATACTAACAAATAAAATATATATATGAAAACCAGTTCGACCGATCCAACCCCCAGTTCATCCGGTTCGACCCCCGGTTCAACCGGTCCGGTTCCTGGTTCGACCGCCGGTCCAACCACCGGTTCAATGCCAAAACGGTTTTAAGTACTGAACCAGACCGAATTGGAGTCCAGTTCCCGGTCCAACCGGTCAGATCGGACGGTCCAATCCGGTTTTCAAAACAATGCTTAAAAAAACCCACTTCATCCTACTCTAAGTAGACTACAAGTACATCGTGTATATAGCGACAACCAAAACCATCTCATACTTTATCCAATGCATAAACATTAGTAATACAGTAATATCAGTGGCGAAGCTTGAACATCCCCGTATGGGGGAGTCGAGATTTATATAAAAATTTACATTACCGGGCCAAAAATTTACACTAACGAGCTAAAATTTAACACTACCGACGAAAAAAATAGGGGACGCCCCCTACTATCCTCCGCCATTGAGTAATACACCCTTGATTTATCAAGTGTATTCTAGTTGGGTTTAATATTTTCATTTATCTTTAATAATTAACCGTTTAATTAACCATTTAACATGTAATGTAGCTTTTTTTAAATAAATCTTCTATTAAATTATGTAGATACGTGAACATTTTAGCTTGAAGAGTTCTATTGTATCGTATTCCTACCGGATCTGAGTATCCTGGAGTTATATATGTTTTTTTACCTCAATTAATTTTTAAAGTTCGACATTTATAAATTATTACTTTAAAATGAAACACCTATTTAGAATTTAGGTGACCTTACAAATACAAAAATACTTTAAGTAACTTTATCAAAATACCTTTGGTTGATCTAAAAAGTTTTTCCAGTTATGGATTTTATCATGAGGGATTTGATGGTGCGGTCTCGGTTGAAAAACATATATGCTTATCCAATCAAGATAACACATATCATTCAAATCAAGGTCGTACAATTGACGTTTAAAAACAACTAAAAATACTTAGTAAACTTAATTATTAAAACTTAATTACTTAAAATACTTGGTTGTTAAGTGTGGAAAACCCGGCATTGGGTGGAGCACCACCCCTTGGAAATCGATGAAGAAAAACAAGTCCCGCTAGAGATTTTTCACTGGGGAAGCCGTCCTCTTTCCTTTTCCAATTGGTCAAATTAGGATATATAAAAATTAAGACGACTCCGTGCAAAAAAAAAACCAATATGAAAAATAGAAAATAAACATACAAATAATTTTTTTGTGTGATACCGATATGACAATTCAAGAAACTTAGACTATGTTTAGTGATTTATTTAATTACAATGTCACCTAAATAAATATGATTTATTAAAATTATTTTAAATCAAATATAATAGGTTTAAAACATTTTAGTTAAATATTATTAAAAATAAGAAAAAATATTTGGTTAAAAATAAGTTTAAAATCTTTCTTTAACTATGACATACTGACTTTAACTCCTCAATTGTGTTTACGTCAACAACTTTGATGCCGCTAAGGGGCCCACTCCGTCCCACTCCGTCCCACTCCGTCCCACTCCGTCCCACTCCGTCCCACTCCGTCCCACTCCGTCCCACTCCGTCCCACTCCGTCCCACTCCGTCCCACTCCGTCCCACTCCGTCCCACTCCGTCCCACTACGTCCCACTACGTCCCACTACGTCCCACTACGTCCCACTACGTCCCACTACGTCCCACTACGTCCCACTACGTCCCACTACGTCCCACTACGTCCCACTACGTCCCACTACGTCCCACTACGTCCCACTACGTCCCACTACGTCCCACTACGTCCCACTACGTCCCACTACGTCCCACTACGTCCCACTACGTCCCACTACGTCCCACTACGTCCACTACGTCCCACTACGTCCCACTACGTCCCACTACGCCATTGTTGGGTTAAAAAAGAGTTTGAAGGTCTTCCTTTAACCTGGATGTAAAACAGTAAACTGCAGTACACTTCATTCCCTACGATTGCTCACACACCAAACCACTTCCCGCCTCTGCAGACCCCTAATTCTCACCGGCCGGAGATTTCCTCCGATGGACACCGGAGAAAGCAGCGACGAGAGTCCGATTCAAGCTACCAAAGGCAAATCCAAAACTCCTCGAAAGCCTAAAGCAAGTGCTCTTAAGCAGAGTCAGTATCCCCTCACTTTTCACTCTCAGTTGCTCTCACCGATATCACGTTCATCGTAACCTAATTTCAACTTTTGCTTCTTTCAGAATCTCCGGCGGAGTTTTTCGCGGAGAATAAGAACATCGCTGGATTCGACAACGTGAGTTCCTTCTCGTAGCTCTGTAGTTCACTTGATTAGTAGAATGAATGATGTGTAATGAGTTTTATCGATGGAATGCTCGAATTGGAGTTGTTCTGAGCTCGTATTGGTGGAGTATATTGAGTTTGTGTAGCTTCTGATGGATTTGCGTTAGTGTTTTGTTTGGATTTGGTTTGTTATGCATGGCTTGTTGATATCAAGGAGTGTGATGGAAATGATTTTTTATTTATGTTGTAAAAGTTGAGCGAACAACTTGTGTGTGTTTGAATTGGAGTTGTTTTAGTTCACATTGGCTGAATATGTGGCATTTGTGGAGCTTCTGATGGATTTGCATTTGTATTTTGTGTGGATTCGGTTTGTTATGTGTGGCTTGTTGGCGTTATCAAGGAGTGTGATGGAAATGATTTTTTATTTATGTTGTAAAATTTGAGCAAAGAGTCTGTGTTTGTTTAAATGGATCTCAGCCTGGGAAATTGCTGTATACTACAGTTAGAGAACTTGTTGAAAATGCACTCGGTTCTGCAGAGTCCATTGCTGAGTTCCTTTTCGTAGCTCTGTGTGCGTTAGTTTTTGTTGTGAATTCTCAGTTCAACTACATTTGATGTGAACAATTAATAATATACAACAGTTATATCTTTGGAATGCTTGAACTGGAGTTGTTTTTAGTTCATGTTGGCTGGAAATATGTAATTTGTAGAAGTTCAGATGAATTTGTATGATTGTATTAGTCTTTTATCTGGATTTTTTTTTGTTATGTATGGCCTTGTTGATATTGATTCCAGGGAGTGTGTTGAGAATGTGTTTGTTTATGTTGTATGGAAATTGACCGAAGAACTTGTGTGTGTTTAAATGGATCTCAGCCTGGGAAATCGCTTTACACTACTGTTAGAGAACTTGTTGAAAATGCACTTGATTCTGCAGAGTCCATTGCTGAGCTTCCATTTGTTGAAGTAACAATGTGAGTGACTTGGTTTTTTGTAAGTATATATGTATGTACGTTGGTTCGTTGTATGAACACTTAACTGTGCAATCTAGTTCCATTTATGGTGTTGTTTTGGTACTATAGCGAGGAGATTAATAAAAGCAAGTTCAATTCCATGATTGGTCTTATTGACCGGGAGCGAGTTGACGAGGCATTATATGGTGATTTTGAGACGGCAAAGGCTCGTGAGGTTTGTACTTTAGGCTTCCAAAAATGAACTGGTTGTTCTTTAAGTTTCCCACAATAAACTGGTGATTTTGAGACAGTCTTATTGACCTGATTTTGTTTTAATTTCACGTATGTTGTTTCTCCTCACCTGTTTCTTGTTCTACTATCAGAAACGGCTTGCCAAAGAAGCTCGTATTCAGGAAATTCAGGCAAAAAATGTTGCCCTTGGGAAGAAAGTAAAAGAACAGACTCCTGCAAAGGCTATCAAGGGCCGAGGTGAGGCCTCGTTTTACAGGGTGACTTGTAAGGTCTGATATATCCGTGTTTGAACCTTTTATTCAGCTTTTCAGTTTTGTGAAACATTCTTTGCTAGGATTTGATGATGGCTTTCATTTTGACATTTCTGTAGGATAATGGAAGAGGAATGCCCCATGATGATATTCCAAATATGTTTGGACGAGGTATAGTTATCTTCTTTCATGCTGATTGATGTATTGAATCTATCATGAAGTTATGCAAGACCTGTATCTCAGCATGGCATACTGAGATTTCTGTCTCTAGGTTCTGTTTCATTGTCATGTTAGTTTTCTAAGATATAATGATAGTGCAGTTTTATCTGGGACAAAGTATGGGCTGAAGCAAACACGTGGAAAATTTGGACTTGGTGCAAAAATGGTATGTAGTACATGAGGCGTCTCATGAAAACAATCAAACATAGCCATACTTTAAAAAAAATCCGTGTGTGTGTGCATGTTAATGTAGCCATCTAATTAGGTCCATACAAAGATAGATCATCTAACATTGTTTTAGTAGTGTTCAGGGTATTTTCTACATCAAACATTACTTTCTATTTGCGGTGATAAAAAGAAAGTAATACACTGATAAAAGTAATATATGTTATATCTATATTGTTTTTTTTCAGGCATTAATTTGGTCAAAGATGAGTACAGGATTACCTATTGAGATATCTTCATCAATGAAGAATCAAAGTTATACTTCATTCTGCAGACTGGATATAGATATTCACCGGTATTTTTCTAGCCTATGAAGCATTGCTCATTAAAGGCTGATGTGGATATTGTTAATGCTAAAACTTGTGCTCTAATCTTTGGATTCTATTCTTCCACAACAGAAACATTCCCCATATCCATGTACATGAGAAGAGAGATGATAAGGAACAATGGCATGGAGCTGAGATCCAAGTTGTAATTGAGGGAAACTGGACAACGTATCGTGTATGTACCAATTTGTTGTTTTGCTCAAGTTTGCTTGTTATATTATATACGATGTATAATGATCATCCCGTGACGAATTGGTTTTCTAAGTTTCAAATCATGGGCCACAGTAGGTTCATTTCTTAACTGATACTTTTTATGTTTGCAGTCCAAGATATTGCATTATATGCGTCAAATGGCTGTTATTACTCCATACGCTCAATTCATGTTTCGATTTATATCAGACGCATCAGAGTACCCTCTCTTTCTCTATCACATACCTAGCCCCTTTCCTGCCCCATGAAAAAAGTTCAATATTCTGTTTGTTATTTAATTTCATTGATAGCATGCTGTATTAGTGTAATCTGTCACTTATCATGCCAATTAAGACTATTTTTCCTTTGCACTTTTGAAGTAAAAATGTCATCATAAGATTTGCGAGACGGACAGATGTAATGCCTGCAGTTCCTCTTGAAACAAAGTACCATCCATCAGCGGTGGATTTGCTTCTCATCAAGCGCTTGATTGGTGAAACTACAAAGCAGAACCTTTTACAGTTCTTCAGCATGAATTTGTCAACATTGGGAAGTCGCATGCCGAACGATTGATTGGTAATAAAGTTTTCACCACTCACTTATACTACAATAAATCAGTTAGACAAATATGCAACCTATGTTATACAATTAAAAGCAACCCATGTATATATGCACGCAGACTTATGTTACGATAGTTCATATAAAAGGTAATTTTCATCCTTGAAGATTTATAGTGGTTCAGCTTAGTTTTTTTTCATGATTGCACCTATGCAAATGCTCACATTATATCACAGCTTTTACTTTAGCATTTCTTTGGGACTTGAGGTTATTCAGCAAAGTTACATAGGTTGTAGTTTCACAGCGTTGGGTTTAAATTCTCAAACGGATGCTCCACCTGATACATCTTCATGTCGTGCGACTGAAAAGCTAACCTTCTTAAGCAAGCATAGCAATTAGCCAAGGCTTTTGTTGAGTCAAGAGAGATATCACAACATATGAATCTAAGTGTACGCTTGATCGCATAAATTAGGAGTCCATATTTGCAACGTATTCAACAGCTCTTCATCATTATCATTTCCACTAAGAAAGGTCTGCCCATGTTAACTCAAGTTGGTTCTAACCACTTAACTGGGTTTTTTTTATCTCAAGTTTCTGTAATACAAGATTTTTGGTGGTGCAAAATGCTCTAAAGGGTGAATGATAAGTCTCCAAAGAGTGCATCCATGAAACTAGCTGTTTGAGTTTGGTGCATCATGGTGTTCACTTGGTTGGCGTTTAAACTGAACCAATTAGGTGGAAGTCATCTGGTTTTTGGTTGGTAAAAATAGAACTGGCCAAATTATCTCAAGAACCAAACTAGGGATGTGATTTTGGTTATGAATTCAAGATATGGTATTAGCCGAGAAGCAGGGTTTAAAAGTACGGAATCAAGCCTCGAGGCGTTTTCCCTTCGCCTCATGACGTGTAAGCCTCGAGGCTAACCGAGGCGTAAGCACGAGGCAGGATTAACAAATAAACATAAACATACATACCCAGTGTATCCCGCTGAAGAGCAGGGTCTGGGAGGGGTATATGGTGGCAAGTCTTTCCTCTATCTTGAAAGATAGAGACCGCTTCCGAAGAGACCCCCGACTCGTTAACAAAGGCAATAACAATAACAATCATAATACAAAGCATACAACACAAAGATAGATATCACATGAAGAATTAGATAATGCGCTCATAAAAAAAACGGCATGTAACACCCAAAAAGGGTAGATGAGGAAAACTACACCTAACGTGTGGGGTCCGGCCATATGTCACCGTATACCCTTCCCACCCACAAAACCCACTAAAAGTCCTTAATTTTAATTCTACGCCTCCACTCACTTCTATCCTCGATCATGTTCTCAGAAAGATGCAAGTCTATCATATCCTTCCTAATAACCTCGTCCCAAGTCAACCTAGGTCTACCTC
Organism: Flaveria linearis; assembly: GCA_024085815.1. Lineage (NCBI taxonomy): Eukaryota > Viridiplantae > Streptophyta > Magnoliopsida > Asterales > Asteraceae > Flaveria > Flaveria linearis. The sequence goes on from CM044013.1 coordinate 11,156,172, forward strand.
TACTCCTCCTACCCTCTATGCTGATGTTCTCTACTGCTCGGACAGGTGCTGCCATCGTTCTCCTCTTCACGTGCCCAAACCATCTTAATCTTCCCTCTCTTATATTTTCTGTGATACAAGCCACCTCTAGCCTCTGGCGAAAGACGTCGTTTCTTATCCGATCCAATCTTGTGTGTCCACACATCCACCTCAGCATTCGCATTTCTGCGACCTCTATTTGTCTCGTGCGATTTCTTTATGGCCCAACAGTCTGTGCCGTATAACATAGCTGGACGTACTGCCACTCTGTATAGTTTTCCCTTTAGTTTTGCTGGGAACCTCTTATCACACAAAATCCCTGATGCTGCTCTCCACTTGCACCATCCTGATTGTACACGGTGTGCTACATCGCTGTGTATCTCTCCATCTTCCTGTACGTACGAGCCAAGGTATTTGAACCTAGACGTCCGGGGGACCGCCATGCCCTGGATACTGATTTGGGTGTCCTCTTCGGCCTCACCACTAAAGTTACAATGCATGTATTCTGTCTTAGAGCGACTTATCCTTAAGCCCCTGCGTTCTAGTGCTGCTCTCCACTGTTCTAATCTCTCGTTAAGCACCGTCTTAGATTCTGATATTAAGACAATATCATCCGCAAACAGCATACACCATGGGACTGGCTCTTGTATAGACTTGGTCATCTCGTCCAACACTACTGTGAAGAGGAATGGGCTCAATGCCGATCCTTGGTGGAGTCCTACTTCCACCGGGAAGTAGTCTGTGTGTCCGACAGGTGCTCGTACACACGTTTTTGCCCCGTCATACATATCCTTTATTATTTTGATATACCTCTCTGGTACCTTTCTAAGTCGTAGACTTTCCCAGATGAGTTTCCGCGACACACTGTCATAGGCTTTTTCTAGGTCAATGAATACCATATGTAGGTCTCTTTTTTTTTCTCTATATTTCTCCATTATCCTCCTTAGAGCGTCCTGGCATAAATCCAAATTGGTTTACCGCTATCTGAGTTTCTCGTCTAATTCTCGTGTCAACAATTCTTTCCCATAGCTTCATCGTGTGACTCAATAGCTTTATTCCCCTGTAATTTGCGCAACATTGGACATCTCCTTTTTCTTATATATGGGGACTATGACACTGCTTCTCCACTGCTCTGGCATCTTTCCTGTCTTAAAGATAGTGTTGAATAAGTCCGTTAGCCATTGTAGGCCCTCATCTCCAAGGCACTTCCACACTTCAATCGGAATGTTGTCTGGCCCCACCGCCTTAGCCCTTCCCATTTTCTTCAAAGCTCTCTTAACTTCATCGACTGTGATGCTTCTACAATAACACTTGTTTTGTTGCGTCGTTTGAGTTGTTTCATCGATCTCCGTTTGTTGATTACGGTTCGTTATGTTGAAAAGGTTATCGAAGTAAGTTTTCCATCTCCCCTTGATGTCTTTCTCCCTCACCAAGACCTTTCCATCCGCGGCCTTTATAAACTTCACCAATCTCAAGTCCTGTCTACTACGTTCCCTTGCCTTGGCAATCTTAAACATGTCATGTTCACCCTCTTTCGTCTCTAATCGCTTATACATCCTCTCGTATGCTATGTTCTTTGCCTCTGACATAGACTTTTTCGCCTCTCGTTTAGCCTCTTTGTATTTATCTTCTAGCTCTGCTCGTTCTTCCTCATTATTACAGCGTAAAAGCTCTCTAAAACTTTGTTGTTTAATTCTTATCTTCTCCTGTACATTTTCGTTCCATCACCAGGATTCCTTATGACCGATTGTCCTATTTGTCGTAATCCCAAGCGTTTCTTTAGCTGCTTGAATGACTCTAGTTGTCATAGCCTCCCACTTTTGGTTGGCGTCTTCCTGTGGCCCACTCAGGTTCATTGGTATGATTTTATCTCTAAAGATGGTAATCTTTTCGTCTTTGAGTTGTCCCCATCTGATCGTAGGTCTACTTCTCTTAGTTGGTTGGACAATTGCTCTCTTCAGTCGTAGATCTGCCACCAACATGTGATGTTGAGTGACTACTGTCTGTCCCGGTATTATCTTGCAGTCCTTCCACGAGCTACGATCTTCTCTCCTCATCAGCAAATAATCTATCTGTGTGTGTCTCCCGCCGCTGCTAAACGTAATTAGATGCGATTCTCTTTTCTTGAAAACGAATTTATGATGCTTAGTTCATGCGCTAATGCAAAGTCAAGAAGCTCCCTACCGACGTCATTCCTCAGACCATACCCAAAGCCTCCATGCACCCGAGGCAGGATTAACAAATAAATATAAAAATTATATATCTTATAAAAATACAGACTACTTTCATCATCGGGTTTATCAAAAACCTCAAAAACACACATTAAAAAGACATGGAATGTTTGAAACTGACACAAAAAGTCTAAAACATCAAAAACAAACAGAACAACCCCCTAAGGCGCAACCTTTCTTAGCGCCTCAGCCCTATGAGGCGCATGTACATAATAAACCCCTGAGGCGCCGCCTCAAACACGTTTTCTGGGCGCCTCGCCTCGAGGCGTACGTCTCAACCGCTTTTTAAAACAATGCCGAGAATTGATAACAAGGTTGTGGATGCATTGTTACGAAGAGAGAACCAACACAACTTGGGGTCTTGATGATTTCATGGGTGCTGAACTGGGAAGAATTAGTTCGTGAGATTTTGAGGGATCCTGAATTGAACAAACTTCGTTAAGTCTTACTAAACGGAGCAAAGGTGTCGAAGGGTACAGTCTTGACATGCATCGAGGCATCATAAAAGTGGATGTCCACTTCTAAGATAGTAAGATGGCCATTTTATGGCACAAATACAAGCCACATGCAGCTGTTTAATATACATTTAGACGTTCCATACAATCATACTTAAGATAGATAAAAGTCATAAACATAGACAAAATCATGGTCATACGTGCAATAGTTGAGCCCCTTCCCTTATTGGACTAGAGAGTTTTATCTTCTTTGGAACAGTTAGCTTGCAATCACTCTGTCAGATGTGAGTTTGAACCTGCGAGCACTGGAATCTACAGTTCCAATTTGCTATGTGATGAACAGTAAATATGTATCCGTTTACAATAGTGGCAGTCTAACTTGTTTTTTGTCAACTACATGATAATGTTCTTCCTTTCATTTATCTTACTAGTCATGAACTTGGCCTAGTGCATGTGCTAAATTCTTGTTCTGGTTTTAGTAATAATTTTAGCTGATCTAAGGCTTTTATCATATTACAGGAGAAATGGGCCCCGATTTCAGCCCCAAAACACCAGTGAAGTCGCTGACACCCCAGCAAATTGTTCGCATCCATCAGTTGTTTCGGCAAGCCAAGTTTGATGATCCTAGTGGTGATGTATGATGCTCTTTGTTGTTTAATTTAGCTGCTTATTTTGAGAATTATGTCAAATAAAATAGCTGACTTACTATTATTTCTATTCTGAATTTATTTGATTTTCAATTCATTTAAGTGTCTTAGTCCTGCGGGAGAGTACAACCTCCGCCTGGGTATAATAAAGGAACTGCATCCAGACATGGTTGCAACTTATACTGCAAGGTAATATATTACCTGGGCTTCAGCCAACCTAATATGTATAAGATGTCTTAAATTACTAGAGTATTGAACGCGTTTGGAGCTACTTTATAATCGCAGTGCTCAAGTATTCGAAGGACACCCATTCATTGTGGAAGCTGGAGTCAGTCTGGGAGGAAAAGATGTCAAGCAAGTATGTTTGTTTCTTTTCCTATTTACCTCATAGCAGCTGTACTACGTCCATTGCTTGCTTTTAATTTATGACCATCTAGAATCTGGTATTTTTAATTCTACTGTCAGATCTTTCATTTTCCATAAAACATATTAGTCTGGTAGAACTGTGGATATCCATCTAAATTGTAGTTCTATGGTTGTCTTTTTGAGTAAACCACACAAATAGAAAGAAATTGCCATTTTCTCCTGATTTTAGCAACCAAATTTAGATTAGATGCTAATAAAAATCTATTTATATTCTATTACCTGAGTTTGTAAACCATGTTATGTTGTAGTAATCAATGACTTTTTCAACTGGTAGCGGGTTCTTTCTTTTCGCCAGTTTTTTAAAATTTGTTGACCTGACATCTTATTGGTCATTTTGTGTGTATTTCATGTGGCACATGATGTGACGTTCAATAGATGTTTTTAAATATAAATTTTATAGAATAATCATTTTATCAAACTTGTAAACACATCTTTGAAAAATTACACATCTGATGTGGCGGCTGTCATTGCATCAGCTTATGCCATGTCATCAATGAGGCTGGTTGCTAAAATCTGTAATGGATTGCAAGTTGATTGCTATTCTGTGTCTAATATAAGTTGGTTGCTAACATTGTGTAAGTGTGAAGTTCGTTTCTATTTTCTGCAGTTTGCCCTTTGTTTTTCTACTAGAAAAGAATGAAACTTACAATTTCCAGTGAAACAATAAATTGATTGAGACCGACTTTCACCGCTCAATTTTGGTTACGCTAGTTACTTATGGTAATGTTAGTTCCTTGCTTCACCATTTCTTTCTTGCTCTATGTGGCTATCAAAATTTTAGGGTTTAAATATATTTCGGTTTGCAAATCGGATTCCGTTGCTGTTTGAGCAAGGCGCTGATGTTGTCACCAGAACTGCAATGAAGAGAATCAAGTAAGACTCTTAATAACGATTTCCATTTTTAGCAGCAATTGTCTTAATTCTGCTATTATCTTTCAGTTGGAACAGTTACAAAATCAATCAGACCCAAGACAAAATTGGAGTTTTTGTTAGCATTGTAAGCACAAAAATCCCATTCAAAGGGACCGGAAAAGAATATATTGGAGATGACATAAGTGAGATTGCTTCTGCTGTGAAGGTGCATACTCCTCAAAATATTAGTTCTAAAAAAATTAAAGAAACTCCTTTTAAGTTACCAATCTTTGTTTTCCAGACTTCTATTAAACAGTGCTGCAGTCAGCTAAAGTCGAAAATAGTGAAGAAAATTCAGGCTCGTGAGCAGCAAGAGAGGAAAAGAAATTTAAGCAAGCAAGTTCAACACCTTTTTATATCACACATATCGAGGGGTGTTAAATGGGTCGTGCTTGCAGGTTGGTGGGTCGAACACACGGACCCAAAAATTGTGTCAAACACATAAACCAACACGACACTAGTTTTCGCTGGTTGACACGAGCACACCCTGTTTGACCTGGAAAATCTTATTTTATTTTATTTTTTTTGCATATTAATACTCTAGAATATAAAAACCTTGTTCAAAATATATGAAGTAATTATGTTTAAACTATAAACCACTTTAAATTTGGGCATAAAATACCCAATAAGTTTAAATTATTGCACGAAACATATTTTTTGAAAAGTTTATAAAAGCTGCAAACCCAGCCTTGTTGATTTGGACATGATCCATTTAGCTAAATGTGTTTGCAACAAGGTTAACCTGAAACTGACGACCCCATTTACACACAATCAAAACACACGAATTTCGTTTAGGTTCATGCAATGCTAGAATTTGACCATTTTCATTGTTTTTTTATTTAAAATTGGATATAGGTACATTGGTGATGCTACAGGTGCTATCTATGAAATATTGAAAGAGTCAGCACAGATGCAGGCAAAGAAGAAACGCATGGAAATCAAGGATGAGGATGCCGAGCTACTTCAGAACGTCTCGAGTCGTTTAATAACAAAAGAAACCCTAAGTGAAAAACTTGCGCAACATGTTGAACAGGTAAACAACTTTCTATATTTTCTTTCTCATAAATCGTTGTAACTTTGTTTATTTATGTTGCGTGACGTTTGCAGGTTGATTATGAGATGGCAATGGAATACGCGACACAAAGTGGAGTGAGAGAAGAACCGAGAGAAAACATATACCTACAAGCACTGGAGCCTCAAAAGAACTTCATAGACCTACATTCTCCCTTATTTGTCTTCAGGCTTATCCTCTAGGTATTCACCAGATTAACTAAGCCTGGCCAAAAGAAAGGTTCGGGTCGGTAGCATGTCATGATGATTAAACAGGTTTGGGTCAAAACAAGCTGTTTTCAAAAAGTGTCAGTTTGGTTAGAGTCAAAATGAGTTCCGACGAAAATTGTTATTGAGTTATATTATATTGTTTCAACCATAATAACTGAATGTCATTGAATAAAATCTGCATTCTTGCACTGACTAGTGCTCGGTCTCTTTAGGTTTTCTATGAGAGTTTATAGCACAAGATTATGATTTTTCGATGACTACAGGTTTAAAGCTCGGATCGAGGAATCATTGATGTGCCCTTCCCTTAAAGGTCTCTTGCAACCAGATCTTGATTTGTTGTGTGAAATATTTGCATAATATTTTTATTCTTAGGCCTTCCATTCAAAAGGACATAACATTTGTTATTTAGGTAAAATGTTGTTATTTTTATTTTTTATTTTTATTTTTGTTTTTGAAAATGTATACTATTGATATAATTTTTTTTTTTATCATGGGTTGTTAGAAACATGAAATGAAGTATAGTTTATTATTATTATATCGGTTTTCACCTATATTTGGATTATGATTATGACCTAGTTATATTGGATTGTATAAGCAATGACTTGCAGATCTTGAATCATTCAAAATGGAATCTGGCCATTATCTTAACAACTATTCTCAGGTCAGTGATTTTGATCTTGAACACCATGATTCGTGTAGGCCCGGGTTTGATTCTATCATGTTAAACCTGTTACATTGGGTTTTGATCTCCATATCTGCTTCTGCATAAGCATGCTATTTTCAATGTCAGCAAATAAAGCTAGCTTTTAGATGATCTGCAAACATCAGTTTCCAAAGTGAATCTCAAACCAGAATGATATCTATGGGTCTTATTTTAGCCTAATTAGCTAGTTAACTAATTACTTAGTTCATCAATTAATTAATTATCAAAGGGTTATATGTCATAGCAGAAGAAAAAAATGGATTGAAACATTCAAAACAAAGAAAAAGGTGGAGATTGAGCCATTGATATTTGATAGGTTGAGTCCAGCAGTTGGTTTTGGACCCATGAAAGTTGCTCTTCACAAATCACAACTTGCTTCTACTTCACCTTTCTTACATGGAAATTTAATATCATAATTAGTTAATTAACTAGTATTTATATTATCTTAGCATTATATTAAATGATTTAATAAGTTACCCTTTCACATGTACATATTAGATGATAAACATTAATTTCCATTGCTAACACAGTTAAAATTCCTTCAAAACTATGACTAGATATATATTTCTACAAATTCCTTAAAAAACTACATAATATTGTGTATACGTGTTTTTTATAAATAATTATACACTTAAGCAAATAACTGAAGTCTATATCCCTTTTTTTGTTAAAATATATATATTTACACATTTTAAAAACTAAAATTGTGTCATGTCACACACTTCTCTTGGTAGTCGGGAGTTAGGGTTACTATAAGTCCTAGACAAAACGAACCTAATAAACATCAATCGACAATCATACACGAGATAGAAGGCTGGTCTTATAAAAATAAACAATGATTGTAACAGTAATAAATTTTATGAGGGGGTATATATGTCAACAAGATAATATGATTTGTGAAAGAGATTTATAATGAGGTTTTTGGGCAATGTAATTATGGTTTCGTGTGTTGATTATCTAGACTTATTTTAATAGAAAAATAGAAATTGATTTAGATGTATAGAGAAAGTAACATCAATACACTTATAAAATAAGTGAGATAAAATTAAAAAACTTAAGTTTATATTAACTTTTGTTGTTGAAATTCCATAGAGTTGCTAAAGAGTTGGTGGGTGGTTACAACCTCACCGATTTTGTTATACGTAATAAACCAATTTTATCTTATACCTATCTAACACTTCAACTTATTATTTATTTTCGTTTATGGTAAAATACACCCATAATATCCCTTGGGACGTCAATTATTTCTCAATTCTGTAGCCAAGTATAAATTATTTGATTGAAAATAAATATAATTAAAATCTTTAAAACTTCAAAATATGTGTTACCATTAACATTTAGCTTATGAACGATAAAAGAGTAACACTATGGGACCGGTTAATTGTCTTATTTTCATTATACGCGCACTAAAACTTTTACATACTACTATATTTTCGAATAAAATAAAATAAAAGTAAAAGAGAGAAATAAACTTTTTTTAATCTTTATTTACTCTTAAAGCTTACCATGTACATGTGAACATAACTGATAGGGTCCTGCTATAACTACATCACCCACATTTAATTTCACACTCAAATAACCGTTTAGATTTTATCTTAAACGACCGTTCAAAAGATAAAGGGCCATAAAATCTGATAATTAACATAACCTACAGACAACTATTTGATAAAAATTCAAATGGCCAATCACAAAATAGGGGCCATGAGATTTAAGATGATGTAACTACAACAACCGCAATTATAATACTGATTATACACACACACATATACATCCATGCTATTCATGTGTGTGCTTAGAGTACCATCAGCTTGAGTCTTACACAGTTGAAAACAATAATATGTCCATTCCCCCAAAAAAATTCCCACATAAACTTCACAAAAAACCATAACAATTCACTCCCAAATCTCATAACAATCTAACCCTTTTCAAGCCTTAATTTTGATCATCACCTTCAACATTCACCATGCAGCGTCCACCACCACCGGAAGAATTCACCCTCAAAGAAACCACCCCAAACATCGCCGGAGCCGGCAAATACTCCGGCGACAAGCTCACCTCGACCTATGACCTCGTCGAACAAATGGAATATCTCTACGTTCGAGTTGTTAAAGCGAAAGACCTTCCACCAAAAGACCTCACTGGGAGTTGCGACCCCTACGTCGAAGTCAGGCTTGGAAACTACAAAGGAATCACCCGACACTTCGAAAAGAAACCCAACCCCGAGTGGGACCACGTCTTCGCCTTTTCAGACGATCGAATTCAGGCGTCGTTCGTTGAGATCAGTGTTAAAGACAAAGATGTAGTCTTGGATGATTTTATTGGAAGAGTATCGTTTGAACTTGTAGAAGTTCCGAAAAGAGTCCCCCCTGATAGCCCACTTGCACCCCAGTGGTACAAGTTAGAGGATAAAAGGGGGAGAAATTAAAACACGGCGAGATTATGCTCGCCGTGTGGAAAGGGACCCAGGCGGACGAGTGTTTCTCGGACGCCTGGCATTCTGACGCCGCTGTTGTGAACCGCGACGGTGTGTCAAAGATTCGGGGGAAAGTTTATTTGTCCCCGAAGCTTTGGTATGTCAGAGTGAATGTTATTGAGTGTCAGGATTTGATTCCTGGTGACTGGAATAAGCCACTGGAGGCTTGTGTGAAGGTGTCGTTGGGGAATCAGGCGAACCGAACTAAAGTTTCTTCGGTGAAGACGGTGAACCCGGTTTGGAACGAAGATTTGGTTTTTGTAGTCGCGGAGCCGTTTGAAGAGGCTTTGATGATAATTGTTGAAGATCGGGGTAACAAAGATGATGTATTGGGGAAGTGCTTGTTGTCGTTGAACTCTGTTCAACGACGATGGGACAGTAAGACTGTCCCATCAAAGTGGCACAACCTTGAGAAACACGTGACAATCGATGGCGAGAAGAAAGAAGTGAAGTTCGCCAGCCGGATTCATCTTCGAGTGTGTTTGGATGGAGGGTATCATGTTTTGGATGAATCGACGAATTACAGTAGTGATTTACGACCTACGGCCAAGCAGATATGGAAATCGAGCATTGGAATTTTGGAACTTGGGATTATTAGCGCTAAGGGGTTGTCGCCGATGAAAACACGCGACGGTCGAGGGACAACGGATGCATTTTGCGTGGCGAAATATGGAAACAAATGGGTTCGAACAAGAACGATTATCGATAGCTTTTCACCGAACTGGAACGAGCAGTATACATGGGAGGTTTTCGATCCGTGTACAGTGATAACAATCGGTGCATTCGATAACGGGTTTTTACAAGGGGCAAACAATGATTCGAGAATCGGGAAGGTGAGGATCCGGTTGTCGACACTGGAGACAGAACGAGTGTATACACACTCATACCCGCTTATTGCTTTACATCCTTCGGGTGTGAAGAAAATGGGCGAGGTACAATTGGCTGTGAGGTTTTCATGCACCTCTTATATTAACATGTTGCATAAATACTCACTGCCAATTCTACCTAAGATGCACTATGTACATCCGTTATCGATGGGTCAAACCGATAAATTAAGGTATTACGCGATCCAAATAGTCTCAACTAGGTTAGCTCGTGCCGAGCCACCATTGAGGAAAGAGGTGGTCGAGTACATGGTAGACGTTTCTTCACACTTATGGAGTGTGCGAAGGAGCAAAGCGAACTTTTTCCGAATAGTAAACGTGGCTAGTGGGTTCGTAAGTTTGATCAGATGGTTCGACTCGATATGCCAGTGGAAAAATCCACTCACGACACTTTTAATCCATGTACTTTTCGTGATACTGATACTATCTCCAGAACTAATATTGCCTACAATCTTCCTATACCTATTTGTTGTTGGGATATGGCGTTATAGAAGGAAGCCGAGACACCCTCCACATATGGATATCGAATTATCGTATGCACATGTGGTGACCCATGACGAGTTAGACGAGGAGTTCGACACGTTTCCGACTTCTAAAAGTTCAAATGTGGTTCGAATGCGCTATGATCGGTTAAGAAGTATTGGAGGCAGGATTCAGACAGTCGTGGGTGACTTGGCGACTCAAGGAGAGAGGTTCCACTCGTTGTTGAGTTGGCGGGATCCACGAGCCTCAGCATTGTTTGTGACATTTTGCTTGATCACCGCGATCGTGTTGTATGTGATACCGTTTCAAGTGGTAGCGCTTCTTATCGTATTTTACGTGTTGCGACATCCGAGGTTTCGAACCAAACTACCTTCGATGCCCGCAAACTTCTTTCGAAGGCTCCCATCTGGTGCAGATAGCATGTTGTAGCAAAGGAAACTGTGTTTTCTAGTCTAGTTTATTATTTGTAATTCCTTGATTAAGATAAAGTTAAACAATTATTGTCACATTTGATAATTTAGGTATTGTTTCTGTCAAGCTGTAATATTTTATCTAATTTGTTTAAATTAAAGTTATTTCAATTTCTTCTTATTTGTTATAAAACTTAAGTTGCTTAACTACCGAGATGACATTAGTATTGATATAAATTTCAAATAAGACATTGTATTGTCAATTAGCTCGATTAATATACTACATTTATAATTACAAGGACATGTCATATGTCTATTTATAATATTAAGTTAAAACGCAAGTTTGCTCAGCTCAATCAACAAGTAGGACTAAAATTAAATACGGGTGCAACTATAAATCTAATCATGTGAAATTAGAATATTCATGTAATGATTATGTTAATAGGATTTTCACGGTTAAAAAATGAAAAATTAAAGTGCATTAGTTAAATTAATAACAAGAGTTATTAACTTGTTATTATCGACTAACAGAGTAATTATATAAATAGATTAGTATCAAGTGTATTATAATGGTTATATAAATAAAAGATTAAATGCTTAGTAACGAAAATTTATTAATTATAAAACGTTTTTAAGATTAAATATGATTGACATTACGTTATATGATTGACATTACGTATGAGTAACAAACTTAAGTAACAAAACAACGGTATCAATTTTAAGCTTTTGCTTTTAATTTTTTTTCAAAAGAAGATTTTTCAAACATTTTATTTCAAAAAAGCCGTTTTTAAAAACAAAGTCATTTTAAAAAAATTCCTCATTATAACTTCGGATTTGAACTATTTTCGTATCATAAAATTTTATTTTTTAAAAACAAAGGTTTTAAAATATTTCATATTTTTAAATTTTTTTATGTTTTAAAAAAATTTCTTATTTCATAATTAGAACATAACAAAGTCATTTATACACATTCTTTTTTGAATTTATCAAAGAAAAAGTTTTAAATACAAAGTGTATTTTTGCTACAAAGTGTGAGAAGACACAATGAGTCAAAAAAGACATAAAAAAATTATATCTCACAATCTAAATCGAATTTCAAAAAAGTAATTCGAAGCTTTTTTTCCCTAGTCGTCCTCACTAAGAGGCTGTTTGGCAACATCTGATTGAATAAGTGCTGAATGAATAAGTGGGTCTGAACCAGTAAGAGATCTGAACGAATAATTGTGTTTGGTTGTAAAAAGGAAAGTTTTTAAAATAAAAACTCACTTTCGTCTCTCTCTCGATCTCAAACCACAAACACAAACACCACTGCCATCTCAAACCACAAACCCTCACTTTCATCTCTCTCTCTCGATCTGCTAGGGTTTGAGGATCGACCGCCACCATCATCATCATCCACCGCCACCATCATCATCGACAACCAAACACCACAATCATCATCATCATCCATCGCCACCATCGCAAGCACCACCGCCACCATCGCAAGCACCACCGCCACCGCAAGCACCACCATCGCAAGCACCACCGCCATCGCAAGCACCACCGCCACCGCAAGCACCACCGCCGACCACCCTCTCCTCTCGGTTCTCGCCTACCACCACCGCAAGCACCACCGCAAACATCCAGGTGCTTCACGTCTGACCGCGGGTCAGTTTGGTTTGAGGTCTGACCGGGTAGGAGCTTCGGTCAGACCTCTTCTTCGGTAAGAGGCAACCAACCAAACAGCCCAGGTCTGACCGAGTCAGACGTTCACGTCTGACCGGGTCTGGTCAGACCCAACCAAACAGGGCCTAAGAAAAAAATAAACGAAAAATTAAAAAAAATAAAAAATTAACGGCTTTTTATTGTGTTGTTTATGAAGAACACAATGACTTTATTGTGTCATTATGAAAGACACAATGACATCATTGTGATAAAAGACACAATGACGTCATTGTGTCATATAAAAACACAACGAAATTTTTTTTATTTATTTTTAATTTTTTTTGAAAGAGGACATCGAGAGGAACAGAAGCTCCAAAATATTTTTTAAAATTTTAATTTTGATTGTGAGATATTAATTTTTTTATGAATTTTTTAGTATTATTACGTCTTCTCATATTTTTTATCAAAAATACAATTTATAAAATAATCTCACCTTTTATCAAAAAAACATATTTCATTAATTTATTTATAAAATAATTTCCATTATACTATTTTCTTTCTTTCTAATTTCATTTGTATTTTCCTTTTACTTCATCTGATCAACAGCTAAAACCCCAATCAACGTTAGGTTTTCGTTCTCCGGTGAACCGCCGCCGTGAACCACCATGACATCTCCGTTCAAAAACTCCTCCTGAAGACCACCACCGGCACCCCCATCCTCCGGCGACAAACCACCAGAACAAAATCCGACTCCACCAGAATGCAAATAACCATTCGATCCTTCGAATCAATCGACAAAAACCTCCACTGGCACCTCCCCCCTAACACTCGTAAGATCCGACTCCCTACAACACGATCACTATTCACCGTCTTAAAGTCACCACACGTTCACAAAAAGGCACGCGAACAGTTCGAAATGAGGATCAATAAGGAGATGCTGGTGGTGGAAGCGAAGAGGCATGAGTTGCGTAAGAAGTTGTTCTGGTTGAAGCGCCAGCGGATCTTCGGAGCTCAGTTTGAGATCATGTTTGCGTACAAGACACGGTTGGATAAGGAGAAGTTGCGGAGTGTTGTTGTGCAGAATGATGTTGGTGAGAACGATGGAGTTGAGGAGCGCGATGTGTTGATGGCGATTAGGTCGTTGGTGAATGGAGGTTTTTACTCTGAGGCTGTGGATGCTTCGATGAATTCGGTTGAGTCGTCTGTTCAGGGGAGCAATGCTGGATTGTTTCCTCAGGGCCTTGCGTTAATGATTCATTCTGTTGTAAGCTAACGTTGATTTTTGCTTGTTTAAGGAGCTTAATTAGCTTACTGATAATGTTTTTTTATAATGTTTAGATGAGTTAAATTGTCAATCCCGAACTATTTCGGCTTAGAGCTCTAGAATGTTGTTTCTTACATCTGTATTCTTGATCTGTTATAGCCAATGCCGGTTTTGAAAGTTAGAGTGGAAACTGAGGGATCAAAGCTTTAACTAGTCAGTTGATAGAAAAGTTCATTTTGAATAATCCTCAACGGGCATCTGTTGAAGTTCAGGTACTAAGCTGTGTAGCTCGGTTTTTTAGTTGTTGAGTACGCTGATGCTAATGTGTTTTCGTTTATATACACTAATCAGCCTAATCAGTCAGTAGAGAGATATAATCTTGAAAAACTCAAAGGGAATATGACTGAAAAAGATCTTGCTGAATTAGCTCGTGTGACACACGAATTACAAGTCAACCCTCCAAAAGTTGTAAAAGCTGTTCCAAAATTGTCTCTGCAGAAGATTCAAAGAAAACACGTTGAAGTTCCAATAGAGGTAATAATATAAATCATCATATGTTGTATATGCGTTGTTCAATGGTTTGATTTTGTTATGGAACTTGAACTTTGGGAATGATTGTAGGTTGGAGATATCAATGGGGTAAAAGTATTGCAGCATGAACTCTTCACGAATGATGTTCTGTATGCAGATTTGGCATTTATATGACTTCACTCAAGCCTGAACTTCTTCCCCTGGTTCCACTTTTTTGGTAAATATCTTATGTGGGTTTTAAATCTAATTTTCATATCGACCAGACGAATCATCTTAAGCCACATTATTCTTAAAATTGTTTTACTATATTTTAAACAGTCAGTCATTACTCGAAATGGGTACAACAGACCTGAACTTCGTACAACTTAATCAGTTGATTAGAGAGAAGACAGGAGGAATATCAATATACCCTTACACATCATCAAAGCAAGGTTCAAAGGATCCTGTCAGCTATATAATGGTTCGATGCAAGGCAATGTCAGCAAGCACTGAAGATCTATTTGATCTGGTATCTTCACTTTGTCAGTTTCAGTTTCATTCATCTATTTGATCTGGTATCTTCACTTTGTCAGTTTCAGTTTCATTCGTATGTTGAAAACTAATGAAAAGTAGATATTAGGAATTGGTTTTCATATTTGATCTCTCAGATGTTGTTAAATTTTTATATGTATAAAGTAATTTGATTCCAAATCCAGAAAAGTGAATGTTAAAATCATCAACCTTGAAGTCAGCAAGTATACTTGTATGGCGGGGTATGACTAAAGCAGAAGGAAAGATGATGACTAATCTGAAAATACACTAAAATATGTAACAAAAGAGAAGTCATTTACTCAACAAAAAGAGTTAATTTTACACATAATGCCTCCATACAAGTTAAAATAACTTGCTGCCGAACAAAAATGGTTATTTTACAACTTGCATCTATAAGTGGAGATATGGAGTGAATGAGTAATATTCGTTGTTTGGTTACTTAGTCGAATTGAATATTTAAATTTGCATGCAGTTAATTAAAATGTTCATGTTTATTGGATATAGAGAAGTTAGTCTACTATGTTCTCTAGAACCTAATAGTTTTTGGATTTTCAGTATCCGATTCTCATTTTTTTTGAACGCTAGGGCATAGTATTAGACACTCAAGGAAATGTGTTCTAAAGTTTGTCAGTTCTATACCACTCATATTCTTTGGAGTGCATATCTAGTTATAAAGAGCTTATAGATTTATTTTTTTGTAGATAACACGTATTCTAAAAGAAGCCGAATTCACAAATCAAAAGCGTTTCAAGCGGTTTGTCTCACAAAACAAGCTAAATTAGAGGTATTTGTTATTAAAGCTATGGAGATTTAGTTATCACAACTATTTCTATTAACTTGCTTAATTTCGTAACTTGTTTTCTTTTTATAGAACCAATTAAGGAATGGTGGTCATGTTCTTGCAGCTGCAAGGCTAAATGCAAAGCTAAATCATGCAGGATGGATTGGCGAACAGATGGGTGGTATCAGGTTTGATTTTATGGGTTTAGTGATATACACCTTTATTCATGCATGGTTTAAGATTTTTAACGGTGAATAAATAAACAAAAACAAAAGGAATATCGATAAATTGATCATAATTCGTGTAAACTTGTTGATTAGAATTTATCATACTCTTGCAGTTACCTGGAATTCTTGAAAGATATAGAAGGGAATTTTGAGGAGAAGTGGAGTGAAATTTCCATGTCCCTTGAGGAGATTCGAGGAGCCCTTCTCTCAAAGAAAGGTTGTCTTGTAAATCTCACCTCTGATGAAGAAACCTTAAAAATGCTGAGAAATTTGTAAGAAAATTTCTGGATTTTCTTCCAACTACTTCTGTGCTTACCACATCGTCTACTTCAAATGAACTACTTTTGTCAAAGAATGAAGCATTTACGATACCTACTCAGGTTTGTTTGTGTTTCTTGCTCATTGGTTTTAGTTAGAGGTGGCAAAATGGGCAGGTAAGCCGAATCGGATAACGGGTCAGTTTTTATATAGGTCAGGTTGGGTTTCCCTATATACATTTACAAAGATTTTGAACATTTTAAGAAATAGTTAGCGTGTCATATATGATCACAAAAAATATATCACTTTGATAGTTTGATAATAATGAGTAAAATATTCTAGGAGGTTTTAAGCTAATTCTTTTCTTAATATTTTTACTCGTTTGAGCCGTTAGAGAAAAAAAAACCCATATCAACCCATTCATAAGTAAGTGGGTCGAAATGCCACATGTATTTCAAATCTTTTGTCCTTGTTAAACATCAAATCTAATTGCAGGTAAATTATGTTGGAAAACAGCTAATATTTATGAAACTGGTTATCAACTGAGGGGGAGCGCCTATGTTATATCTAAATATATAAGTAATACGTGGTTATGGGATAACATTCGAGTTAGTGGTGGCGCGTTTGGAGGCTTCTGTGATTTTGACACTCGTTCAGGTAGTTTCTTGTATGATGTGTTCATGTTTGTCTAGTAGCATATGCAGGTCTATATGGTTTGGGTCCGCCGGTCGGGTTGATTCACTAACAAGGTCTTTTCTTATTGTGTTAAATGGTGATCTAAAGCAGATTATTACAGTAATAACCTAATTTCTTAAACAAAACAATTTAAAAGGTTTTATGCATTTTAAACACTCTGAGTGTCTTTGACCTGCTTTTCATGTTATATAATTTGTTTAGTTTCACAGTTTTACTTCTTTGACTTTGTTACAACTTGAAATTCCAGTAGTATTATTATTGAAGGGTGTTAAAACCCAAAGATTACAACCTATCACTATATATAGCAGTTAGAAGTTCTAACTATCACATTTACAATATAGTCCCTACACTTTACACTATACACATTTAAGCACAAAACTACAAACAATAACAACTAACTAAACAATACAAGTAACTACAAAGAATTAAACTAACAGACTTGTGAGATAAAATATAACTAAAATACGGGTAAGTGTTTTTGATTGTGAATTCTTAAGTTGTCATCACTGCATATTCTTGTATGTATACAGGAGTTTTGTCATTTCTATCATACCGGGATCCTAATTTATTGAAGACACTAAATGTATACGATGGAACATCGGATTTTCTACGTCAACTCGAAATTGATGACAAGTCTCTTAAAAAAGCCATTATTGGGACTGTTGATGACCTAGATTCATATCAACTACCTGATGCCAAAGGTTATACCAGGTATTCATCTATTTCCATGTAGTTAATCTGCTTTCTTTATGGGTAGGTTGCCTGACAGTCCTAAGCAAACTTTTTCCATATTTACAAAAAGCCACATTTGATGGACTTTTAGCTACATATTTTCTTTAATGATGGTTTTTATTTTTGTTATGTGTTGGGACTTGGTGTCACTGGCGTTATAGAAATGACTGGCTCACTTGTTTTGCAGTTTATTGCGATACTTATCAGGGGTTTCAGAAGAACAACGAAAAGCAAGGCGTGAAGAAGTGTTATCGACAAGGTAGAATCTACAACCTTTCTTTCAAGATTACAGTCATTGATCCTATATAATATTTGGTTGGATTGAAGTCCATTGCGACCCGTTTACGTATCCATGGGCTGAGGTTTTTCCCTAGCGGGTCAAATTAAATTTAAGCTCAAAAGGAATCGAAATGTACTACTTCTAATGATAACAGCTTCCTAAATTATGCTATTTTAGAAAAGTAAATTACTATTGTAATAACATTAGTTTTTTAATCATATATAACACATCAATCATCCATATGGGTGTTGAACACTGGACTCGTGGGATTCTTCAAAGGAGGCTTTAGGTTTATTCTAGTCAGTTTCTACTCAATGGGTGGTCTTGTTTTTCTAGAAAATTACTTAACATGTTAATTATTTGTAAAATCTGGACAATCACGGGTAAACCCGACTCATTTTGACTGAAAGGTGTAAACAATCCTAGCCTAGCCGAGTCCCGGCTTGCCTAAGCTCAAGCTTGGTTAGTTTAAGTTAAAGAGTCGGCTTGCTCATTTCAAGCCGATTTCTAAAGATCAAGTTTAGCTCGTTTATTATTTATTAGTTATTTAATTATTTTCTTATATTCATATTTATAAATTTTAAATATAAAATAACATATATTATATAGTTATTTTTATCATAATTTATATATTATAGTCAGTATTATGTAAATACATATTTAATATATTAGATAATGTTATATAAATAATTGGCTCGTTTATGCTTGCGAGCTCAAATATAAGCTTGAGCTTAGGCTTGAGCTTGTTTGATATGTGAAGCTTGGGCTCATTTATTAAACGAGCTCAAATATAAGCCTTGAGCTCGTTTAAGCTCGGCTCAATTCGAGCTTTTAGCAAAGCCAATTTCAAGTAGCTCGCGAGTGGCTCGGTTCGTTTATGCTCTTATTTTTGATTTGTTTCACCACCTCCAACTCTCTATTCTGGTCAAAATTTTTGTAAAAAACTTACGCTTCATCTGTTTACTAAATTTACCGAAGGTCGAGTGACTTCAAGGACTTTGCGGGCGTGGTCGACGCTGTCAAAGATAAAGGCGTGGTCGTAGCAGTGGCATCCGAGAATGATGTTAATGCTGCTAACAAGGAATGTTCAGACTTGTTTCCAGTGAAGCAAGCCTTATTATAAGATATTGTTTGAAGATTAATGTTTTCATCTTTTCCGAGTTATTATAGAGTTTGTCCCAAGCATGCAGCACATAAATGCTCTTGGTGTAGTAGAAGGCAGCCGTTGGGTTCAGTTCAATTTTGCGGCTCTAATTGACAGTTTTCAAATGATGTTTGTAAACATTATTTAGTTTTTTTTTTTGTTTTGGGCTTTGGGCTTTGGGCTTTGGGGTGGCCTGTAGTTTGTGAAGGGAAAGACCTTTTTACAATTGGGCCTAGGTAAAAACACATCTTCTTCACATTGTAGTCCTTGTATTGTAGCCATTGGGTTACTTGTAGTTTTGGACCTTTAATGTTAGTACCATAAATCATAATGACCAATGATCCGTTTTAATTCAAATCCATATATAAAAAGAATATTTTATGTAATTAATAAAGTATGGCAATTTAAAGCGGTGGTTGCATACATAATTTTATCTTTGTTGTGCATTTTCGTCAGCTGGATATTATCCATGATGAATCTATACCGTGTGCTTATAAATAAGTTTGTTTACATTGTTTAGAATTGATTTGTCAATTATAAAAAGATGAAAAATAACATCAAACCCTACATGAAGAAATGCATTCTACCTCGAAGAAAGAATGATATATGAGCAGAAGTAGACTTGTGACATGCATTTTAATTGGGGTTATGGAGACTATGGAGTTAAGGTTTGAAACGCTTGCGTCGGTGGTGTTGGAGATGATGCATGATAATGAACGAGTAATATGAAGGAGAGGTGAATATAAATGTCGATTAGGGTTCTTGTTTGAAGAATGAAAATATAAAATCATAATTGCTATAAGCTTCTCTAACAGTCATCGAAAATCTTTGTTACTCGGCTACTTAGCAACAAAACGCTCCTCATACTTCTACACTTTGTTTATCAGTCCCTTAGTTCTACACCTCAACCTTTTAAGCTAGCGAAACATTTAGAAAATACAATTGAAATTGAATGAAAAATTTAGAAAATGCAACTGAATTGAATGAAAAAGCATCTTTAATAATGACAAAAAGTTGAGAAAGTAAGTCACTATAAGTGTACATATTTCTGAAGTGACTATAAGAGTATAATACACTTTGAAAAATCACCTACTTTTCTAATTTTATTTTAATTATATTAAACAAATTAAGTAATTGTAATCGTGTTCATTAGTTATATGCTGATAAAGGCGATTTAAATGTACCAACCGAATACTTCTCAAAACAAATATAAAATAAACAACAAGTCCAAGATGCTAATTGATTAGATAAATAAATAATAGAAAATAATTCTAGCAAATGTAAGACTTGATTATTATATACGTTTTTCTAACTCCAAACTTACATTTAAAATATTTATTTATTCAATAATAGTCCTAAGAATTTTCTATTCTTAAAAAATATAATGCTTTATTTCACCTTTAACTAAACAACTACAGAACTTTTACTTTTATGACTTATACACAAATATTAATTACATACATATTTGTGTATAGATTGTTCCCTACGCTTTCTATACAAATTTTGTTTTCTATCTAATCATGCCTCTGTATGTGTATATGTATATGTAAAGTTTATAGGATGATATTATTTCAAATAGACAACTTAACATGTGAAATCCTAATTTTAAGACTTTGATTAAATAAGTTTTAATAACAAATTAATTTGATACGATTGTGTTTCTTTCTTCCTTGTTACTTAAGTCACCTATGAAAAGCCCCCGTTAAACCGTACAAAAATTTTCACATATGAACTACATTTTCCTGAAAGTATTAATTAAATAGAACAAATCATATGATAAAATTAAATATTTTTTTCTTAAATAAACAAAAACTTGATATACGTTCTTTGTTTGTTCGGTATTTCTAAATTTTTTGGACAGTAATTATATGTTCATTTACATTGTGAAATCCACCTTGGTTTTTAATATTTATATGTAATCGGTGTTAATTAGGTGTACATTAGCATAGGTAGTATAATTGATTCACATGTAAATTAAAGTTGTTTCACATGTGAATTTATGTATTTGATTTTGCACATTCGATTAAGTTAGGGTGGTGAAGCTCCCATTGAGTTCAAATGTTCAATCTCCGTCTATGACGTGGGTTGTGTAAATTAGTTGTGATGTAGAGTAGATACAATATGATAGGGTATGGTAACATTTATTCGTTTAAAAACAATCCCTCTGAGATCAAGGATTCAAGCTTTGTCTATGACGAGCTGTGTAAATTAATTGTGATGTAGATTATGTACTGTATAATATGTATGGTAACATCTAGCTATACAAAATGATGGTTCAAATATGAAATAAAAGCTAAAAAGTGTTAATTAACATGTGAAGTGTTGAAGCAAATAAATAAGCACATGATGTGGTCGAAGTTTTGACAAATATGATATTTAGTAAAAAGAAAATTGATTATTGAGATTTAACACATTGAAAAATTAATAATTATATTTTGATCTATTATTTTATTCTCTGTGTAATGTTGTTAAAATATATCGATCATGAATTGAACCAATAGTGGATATATTATACTTGAGTTGTTTAATTAAAACTTGAATTCTCGTCACCTTGTGATTGCTGTATGTCGATGGTTTATACGACAGAGGACATCACAATAACGTAAACAGTGATGCCATTCTATTTTTTTTTCATTAGTGAGGTTATTTTATAAAATGTATTTTTGATACAAAGTGTATTTTTTATACAAAGTGTGAGAAGACATACAAACAAACAAATAAACAAACATACCCAGTGTATCCCGCTGAAGAGCAGGGTCTGGAAGGGGTGTGTGGTGGCAAATCTTTCCACTATCCTGAGAGATAGAGAGACCGCTTCCGAAGAGACACCCGATTCGTTAACAAAGGCAGTAACCATAACAATCATAATACATATCATGCAACATATAGGTAAATATCACATGCAGAATTAGATAGTGCGCACATCATAAAAAGCGACATGTAACACCCAAAAAGGGTAGAAGACGAAAAACTACACCTGACGCGTGTAACATCGCATATTTTCGGAAAAAAAAATAAATAATAATAATAATAGCATTAATAATAATAATAATAATAATAATAATAATAATAATAATAATAATAATAATAATAATAATAATAATAATAATTTGATAATAAAGTCCAGGGGGTATTGTGGTAATTTTTAAAACTTAAAAACTGAACTTTTAACATAGAATGATAAGCATCTAAACCACAGGGACCACTTCTGTAATTACCACAAACACCCAACCCCACCCCCTGTCACCCACGTTCGAACCCCACCGAAACCACTCACCACCATCGGCCGACATATACCGAATTCAGGCACTATCGACTTTTTTAATCAAAAGGAAACACGCATAAACGAAATTTGGGATATTTAAAACCCTCCTATGGAATAAAATTTCATTCAAAACAAACCCGAATACCACCTTCAAACAACCTCGAACCCGTCGAACCTGCAACCTCTTTGAAATCCCATCTCCGACCATTTCAATCGAAATTACCATAGGGCTTTTCATCAATATCATCATCTTAAGCTTCCCCTAAGTTTAATTTGAATACAAACATCGTTTGAGCATCATTTGATTTACACAAGAGCCGCGACCTGCAACTTGTTTAAAATCCAATCGCCGAGCGATTTTAACTCAAATTGGCAAAGGTATTTGCTTCCAGATCATCATACGAAGATTCCCTCAAATTTAATTCGACTATAATCAAGTTTTGAGCATCCATCGATCATCACGAGGTCGCGGACCTGTTCTTCATTGGGTAAACCTCAATCGATCACCATATAGTTAATTACACACACATACACATTCGGTTTATCATGGGGAACAAAAGCCCCATGATTGCAGAAGCTATCAAGATCGAATTCGAGCTCAATTTGGTTCGGATTCGAACTAGGGCTCGAAATGGAATTGGGGTTTGATCAAACTGGTGTTTAAAATAAATTGGAAACCATTCCTGTCGCAGTTGATAGCTTTGGTTCACCGGTTCACACGCTACATTCAAACCAGGAGGTCCCGGGTTCGACCCCGGGCACCTCCAATTATTTTTTTAGGGCCTTTTTGAGCCTCTAAAAATTATAAAAAAATTTGTAAAAATTATAAAAATGTTTTTACAAACATTAAAATTTTTAAACAACTAAAATTATTTTTCTGAAATTTATTTTAACACTTTATCTATTTTTATTAAATGTTTTAAATAAATAAAACTACAAATAATACAAAATTATTTAAACAAAAGTGAACTTTTATAATTTAATTTATTAAATTATTATTCGACACGGTACTATTTTTAATTTATTCAAATAATTTATTATTGTTTAAATCATGATTAAATATAAAAGTTTTATATTTAAATCATTCCAAAAACATTTTTATTTCTTTTAGTCATTTAAATAATTAAAATACTTTAATTAATTGACATAATTAATTAATAAAATTTATTATTTGTTTTTCCACACTTTAACAATAAATCAAACGGTTACGCATATTGATACGTTTAATTTAAATTTTAAACATAATCATTTTCAATAAATTCATTTTATTTATTTCGAGACATTCAAATTAAATAAATTAGTTAATTTAAACTACCATTCAAAACCAAATGGAAACCCTAACACATTCCCAAATTCTAAAATCACTATTATTCTAATTCGAGGCACCGTTCCTTAGGTTAATCATAAGAAAATCGTAGGTGTCTAATCTATCACGTCCAAATCCCAATCACATCAATCAGGTGAGTATTCATATCCCCTTTTTATATCATTTCCTGTTTGGGGGAAGTCATGTGATACAATATATTCAATCATGATATTCTATTGTTGTTTCATTCTAAATTCAATTCAAGACAGGTTATGTTATTACTTGCAATTATGTGAACATACTATGATAAACTGGACGACAGTAAAACCATAATTCAATCAATTAATCCTGGTAACAATGTAGATCTACTGGTTTGGATAACCCACCCCATATGGCTTACGAGTGGTGATTGTACCAGAGGCAGGAGTTAATCTATGGTGTATGTGTGGAGTCTATTATATGCAAGTGTCAAGTCAAGGGGTTGTTATTGTGTCGGTTTATCTATATGCTTTACTATTGCAATATAAGTCTTAACGTTACCTTGTGAATTGGATTATTCTCAATCAATCAATCAATCTATATGTATACTCAAACTATGATTACTCACCAGCTAATTTGTTAGCTGACTTTATTTTCTCACATGATTTCAGGTTAAGCAAGTTAGTGGACTTCTACATGCTCATATAAGACCCGGACTTAGTCAAAACAAAAGACAATTACTATTTGTGACTCTAACTGTTGTATTTGTATCTGTTAAATTCATGCTATCCTGTAATCTGATTTTAATATTATTTTCACTATTAGACAATCATGAGTTATGAACAATCAATCATTCCCTCGTCCGCTCCGATGATTCCGCCGTAGGTCGGGGTGTGACAGATTGGTATCAGAGCCATGGTTATAGGGAATTAGGTTATTAGAAATGGAATGACCTAGACTATAACTAAGAACCCTTACACATGAGTCCTCTCATGTATTTTACATACTTAGATAGGATTTTATGTGCCTTATATGTTTATATTTGTTTATGTGATTATATGCCTTATGTGATTCTTCTTATACTTTGATTCCTATCAATGCACATACAAATTCTTAAATCATATTCTAAGGCATTGTGTGTCTAATTCAAGTGATTTCAAACTCCAAAACTCGATTGTTATTCATGGTTTTCAAAATCTCGTCAAAGTCTGTGTCTCACAACTGAATACATGTAATGCTGGAAGAGTGGGATGCCTGTATCCCGGGGTGTTCTGTCTAGGCAAGGTATTCGCATAAATCCAAACCAACCAATGGACCTGTTTACCTTACCTGGGAACCCTCGGGATGAGTATCTGCTTATAGGTACGCATGTCTTCAATAAGGTTGTGTTGGACATAACACTTTGATTAGTCAACGTACTCGCTTTGATTTACGAATCAAACGATTACACTCGGAACATCTCATGTTATTATGCCAAATTTCCGATTGTCGTTTTCATAGCTCATATTAATCCAATTTTCATAAAATATCTTAATGATATTTCAGAATGTCTTCTCGTCAAATCCGTTCACGGTTTAGAAACTCTGGCCGTAAGATTTCTGCTATTGTAGCACGTGAAGTTACTGCGGTCATCCCAACTCTACTTACCCATTTGAACCAAGGCAACAATGTTGTTCAAAACCCAACTGCACCAAACCCTCCCCGAACTTGTACCTACAAACATTTCAGTTCTTGCAACCCCACTAAGTTCAGTGGAACTGAAGGTGCTACCGGATTACTACAGTGGTTCGAAAGCATCAAGAACACTTTCCTAAACAACGAATGCCCTAAAAATCTGAAAGTCCGGTATGCCACAAGTGTTCTTCAGAAACGCCCTCTTACTTGGTGGAACGGAGAGAAACGAACCCGTGGAACTGAAACTGGCTAGCATTGACATGGACTGAATTTAAGGAGCTCATGACTAAAGAGTTCTGCCCAAGGAATGAAGTCCGAAAACTGGAAGCTGAGTTCTGGGAATTAACCCAAGACAGTGGCGAGAACCTCGCATACACTAACCGATTCCACGAACTGAGTCTTTTGGTACCGCATCTTGCTACCCCTACCTCCCGAGCCATCAAGAAATACATTGGTGGTCTACCCATGCAGATTCAGGATATGGTGCTAGGAAGGAATCCTTCAACACTAGAAGATGCTATCAGGCTGGCTGCACAGTTAACCGATAATCATGTGAAAGCTGGTTCCTTAACCAGGAAAGGATCGAAGAAAAATACCGATAAACTTCCTAATCGAAACCGTCAAAACCGACCAACCTGAGCTTTCCAAGAACAAGAAGAGGAAGGCTAATTCTCAAAACTTTGCTGTGATTACCCCTGCTGTACCAATTAATCAAGTCCCTCCAACTCATCAACCAGCAGTAAACAACCAATCACTAATGAAAAAGTCATACGCTGGACCCTATCTGCAGTGTAACAACTGCAGTTATCACCATCCCGCTAACATTCAGTGTCGTCAATGCACAAACTGTGGTCGTTTAGGTCATACATTCAACGTGTGCAGGAGTGCTGCTAAAGCTCCGACCAATGCACCGGTTTACCAACATCCTCCTGCAATTACCCAGGGTCGTGCATGCTATCAATGTGGTGATCCGAACCATTTTCGCAATCGATGCCCTCAACTTGTCATCCCAGTTCCTACGGCTCAAGGACGTGCTTTCAACTTTAATGCTCAACAAGCTCAAGCCACCAATGATGTGGTGTTGAATAATTCTTGTCCTTGATTTCGTCTTCCTGATTTAATTCAAGATTTGTAATCATGATTTCCTTTTGTTACATTGATGTAATTTGAAAATTTCTAAATTTCTAATTGAAATATTTTTCCTTCGTTGTTAAGTCGAACTTTGAACCTTTTGCACCGTGGGAGATGCAAGAGTTTGCAAGTCAACCTATGACTAAGGACACTCGAATCTCCTAAATGATTCTAACTCATCAAAACAGGGGTGATTCCCTTACTTTGGTGATGAATCTTTATTCATTTCAATAAATGGTTTCTAATGATGTGATTTATGAAATTTCATCCTCTGGATTGTAGTGATTTCCTTATCTCGAGGACTGACTTTAATTATTCATTTTGGAACTTGCATTTCAAAAATGACATGATCTCACCAAAATAGGATTGAAACCCGTACTTTGGTGACAAATGTCAATCTTCGATTGTTCTCTTGTTAATATCAAGCTCAATCATCAAGATACTCGTGAAATTCATAGCTTGATGATAATTTCATTTTTATGGATTGTGTTTTCTCAAATGAAACGACCTCGTCAAAGTAGGAGTGAATTCTGGATTTTGACGAGGAAGTCTATCTTATTATATTTTGTTTTTGTAAAAATTCATCGTTAAGATAGGAGTGATTTCCCTTACCTTAATGGTGAGTTATCTCATCTTATTTCTGTAGATCCTCAGATCGAACTTTTGATTGGTAAGTTAGTGGTCATACCTTGAGAGTACACCATCAAGTTAGGGGTGAAAACCATACCTTGAGGACTATTCTCATTTCTTGATCTCCAACTTACCATGGTTGTAATCAAGTGACGAGACGCATGTAGTAACTTGAAGGGTGAAATAATGTTAGTGTTTCGACCTATCAAGCCAAAGCATGATCTCTGAACTTGAAAAGAGACCCGATCGCTCTAGGTTGATTTTGATTCCAAGTTTGGAGCATTTAAATTCTTAAATCGATTTCTTTTCCTTTATTCTCATGTTTTAACTCGATCTAGCTACATCAAACCATTTATTCCTTATTTATCGACTTTCATTGTAAGTTATCATCAAAACCTGATTACGTGATGGTAGTCTTCTTAAACAATCTTTTGTCAAATAAAGATATTATCTCTGATCGTGATGGTCGCTTCATCTCTCGTTTCTGGAAAAGTCTCCAATCATCTCTCGAAACTCAACTGAATCTTAACACAGCCTATCACCCACAAACCGACGATCAGACTGAAAGAACGATACAAACCCTCAAGGATATGCTCCGGGCTTGTGTCATTGATTTCAGTGGATCGTGGGATTCTCATCTTCTGTTGATCGAATTCTCTTACAATAACAGTTACCATACCAGCATACAGATGGCACCTCGTTACGCGAGTCCATTCAAAGTACACGAGCGAATTGGGAAAGTAGCCTGCAAGCTTGAACTACCCCAAGAGCTCAGCAATATACAACCAACGTTTCATGTTTCAAACCTCAAGAAATGTCTTGCCGATGAAAATCTCCACATTCAACTCGACGAAGTTCAGATTTATGAATCTATGCACTTTATTGAGAAACCTGTGGAGACTATAGATCGGGAAGTCAAACAACTCAAACGCAGCCGAATACCAATTGTCAAAGTCCGCTGGGATCTAAACGTGGCCCAGAATTCACCTGGGAACGTGAGGATCAGATGAAGGCCAAATACCCTCATCTTTTCGATTCAGCCTCCTCGTGATTAAAATTTCGGGACGAAATTTCCTAAAGCAGGGGAGACTGTAACATCGCACATTTTCGGAAAAAAAAAATAAATAATAATAATAATAGCATTAATAATAATATAATAATAATAATAATAATAATAAAATAATAATAATAATAATAATAATAATAATAATAATAATAATAATTTGATAATAAAGTCCAGGGGGTATTGTGGTAATTTTTAAAACTTAAAAACTGAACTTTTAACATAGAATGATAAGCATCTAAACCACAGGGACCACTTCTGTAATTACCACAAACACCCAACCCCACCCCCTGTCACCCACATTCGAACCCCACCGAAACCACTCACCACCATCGGCCGACATATACCGAATTCAGGCACTATCGACTTTTTTAATCAAAAGGAAACACGCATAAACGAAATTTGGGATATTTAAAACCCTCCTATGGAATAAAATTTCATTCAAAACAAACCCGAATACCACCTTCAAACAACCTCGAACCCGTCGAACCTGCAACCTCTTTGAAATCCCATCTCCGACCAATTTCAATCGAAATTACCATAGGGCTTTTCATCAATATCATCATCTTAAGCTTCCCCTAAGTTTAATTGAATACAAACATCGTTTGAGCATCATTTGATTTACACAAGAGCCGCGACCTGCAACTTGTTTAAAATCCAATCGCCGAGCGATTTTAACTCAAATTGGCAAAGGTATTTGCTTCCAGATCATCATACGAAGATTCCCTCAAATTTAATTCGACTATAATCAAGTTTTGAGCATCCATCGATCATCACGAGGTCGCGGACCTGTTCTTCATTGGGTAAACCTCAATCGATCACCATATAGTTAATTACACACACATACACATTCGGTTTATCATGGGGAACAAAAGCCCCATGATTGCAGAAGCTATCAAGATCGAATTCGAGCTCAATTTGGTTCGGATTCGAACTAGGGCTCGAAATGGAATTGGGGTTTGATCAAACTGGTGTTTAAAATAAATTGGAAACCATTCCTGTCGCAGTTGATAGCTTTGGTTCACCGGTTCACATGCTACATTCAAACCAGGAGGTCCCGGGTTCGACCCCGGGCACCTCCAATTATTTTTTTAGGGCCTTTTTGAGCCTCTAAAAATTATAAAAAAATTTGTAAAAATTATAAAAATGTTTTTACAAACATTAAAATTTTTAAACAACTAAAATTATTTTTCTGAAATTTATTTTAACACTTTATCTATTTTATTAAATGTTTTAAATAAATAAAACTACAAATAATACAAAATTATTTAAACAAAAGTGAACTTTTATAATTTAATTTATTAAATTATTATTCGACACGGTACTATTTTTAATTTATTCAAATAATATTTATTATTGTTTAAATCATGATTAAATATAAAAGTTTTATATTTAAATCATTCCAAAAACATTTTATTTCTTTTAGTCATTTAAATAATTAAAATACTTTAATTAATTGACATAATTAATTAATAAAATTTATTATTTGTTTTTCCACACTTTAACAATAAATCAAACGGTTACGCATATTGATACGTTTAATTTAAATTTTAAACATAATCATTTTCAATAAATTCATTTTATTTATTTCGAGACATTCAAATTAAATAAATTAGTTAATTTAAACTACCATTCAAAACCAAATGGAAACCCTAACACATTCCCAAATTCTAAAATCACTATTATTCTAATTCGAGGCACCGTTCCTTAGGTTAATCATAAGAAAATCGTAGGTGTCTAATCTATCACGTCCAAATCCCAATCACATCAATCAGGTGAGTATTCATATCCCCTTTTTATATCATTTCCTGTTTGGGGGAAGTCATGTGATACAATATATTCAATCATGATATTCTATTGTTGTTTCATTCTAAATTCAATTCAAGACAGGTTATGTTATTACTTGCAATTATGTGAACATACTATGATAAACTGGACGACAGTAAAACATAATTCAATCAATTAATCCTGGTAACAATGTAGATCTACTGGTTTGGATAACCCACCCCATATGGCTTACGAGTGGTGATTGTACCAGAGGCAGGAGTTAATCTATGGTGTATGTGTGGAGTCTATTATATGCAAGTGTCAAGTCAAGGGGTTGTTATTGTGTCGGTTTATCTATATGCTTTACTATTGCAATATAAGTCTTAACGTTACCTTGTGAATTGGATTATTCTCAATCAATCAATCAATCTATATGTATACTCAAAACTATGATTACTCACCAGCTAATTTGTTAGCTGACTTTATTTTCTCACATGATTTCAGGTTAAGCAAGTTAGTGGACTTCTACATGCTCATATAAGACCCGGACTTAGTCAAAACAAAAGACAATTACTATTTGTGACTCTAACTGTTGTATTTGTATCTGTTAAATTCATGCTATCCTGTAATCTGATTTTAATATTATTTTCACTATTAGACAATCATGAGTTATGAACAATCAATCATTCCCTCGTCCGCTCCGATGATTCCGCCGTCGGTCGGGGTGTGACAACGCGGTGGGTCCCGCCACATGTAACCGTAACCCTTCCCATTCAAAAAACCAACTAAAAGTCCTTAATTTTAATTCTACGCCTCCACTCACTCCTATCCTCGATCATGTGCTCAGAGAGGTGCAAGTCTATCATATCTCGCTTAATACTCTCATCCCAAGTCAGCCTAGGTCTACCTCTACTCCTCCTACCATCTATGCTGATGTTCTCTACTGCTCTAACAGGTGCTGCCATCGTTCTCCTCTTCACGTGCCCAAACCGTCTTAATCTTCTATCTCGTATTTTATCTGTGATACATGCCACATCTAGCCTCTGGCGAAAGACGTCGTTTCTTATCCTATCTAATCTTGTGTGTCCACTCATCCACCTCAGCATTCGCATTTCTGCGACCTCTATTTCTCTCTCGTGCGATTTCTTTATGGCCCAACAGTCTATGCCGTATAGCATAGCTGGACGTACTGCCATTCTGTATAGTTTTCCCTTTAGTTTTGCTGGGAACCTCTTATCACACAGAATCCCTGATGCTGCTCTCCACTTGCACCATCCTGATTGCACACGGTGGGCTACAAAGTGTGAGAAGACATAATGGAGCTAAAAAAATCACAAAAAAATTATATCTCATAATCTAAATCGAATTTCAAAAAGTATTTCGCAGTCTCTATTCCTCTCGTCGTCATCTTTCAGGAAAAAAAACTCATTGTTTCTTTATATGACACAATGACGTCATTGTGCCATTATCGTCATTGTGTCTTTCATAATGACACAATGACATCATTGTGTCTTTCATAATGACACAATAACGCCATTGTGTCTTTCATCAATTACACACTAAAAAAGTTTTTTTTTTATTTTTTTAATTTTTCGTTAAATTTTTTTTCTTAGTGAGGACGGCTAGGGGAACAAAAGCTCGGAATTACTTTTTTGAAATTCGATTTAGATTGTGTGATATAATTTTTTTGTGATTTTTTTTTGACTTATTGTGTCTTCTCACACTTTGTAGCAAAAATACACTTTGTATTTGAAGCTCTTTCTTTTCCCTTAATATATTAGCATATAGAAAAAGTTTGTTTGTTTGTTTTAGCATATAGAAAAAGTTTATTATACACAAGAATATTTTCGTGAGAAGTGTACAAAGTAATCACGCAAGAAAAAACATAACGGGTGGAATTATAACACAAGTGTTATGATTAATCACGTACGGATGAAATTATCATGCAGGAAGACATTCTTGCGTTATAATTCCATCTCTGCGTGATAATATCACACAATTGTAATCATTCTTGCCTGATTATTATTTCTTCTTGCGTGATTATTATTTGTTCTTGCGTGATAATTTCACCCAAAATCCGTACACTTCACACGAAAAAGACACTTTGTATATATAGTAACCTTCCCCATAAAATATATTTATTTATATTTTGTTGAACGAGTGAGCTATTTTCGAAATGAATAATATAAACAAATGATAATTTTATTCTTATGGAAAATGTGTAGTACTAATTAAGTGCATAAAGAACAAATTACATGAAATGGAAATATCGTCACATAAACATTAAAAAAAATATTCTAAAAGACGTTGTGATATGGAAGAGATAATCCGCGAGCGTTTTCTTCTCTATTTTTCTGAAATGAGTTGCTCGCTTATCCCTTAATTTTCTATTTCGTAAGTGTTTTTGTTTTTCAAATAACTTAATTTAAAAATGAACTTCTATATTAAAAAAAAACAAATGAATGCCTCATGCTTATAACAAAATTCATTTACATAACATCGGTTTACGAATGATCAAATCAAAATTGTTATATGTATTCATGACATTTGTTCGTAATTGCTCAATATTAACCAAGCACCTCTAAGCTTGTAACCCATGATCGAGCAGTTGAAACTGCGATCCACCAGCAACAGCTCGTTCCGAGCAGTGGTAGCACGCCATCCATAAGTGGGAACGTACGCCTCGGGATGGCAATGTGACGGGTACTGATGATCTTAGTTTCATATCCTATTATAATATTATGTATCATATCCGGTCAGATACCCGGGTATCTATCAAGTAATTTTCCGTCGGGTGTCATACATACAGGCGAGTACCTGTGTAACACACGCATGTATCTTGTAAACTCATTATTTAAAAAAACAAAATCTTATTGGGATATCCGAGTATATTTCTCTTTCCACCAGTTTAATTCTTATATAATATTATGTTTTCAACGACTACAACTATTTAAAATATAATAAATTACATACACATCATTATCATAATAAAATATCAAATCCTATAAATTATATAAATTTAATGATGATATGGATCTTAAAAGCAAGTTCGTACTTCATAACAAACAAAATATAAATAATGTCATCAAATCATATTTATTTAGTGTTCGCATAATTATTAACATCAAAATAAGTAGACAAGGGTCAAGAGAAAATAAAATTTTAATATTTGTCGTGTATATGGTTCAAGTAAACAGGTAAAAAAATTTATATAATCGAGTTATGAATCACTAATTCCATTCTACCGTGCCTGCGTAATATTTCTTTTATCGATCTCATATCCAATTTCATACACAAATATATGTTTGAGTGTCAGGTATTCCCATCAGATTCTTTTTTTTTTTTTACTTTTTTTTTGTTTCCTTCTTTACCTCCATCCAACACAGATAACCAAAACGCTCTTCCGTTAGCGGTAACAATGACATGTCTACAACGCTCAACACAAGCATTAGTATCAAGTCACCTATGTCCCTTGAGGAGGAACTGACCTATTATGCCTTTAACACAAATTGAGACCAAACCACAGCAAGAGCCATGATCCGCCGATATTATACGAGCCAAGCAAAGACGCTCTCGATGATGCGCTATAAAAGCACCATATTATGCTTATGCCATGCGCATGTGTACGAGTCAGGGTACAAAGGATGTGCACTTGCATTACAAACAAAGGCTCTCACTTTTGTATCATTTTATGTTTTTAATCGGCTCGTATAGTATGTGGGATAAGTTCCACACATTTTCTTCCCAATTTTCAAATCTTTAAGCATTTCAAGTTTCAACCACACAACCTTGATTGTCAATATTTCATTTACCTTATATCTGTTTGGGCATGGTGTGATATTAGAACGGAAACTTAATTATAATTACCTATGCACTTTCATATCATATTATCCTAACTATGTTAGAGTCCATGTATTACATAGGTGGAATAAATAAAACATATCACCATTAGTTTTATAATTATTTTATTTTCTAGATGTTATTAATCATTGGTGAAGTAAAATATAATGAATATTTAAAAGTTATAACAAATAATAAAATTAAAAATTATTACTCTATATATAAAGATAAAATATGTCTAACATCATATAACTTAGTATGTAATAATAAATTATTAAAATTAGAATATTTATATTTTAGATGTTAATAGTTTAGTTTACTTATTTAAAATAATTATCATTAAATATGAGAGTGACAATAAACATAAATATATATATATATATCTGTACTTCTTTATAATACATAAAGGATGTCTACAATTGTAATTTCCCCACCATCGTAAGACGCGCCCCTTCACCTGCAATCTGCTCCCCGTCGCGTTCGGCGTCTCCTCTTTCAGCCGTTACCGGTCATTGAACCAGCGCTAGCCGTTACTCCTCATTCAAGCACCGGTAGGCGTACCGACGGCCTTTCCCCCTTCGTTGATTAAATGCTGCGTTCGTTCGATTATGCGCATTTCCGCCGGCCATCGTCTCCGGAACCGGAATCAAAATTCATCGACCTATCATTCCCGGTTGTCGATTTGAAGGTGATGTTGCTTTTTCCTTGTCTTTGGTTTCATTAATTTAACATCTTTAAGATTTTCCCCTTTATGCGTGATTGTTGTTGTTTGATGTTTGATTTGATTGTTAATTTGTAGGTTAACGTATATTAAGTGAGGTAGATGAATGTGATGGCTGGTGGAAAGGACGAACAACATACTTTTGATTTGATTAAAGAGGTTGGATTCACTTCGTGTTCATCAATTTCTGATAGTAGCTGTGATGCTAACACTCCGAGATCTCACTGCAGTCGTGGGTAAGCTTCAAAAGTCAATTTTGACCAAGATTTAATGAGTTATTGACTTGACTTTGACCATGGTTATGGTTTTCTTAAGTTCATATGTGTGTGGGATAAGGATGGTTTTAGTTAATTTTGACTGTAAAGTTTGTAAATTCTTTTACACCTATCATTTTATCATCATTTAGTTAGCAAAGATTGTGTTATGATATATGTGTTGTGATATATGATTGGGTGTGTTGTGATATATGTGTTGTAGCTCTAATTTGTGAAAGTTTCCATTTTGTTTCCCGATTGATTTCTCAAGATTATTGACCGTGTGGTTGTTGAGCAGATGGGAGATGAGGGGTTTGGGTATACAGTGGATGAAGCTCTGTGTGCAATTGGGTTTGGGAGATTTCAAGTTATTGTGCTTGCATATGCTGGGTTGGGTTGGGTAGCAGAGGCGATGGAGATGATGCTTCTGTCGTTTGTCGGGCCTGCGATTCGGCCCGGATGGGGGCTTTCTTGTGTGTTTGTGATCATGGCTAGCAATTCGTACCCGGGGCCCTTATTTAGCTTGGAGCCATTATCATTTGAAATTAATTTGATGCTATGGCTGTTGGCTTCAGATCACAAAGGTCCCTAATTTTGCCTTCTCTTTATCAAAAGCAAATGAGGAATCTGACAACTCTTTATTTGGATTATTGTTTCTTTAATTCATCTTTTGAATTTTGCAGGGATTGCTATTGTTATAATGGGAGTCAGTGGTGCTGGAAAATCGTGAGTTTCATCTTGTTTTTTTGATCTTTTCTGTTAGCAGAATGCTTTTGTTACATTGTAATATTTAAAAAGAAGCAGCAATTGAAAAAAAAATCATAGCAGTGGTTTTAATTTGTCATTATGCATGTTGAATTGAGATAGATATTAGATAGTAAGTAACAAAAATTCATCGCTAGACAAGCATTTGCTGTCGATTTCAAGGTAAAGTTGCAATTTTAGTGTTAGATTTCTTTTTATTAGTATATATTATTGATTTCCCCTCTTCTTCCTTTAATGTGTAGATTGTGGTTTGAAATTGGCCAGCCTCTTTAGTTAAGGTACCATTGATGTTGAAATACTATATGTTCTTTTTGATTTTATGAGTTAACTATTGTATGAAATCCTATTCACATGTTATATATTTACTAGCACATATTTGGTGTTTAAAGCTTGAACGTGCTGTCACGTCTTAGGTGAATCCCATAGTTTTGTCGATAGGAGAGATGTTGGGTCATAAGAAACATTATTTTTTAGAGCGCGTTGATGTGGATAAGATGTGGATAAGAGAACTCAAGGTTTAGTGTGACTGGGTGGGGTTAGGTGGGAATAATCTAGGCCTATAATTTTATCTCATTTGCAGAACAAGTTAAACATAACAAAAACCGTTCGCCAGTATTCAATGAATAGGCATTTTCACTCTAATGGTCGTGAGTTTCATACTGCACCAGTTACTGATGCTATTAAACATGATGAAAACGTTGATGAGACATATGGTGAAGGATCTGTAACACTAAATTCACGTAATTTTGATACAATCACTCATGAGTAAGTGAAGTAACCAATTCTAAATTCAACCAATTCTCCCTCATGAAAAAATCTCTTAGTGAATGATCATTTAATGTTCAGAATATTAATTTTTTGTCCATTGCAGGCATCCGATTGTGGTGGTAAATTTTTTTGCCCCCTGGGGCCACTGGAGTAACCTTCTGGTATGCTCACTCCTGAATAATCATTCTTGGAAAGATTTGTGGTTTGACATATTGAATCCTATACTTTGTCATTAAAAGAAGCTTATGGTCATTGTTTGTTGCACATTTTGAATGGCTTGTTTATGATGTTATAAACATTCAAAGCTGTAAAGACATAAATATTAGGCAACTTGTATAGTCTGCCTTTTTTAGCACTATGTACGAAATCTTTCTTCACTTGTAAAAATTTAAAGTTTAAGCAGTTATTGATTATAAATCAACATTATGAACTTGTCTGAAACTTGTTTCCTGTACTAATCATGTGTCTCAGAGCCCAGCTTGGGAGAAAGCACCAAAGTTATGAGACAGATGTTTACTTTCACCTTCACCAAACCTCAAGTCAGTGAATGACATGTACTTCTCTTTGTTAGCTACTGACATGCAATTGCGTTACCAGATATATCCCGGAGTATGATGGTCGTATTATTGTTGGAAGTGTTGACTGCACTAAAGAAACTGACTTGTGTAAAAAGTAATAATCTTATCCTAAGTGCAGGTTATCAATTATTTAGTCTATTCTACTGTCAAAATGTTCAAATTGACTAGGGAAATTGATGTAGCTTTGCTTGTGAAAATTAGGTTGTGAATGAGATTATTAGATTAATTTTTCATTCATTTAATGTTAGGCCTTAGTTTATCATACACACCATGTTTTATACACAACAAATTGACATGGGTCATCTGGATACCATGTTCAAAAATTATTGAACTTAGTTACGCAAACCAACTTTTCTAGCAGCTTGGTTTGTATGCCTTCTAGATCATGAAGCAATATGAGTTGATTAGAGGGTTCACTTTGTATATATTCAGTTTTATGAAGCTATGCAAACTCATATTTTCTATAAAGCCTAATATTATGTTGAGGCCACAAGCATGTTATTTGGACGGTTCAGCCACGGTGACACTAATCCAAAATGTATTAATGTTTTTCAACTTCCTTTATAGTGCATTATATTATG
The DNA here is from genome assembly GCA_024085815.1 of Flaveria linearis. Classification (NCBI taxonomy): domain Eukaryota; kingdom Viridiplantae; phylum Streptophyta; class Magnoliopsida; order Asterales; family Asteraceae; genus Flaveria; species Flaveria linearis. The sequence continues at coordinate 11,193,505 of CM044013.1, forward strand.
ATCGAAATGTCTCTACAAGTCTCGCTTTTAACCAAGCTCTGATTCCTTCTTTTAAAGTTCTTTACTTCTCTTCATGGGTTTTTGTAGTATGCATTCTACTTTCTTGTGGTAGGTACTGAAATATGTCCATGTTCATTGATAGGTCTTAAATTTCTCTTATTAATCTAGGGTTTTATTCTTAAAAAAATTGTAAAGGAAAGAAATTAGGATAGGTTTGCATGTTTTTGGGAGAAATGTCATGTTGGATATATACAGGAGAGAGACATTAAACAAAACATAAGGATCACATACCTACAAGCAGCATTAAGTCAAGATATTTAGTTTTTGGTACTGAAGTTAGAATTTCAGATGTTGTTTCTGCTATTAAGATTGATGTTGTTATCATTGAAGATGCCATTAGTGACCTATTAACCTCCGATCGCAGCACCCGCAAAAGCAGCACTACCTTGTAGTAGAACACAAAATTCATACCAAAATGTACCTATGTTAGTGTTTATAGATTTTAGTCGTTGTTTACTAATGCACTAAAATGGACCTGTGTTTTGTTGTTTTAGACAGTCATACTAAAACAATTCTAATCTAGGTTTGATATATTGGCTTTGAACTATGTGAAATCACGTATTTTAGGACTGATAATAAATTTATTGGAGGTAGCATTCCATCCTCACTTCCTGTTACCATCACAACTAGGTAAGATTCGGACTTGTGTTGTCTAATAAATTATTTTTTAAACCATTCCCCCCCCCTGTTTTCTCTGATGGCTGCCGATGCTTAACATATGATAGTCGTTATTTTTGCAGGTTTTTGCAGATAATAACTTCACTGGAAGCTTAACGGACACTTTATCCTCTCTAACATACTTACCAGCCTTGTAAGCTTTCATAATTATATGTTTGCTTATATTAAAGGTTTTCATTTTGTCATGTATACATATATTACTACATCAATTTTAATTATGTTTTATTTCAAACGGGTCAAGTCAAAAGGTTAGTTAAGTGGGAATGGGTTAAATGGGTCTATGAGTTTGCATTTTGAAAGTCTTCCATAGTCTTTTTGGTTAACGAGTCGGGGGTCTCTTCGGAAGCGGTCTCTATCTTTTTAGATAGAGGAAAGACTTGCCACCATATACCCCTCCCAGACCCTGCTCTCCAGCGGGATACACTGGGTATGTTTGTTTGTTTGTTTGTTTCCATAGTCTTTTACTATTAACAAGCGTTGATATGTTATGTTTCTTGCAATTTAGGTCGCTAAATACAACAATTTGTCTGGAGAAATGTCCAATTTCTTTGAAGGCCTAGCCTAACTGCTTTGGTCAATTTGTAAGATCCATAATCTTAAACAATCGCTCTTTTTTCCTTTTTTATTTAGTTCATATTTTGATGCTCTTTTAATTTTGTTTTGTTTTTTTATATTTTACTTTGGCAGATATTTGTTCAATAATAGTTTAGTACTCATCTTATCAAGAAAAAAGCTTTCATAACTCTTGCAATGGTAACTGATATTTATTACGGCGGAAAAAATAATCGTTCAGGTTGTATATCATGTCAAATTGGCTTCTAATCAAACAACTAACTTCTTGTAGGGATCAGGTTGAGCCCACCTGAAATGCTTTTCCAAATAATTAGTATCTCAAAGATGTTTATAATAATAATTATACCATTTATCTTTATGAGTAAAACTAACATGTGTGTGTGCAGTCATTTGTAAAATAAATAAATTTTCAGGAACTTCGATCAACCCCAGGATGTTAAATCAACACAATTATATGAAAGCTTCGGTCAGACCTCTTCTTCGGTACGAGGCAAGCAACCATAACTCGGTTTGCGATAGTAGGCCGTATTGCAAAACAATTACATGTAAATGCTTAGTTCTATTCATGTCAATTTGACCATATAACATTCTGACGAGCACGTTTAATACAAAGCCAGATTTAAACTGAAAATTAAAAAAACTACATAAGCATTTATACGTAACGCATGCTACGCACAATAGGAGAGAAAGTCCTATGTATCATAATTAAAAGAATATGTATATGTGTTTATGTGATTTGTCCTGTACTTAAAATAATTAATTGTGCTAACTATTCATGATTTGTCCCGCGGCAACGCGCGGGTCTCATGCTATATATATATATATATATTTAACATATTTCAGTAAAAAAGAAAAGTCAATTGATTGTTTTTATAATTTTCGTATTTATTATGAGAGAGAGACGGGAAAATGGTCTTTTGATATGTTAAAATGATGACACGTATCCTTTAATATGCTAGAATGATGATATGTGTCTTAAAAAAACTTCTTTTATTATATGTTATAGATTGTAGATTGTTCAAAGTTAGTGAAAATCATATTCGGCACTAAACTTTCATGCCTTTCCTTAAAAAAATGCATAATTGGATCAAAAGTATAGAGTTATTATGTAAACTATATCTTTAATTGTTAAAATTTACATACTTGGATTAAGAGTACTTTTAAAAATATAGTATAGACACATTACACATATGACCATTTCTGATCATGTTATAAGGACCCGATCGATCCATGCTTGGGTTAGTTAATTTATTAAAATAAACTGTGTTTGTTCTTAGTATAGATAAACTTATCACTTTGATAAGATAAAATGGCATCAATTTAAGCATGCTTGAACAAACATATAATGTACAAAATTTATGTAAAATACACCATAGATGTTTAATAGGACAAAATAAAGATTAGATATGTTTAGTGAGAAAATAAAGAAAAGAGGTATAAAAGTGCATCTAAGAATATGCTTATTGTGTCATTTATGCAATCGTCTCTAGTGCTCTACCTCCGATCATATCTCTTGTTTTATCATTATATGTATGACATTACATAATCAATGATGTAACAGGCAAATCTAAAAATTTGTCTCCAAAGTAATTATTTTCATAAAATTATACAAGAAAACAGAATATTGTTAGTTTTAAATTTTTATGCAATGAAGAAAAAAGATGATACATGAATATGATATTATGTTTACTCCTTCTGTTGATAGAACACCGTTTATTAATTTGTGTATTGTTCTTCACCGATAAAATCACCGGTTGTCGTGGTTTTCAGGGAGAGTTGTAAATGTTCGTTGCACCGATTCGACCTCTTCATGAAGCACAAATTTGGTTTGATTTCTAACACGCTTTAAGATATACAAAATTGTCATAGAAAAAATGCACTTGTTTGTTGAAGTATTTTTCTATCTTATCCGATTGATTAACTTCATATCACACGAAATATTCTAATCTAAAAGAGTATTTCCTCTATTCGACAAGTGTCCAAGCTACACGAAATTAGAAAAACGCAACATTACACAGTAGGATTTTTTGTTCTTGGTTTAGAAGAATATATAAGGCTTCTTAACTCAAAGCAAGTCACACATGCACCAAACATAGGTTTTTGTAATATATATGAGAGAAGTTTTTGGTCTCAAAATTACTACTCCATAAGGATGCATATTCTTTAGCTCTAAACTATATGTCGTTGAGAAGTATATGAGAATGTATAGAGAGAAATTATGTAACATCCTAATTTTGTGTTAATAATATAATGTATTTAAGGGTTTTAAAGTATAATGACTTATTAATTGATTCGATTGAATATTGTTGGGGGGAGGGGGTTAACGAAACTCATTTATAAGTATGAGGGTGTTAGGGATTAGGGGTTGTTTGATAGTATTTTAATGGTCATTAGAAAACTACCTTTTAGTGGTTTATAGTCTTTTAATGGTTAAGATGAACCTAAAGTCTGCATGATTAATTCAGACTTAAGGTTATCTTTTAACCATTAAAAAACTATGAATCATTAAGAGGTAGCATCTTAACGCCTATTAAAAAACTACCAATAGCCTCTTAGTTTTCAAACGTTAAGACCTAAATTTCCTTATTATAAAAGCTCAGAGACTAAATCAAGTGACTAAATATACTAAGGGGTTAGAATTAATTAAAGACGATCATCATAATAGAAAAAAATGTTGAGTGTTCAACGATTTTGAAAGACAGAAATTGATAGTGATATAATATCAGGAGGAAATCATAAATTGATATAAGCTAGATTGAGACTACAAAAAAAATGGTGAGAAACTTCCACCCATCTTTGAAGGAAGAAGAGGTTAAGTTTTAATAATTATACCTAATTTAATTTCAAGTTGAATGCATGTTGTTATATGTTTAAAACTTTGAAGTTAGTTGTTTAGCATACATGTCCTGCATAAGTGTATACTATAGTTAAAAACCCTTAAAACTCAATGATTGATGAATGAGGTATGAATACATATATGGATCTTGAGTAATCGATGTTAAAAACATTTCAAATATGATATTTAAATCGAGAATTTGGTTTTAATGAACTAGATAGGTGCTGTTTGGTAAAATATTATAACATCTTAGTCTAAAATTTTAGCTAAAATGAGGTCCATTGATATATCATGCCTCATATAAGATTCGAGAATTAGTTACGCGAATTATTGAATCGAAAAGAGGATTAAAATAGAAGGGACCTAAAACCTAACGTAGGGTTTAAAGTGTTGGTAGATAAGCTTTAATAGATTATATTGGCGCGATTAAGTAGCGTTAAGCGTGCAATGAGTTAGAATGACCATACCTAGTGAAATGAGTTGTATGTAAAAAAACTAACATGATTTACATGAGACGTGTTCACTTTAAAAGGCTAATATATAAATAATCAGATTATGAGACTATTTGATAGCCACTTAAATGATTTCATTAAAAGGCTATACATGAATCGGCCATACAACTTTTATATCACTTCATGTTTATACCTAATTTATATGTGGCAAAAGTTCTATAAATCTTCTTCCTCATTTTTGTAGCTTTAGGCATCCCAAGTTCCAACCACACAACTTTAAATTATCGATTTTACTTTTTCTAGCTCCCATTTGGACGTATTTTGATTCATTACAAAGTTCTTAGATAGTATAACAAAAAATATATAATAACTATTTATAGACTATTAGATCGAGTAGGATTAGACTAACAATAAATATCTGGTATCATACTTAACAGATATAATCGTTGATACGAGTTGATGATTAAACACAGTAAATACAATAAAATATGAAACACTGAAATAAAGCTCAACTACTTTCAATGCATCTTTCACTTGATAAAAGCAAATTACATACAATATCTAAGATACAATACAAGCAGTAACCCCAAAACTATATAAGTGTGGGGGTTTTATATTACACAACAAAATACTAAAAATGAATCTACATTGTTCATTCTAGGATCAAGATTTCAATGTATCTTTTACTTGATAAAAACAAATTTTACAATATGTAAAATGCAATACAAACGGTAACCCCAAAACTATACGTACAAGTGTGGAGGCTTTATATTACACAACAAAACACTAGAAATGAATTTACAACGTTCATTCTAGGATCAAGATTAATGGTTGACTACAACCATTGATCCTTGTATTTGCATCATTACTTATCAGTATTGACAAATTAAAATACAATAGCAAATAGCATTGAAATGTTGTAGTACAATAGTAGATAAACTGCTATTCAACAGGTATTTTAACACAAATCTGTTAATCAACAATTAATTAGAGAATTCAATAGATCTAGCTTGTGTTACAGTAGATGGGAACATTTGATAACACCTTTTGACAGTTAAGTTCATTCATGATTCTAAATAGCTTTACTCTTGAACATCCCAAACTTAAACTTTCATATTATATTATTCGACTTGAATCATGTTTTCACTAATTGTTCAGAGAGATGCATCTTATTATTCTAAACGTACTTTCAACCTTTTCTTGTCAATAAATTGAAGGTATATAATTTATTATGCAAGACATCATTTTGTTATATATATGTTAGGTAAGTACGTATTATTTAAAATATATTACAGACACATATGATCATCTCTTACCATGTTATAAGGATCCAGTCGATCAATGTGTGGGTTATTATTTAGAATAATTTGTGTTTGTTCTTAGTATATATAAGCTTATCACTTTAATAACATAAAATAATGGCATCATTTTGTGCTTGCTCTTGAACAAACATGTAACGTACAAAACATAAGTATAGAATATACTAAGGATGTTTATTATGACAAAATAAAGATTAAATATGTTAATGAGATCAAATATAGAAAAGAGGTATAAAAGTGGATCTAAGCATATGCTAATTGTGTCATCTTTCCTTAGACTCTAGTATTCTATCTTCGATGATATGTCTTGTTTCATCATTATATGTATAACATTACATGCATAATGATATAATAGCAAATCCAATTTGGAGATCATTTTCATGAAATTGTACAAGATTACAAAATATTATTATTTTTAAATTCTAATGTGATAAAGAAGAAAAGATGATAGATGAATATGATGTTACGTTCACTCCTTCCGTTGATAACACAATGTTTATTTGACTATTGTGGTTCATCAATTGACAATATGACAACTATAACTATTGACAGACATGAAATTCATTAATTGATATTACGATAGTTATAACCATTGACTGATCACATGATTTTTCATGAAGAGTTTGTAATGGTTCGTTGCATCAATTTGGACTCTATATAAAAAACATAAGTGATATGATTTCTAACTCTTTATTGTTCTTATCCATTTGAAAAAAATCATATACACACAAATACTTCAATGTAAAACAGTATTTTCTCAATTCAGAAAGTGTCCAAGCTACACCATATCAATAAAACACACCCTCACACACATTAATTATAGGGTAGTGTATTTAGTTCTTGGGTTAGAAGAATGTCTCAGGCTTCTTTTAGTCTTAACTCAAAGCAAGTCACATATTCACTTAATGCATGTTTGGGATTGCTTATTTCCCTTAACTTTTGACTTATTAACTTTTGAAAAGTTAATAAGACAAAAAAAGTGTTTGGCGAACTCAAAAGAAACTTTTTAAGCTGACTTTTCATATAGGGTAAAAATGATGTTTGCAAAGTAAAGAGGGGGTTACTTATTGACTTTTAAAAACTTCTTTTGATCCAATTTTCTATTATACCTTTCTACTACCTCCTATTAACTCCCCTTATTTTTAAACGTATGTCTTTTTTATCATTTTACAACATTTTAGTTTATAAGTTAGTCCAAACATTTTTTTAAAAACTACTTTTAAAAAGTCATAAGGTAATAAGTCATTTTGTTAAAAGTTTTTTTCAATCAAAATAAGCAATCCCAAACATGACCTTAACATGAGTCGGGTAGAAAAAGACATGCTTTTGTCGTATGAGAGAATTTTTTTCCCAAAAACTACTACCCCATTAGGATGCATACATCTTTAATTTTAAAGTATGTTAGTGAGAATATGTGTGTATAGAGAGAGAGATTATGTATCATCTTAATATCATTGATTCTTAGCTCAAGTGATTAAGGTAAGATACCCTAAGATTTTATAAAAATAGGTGGGGATCTTGGGTTCAAGTCCTACCTGTAATAAACATAATATGAGGTTCCAGATAGGACAGGGGGTTTTGTCACCTAATACGAGTTTTCTCCTGATGGTGATCTCAAGTTTTGTACTTGAGTAATAGAGATGATTGAATGGGCCAGTGACCCGTCAGTTATCCAATTAGCCATTAAAAAAGTAACATCTTAATTTTTAGTCAATGTTTTAAAATATTGAAGGGTTTTTAAGGCTATATTTAAGAAATCTTTGGTGAATTTGAGTGGATATTGTTAGTGTGGGATTTAAAGAAACTCATATTTTAATATGTGGGTGATGGGATTGCTTTTCAAAATAAGACCTAAATTTTCTTAGTGATAAAAGTCCAGGGACTAAATATGTTTAGTGATCAAATTTAACAAATAACGATAAGGTTTCTTGCCATGAGTAAATCATAATAGAAAAATGTTGTGTGTTGGACAATTTTGAAATACAGAAGTCGATGGTGATGTAATATCAAGAGGAAAATATCATAAATTGATGTAAAATTAACTAATCTAATTTCAAATTGAATTGCTATATGTTTAAAATTTGGAAGTTAATTGTTTTGTATAAATATATTACATAAGTTTGTAGTTAGAAATCCTAAAATTCAAAGATTGATGATCGAGGTATGAATACATGTTTGGGATCTTGAGTAATCTAGTGATATAATGTTAAATGATGAAACTTGATTTTATTCTGTTAAAATAACCAAACTAGATGTAAAAAAATTTGTTAGAATGATCATGGTTGGTGATGAAGTCCAAACTCACAAGTAGGTAATGTGAAGTAGAGGAAATTTGACCGAAAAGGGGTAATTTGGTTTTTTTATTTTATTTTTTAATTAAATATTTTCTAATTCATTAAAAACATCTCCTATATGATTTTCAAATTGAGAAAATGGTTTTAGTGAACTAGATATGTGTTATTTGATGAATTGTTATGGGAAACCATTTAGCTGATTTATATAAAATATTTATTGAGCTAACACTATAATAAATAAATTTAAATAAAACCAAAGCTCGTGTGACTAAATGAGTTCTTAAAAGTTTATATGTGGTTGCTAACAATGAGGTAAATATTAGTAATTAGATCATCAAGCGAGTCAACTGGCGAAACAAAGTGAGAAAGAGACCCAAAACCTATTGGGTTTAAAGTGTTGGTAAATAAGCACTAATACCTTATATTGGTGTTTTTAAGTAGGATTAAGAGTGTAATGAGCTAAAATGACCATATCTAGTGAAATGAGTTATATGTCATCTTTCTAACATGACTCACATGAGACGTGTTACATTCATGAAGATAAAACTAAGTTTGCTAGGATAATGATTTTTAAATTTAAAAAAAATCAATGTTATCTATAAAGTGGTTGATGGAGGAAGTAATTCAGTTAAATAATTATTAAATAGAGAAAAAGATACAATACTTAAAGTAAAAGAAAAGTTACTCCTTTCAGAATATTATAAAATCAAGTTTTTTTACTGTTATGTTCTAACTATAAAATCTAAGAAAATTAAATTTTAATAATTCCAGTTATCATAGGTCGGTAATTATCAATACTATCAGTTTGACCAATTATAATCTTGTTTTTTATTTTTTTTGTTAAGAACAATTTTGATAGCATAATCATTCATTGGTTTACATTTAATATCCACTCGATTTTGCTCACGATGATAATTGTGAATGAAATAGCGAAACATATAAGAAAATGGAATGAAAAATAAGTAAAAATCAAGTGTAAATCAATAAAGATTATGTTACTAAGATTGCTATTGGCAGCAAAAATAAAAATTATGATTATAATCGGTTAAATTAATAGTATATATTATTATTGACTAATAAGTCATGATTTAGATTATTAAAATTCAATTGACCTAAAATCTATTCATCTTTCATTCTATTGTTGTAAACATCCTTATAATTGTTGGAAATTCTAAGATTAAGTGGCATAAATAAAAATATATATGAAACTTAACTATTATCAAATGATTATCTTTTAAAAATTAATCTAAATTGAGAGGTAATTAATTAATTACAAACTTTATATTAATAGATAAAAACAAATTAATCCTCCTGTTTGTTTTAAGATACATTTCACCCTAAAGTTATAAAATCAAACTTAATTCATATTCTTATTATTATTATTACTAGTGTGTGAACCTTCGCTTTGCCGCAGATGGTTAAAACTTATAACATTTGATTTCGATTACTTGTACATTAGTATTCAATCCGTAAATATGGATAAAAAATATATTGACAACTCTATTTTGAAGAAAAAAATCATGTCGAAATGTTGATATAATTAAGCAAATTATAATGATAAATTTAGATTTTATAAACCATCGTATTTTTATTATTATAAGAGAAAAACGATATAAGATTCAGAACTTTGAACCAGTTTTGAGAACTTGTATATTTTTAATTTGATAACTTGTATGTTATTACACATTGTAATATTACTAAAATTGTTTTTATGTTGTAAATAACTATTATAATTACTTTAAATACTATTACTATTATTATTATTACTAAATCCAATGATTTCATATGGATTAAAAATTAAATTAATATCCCCCATAATATTACCATACTAACCTTATAGTTGTCTTAAGGTCAAGATAAAATTATTATTTTAACATCCTAAAATGATTTATAAATAGTATAGATAATATAGATATTCATTATTATTTTTTATATGTTATGTATAATGAATTGGCTTGCGTGATGCGCGGGTGCTACTAAGTATCTTTTTTGACCAGCCTTAAATACTGATTATATTATTATTATTATTATTATTATTATTATTATTATTATAACTATGTAAAAATTTGGTAAATAGTATTTAGTTAATAATATAATACTTAATTTAAATAGGAAAAATATAAATTAAAAAATTAAAATATAATTTTTATTTAAATTATTATAAATAAAGTAATACTTCATATAGTGAAATTAACTATATGCATTAACTCATATATTAATTAGAATAAGTTTATTAAATAAGGATAATTAAGGAACACTTGCATAAAATAATTGTACCATATGCTTAAATAGTTATTCTATATGTCTTACAAACATAGGAAATTATCAATCTACCTATGGGTTTTGCATTATATAGTAGTAGATATTGTTATTATTATTATTACTATTATTATTATTATTATTACTATTATATTTTTTATTATTTGATGTTATTTTAGGTAAAATATTTTAAATATATAAGTGTATACTACCATATTTCATCTTTTATTTTATTTATTATTTGATGTTATTTTAGTTTTTTTAGTTAAGTAAATTATTTTTAAATATTTAAGTTTATATTATATTAAAACAATTTCGTACAAGAGAGAATAAAAATTAAACAACAAAGCTTTCGAGAGCTCTTACGTTATAATGACGACGAAGAACGAACACAACTAAAAGAAAAATACAAGAAGGCCAAACGAGAGATGAAAAAGTCAGTGTCAGAAGCAAAGAACATAGCTTATGAGAGGATGTACAAGAGGCTAGAGACGAAAGAAAGAGAAATGACATGTTTAAGAGTGCCAAAGCTAGAGAACGTAGAAGACAGGACTTGAGAATGGTGAGGTTTATAAAGGCCGAGGATGGAAAGGTCTTGGTGAAGGAGAGGGACATCAAGACAAGATGGAAAGCTTATTTCAATAACCTCTTCAACGTAATGAACCCTAATCAACAAACAGAGATCGATCAAATAACACGAACAACGCAACAAAATAAGTGCTATTATAGAAACATCACAATCAAGGAAGTTACGCGAGCTCTTAACAAAATAGGAAGTGCTAAGACGGTAGGGGCAGACAACATACCGATTGAAGTGTGGAAGTGCCTGGGAGAAGAGGGACGGTAATGGTTAACAAAGCTATTCAACATTATCCTCAAGACCAGGAAGAAGCCGGATCAGTGGAGGAGCAGTGTTATAGTCCCCATATATAAGAATAAAGGAGATGCCCAGTGTTGCACAAATTCCAGGTGAATAAAGCTCTTGAGCCATACGATGAAATTATTGGAAATAGTTATAGATACGAGAATCAGACGTGAAACCCACATAGCGATAAACTAATTTGGATTTATGTCAGGGCGCTCTAAAACAGAAGTCATACACGTCATAAGGAGGGTAATGGAAAAATATAGAGAAAAGAAAAGGGACCTTCATATGGTCTTCATTGACCTAGAAAAAGCTTATGACAGTGTCCCGTGATAACTCATTTGGGAAAGTCTATAGTATAGAAAAGGATATGTATGAAGGGGCAAAAACATGCTTGCGAGCTCCAGTCGGAGACACGGAGTTCTTTCCAGTAGAAGTGGGACTCCACCAAGGATCAACATTGAGCCCATTTCTCTTCACAGTAATATTGGATGAGATGGCCAAGTCTATACAGGAGCCAGTCTCGTGATGCATGCTGTTTGCAGACGATATTGTGCTAATATCATAATCTAAAAGGGCACTGAACGAGAGGTTAGAACAGTAGAGAGCGACACTAGAGAGCAAAGGCTTAAGGTTAAGCCACTCTAAGACGGAATACATGCACTATAAATTCAGTGAAGCGAATGAAGAGGACACTTAAATTACTATTCAGAGCCGGGCGGTCCCACAAACGTCTAGGTTCAAATATCTAGGCCCGTACGTCCAGGATGACGAAGAGATACACAGTGATGTAGCCTATCATGTTCAGGCATGATAGTGCAAATGAAAAGCAACATCAGGGATCTTGTGTGATAAGAGATTCCCAGCACGACTAAAGGGAAAACTATATAGAGTGACAGTTCGGTCGACTATGTTATACGGAACAGACTGCTGGGCCATGAAGAAATCGCACGAGAGACAAATAAAGATCGCAAAAAATACAAATGCTAAGGTGGATGTGTGGACACACGAGGCTGGATCGGATAGGGAATGCCGTCTTCCGACAAAGGCTACAGGTAGCATGTATCACGGAGAAAATACGAGAGGGAATATTGGGATGGTTTGGGCACATGAAGAGGAGACAGATGGCAGCGCCAATTAGAGTAGTGGAGCGCATCATTTTAGATGGTAAGAGGAGTAGAGGAAGACCTAAGTTGACATTGGATGAGATGATTAGCCGGGATATGATAGAGTTGCACCTCTCCGAGCACATGGTCGAGGATAGGAGTGCGTGAAGGCGTAGAATTAAAGTTAGGGACTACTAGTGGTAATGCTATCTGTCCAATGTAGGTGAAGTCTTAGTGCTAATGGCCCTATTTGTATTGTTAATATCGTAGTATAATTTATCTGCCTTATTCCTTGCCTAGCATCATAGTAAAGTTTATCTGCCTCTAACCTGTTTCAATGTTGTTGTGTTGGCTTTTGTCATGTTTGCTTAATTGCTTATGTGAGGTTTGCATTATCATTATGATTGTTTTGAGTATGCTATTACTTATATGATATGTGTGATGTATGCAATATAATCTGGTTATTTTATTTATGGACATGCACATGCATATACAAACTCTTTTGTCATGTACGCCTATGTGATATATGTAATATAATTTGGTTGTTATCGTTGTCGAGTAGGGGGTCTCTTTGGAAGCGGTCTCTCTGTCTTCCTAGATAGAGGAAAGACTGGTCACCACCTACCCCTCCCATACCCTACTCTCAGTGGGACATATTGGGTATGTTTGTTTGTTAGTTTTAGGGTAGGATGACACCATATCTAAGTTAGTTTAATTTTGAGTGATTTACAACCGACCCACTTTCAAATGAGCTTCTTTCAAGCATGATTCAAGTAATTTGCTTTTAAAAAACACCATTTTTTTAAATTAACTTTCAAATTGAAAATTTCTTTTTAATAGTCACTTTAAAGTTCTACAAAAAGATGTGTCTTATTTTGTAATATCAATCTCTTATTGGAAATTGTTACTGTAAGTTTTGTTCTCAATAACTTTAAACTTTCAATTTTGTTAACAAAATCTTTTATACATTTCTCAACGAAAATCTAAAATACATGTAGCGTAGCGTTTTTATTTTTAGAAGCATTTCTCAATAAAAACGTTATATAAGAAAACACAAAAATGCAACACATGCTTTACCTAGTTTTTTTTGTCAAAATCAAATTCTTTATGTCCGGAAACATCACCCACTGATCTTGGGGTGGATTTTTTCACCTAGGCCCTTATGTTAATAGTTAAATAAAAACTAAATCCTCTTGATATGATTTCTTTCACTTAGGCCTTTATATTAATAGGTAATTCATATATTTAATAGTTCATTTATTTCCCTATATATTTAAAAACTAAGTTGAATGAATAGTAAATGAATAGTATCTACAGGACCACACCCCATTCTCCTTCGATCGGCCCCCTCCTTCGATCGGCACCCTCCTTCGATCAGCCCCCCGCGACCTCCTGCACACCGGCGCCCTCATCTATCGCCCTCCCCCCATCACCTCCAACCCCATCGGGCACACTGCTCCCGCACCCGCCACCCCTGCCTGCCACCTCCGCTCCCGCTGCCCGCTACCCCTTACGAACCCTAAAACCCAAATTGGGGGTGGTGGATTTGTTGGTGGAGGCGGATGTCGACGGTGGTGGCTGCGTTGGTGGAGGCGGAGGTCGGTGGTGGTGGCTGCGTTGGTGGAGGCGGAGGTGTTTGTTGATGTTGATGCCGATGATTCCGGCGGTGTCTTCTTGGAGTTGATATTTGGAGGTTTTATGATCGGAGCGGCGGTTCCTTCCTCTACCTCCTGTATGTATGTGTGTTTCAAATTAGGGTTTTTTTGAAAGAAAAATTTGGGTAAAATGGCAGCAGAAGGAGTTGTGATCGGGTGCCACAACGTTGATCAGAGGAAAGAGCAGCTTGAGAAGCACAAGGGTTCTCAGAAATTGGTATAACTCTAAAATCCCTCTTTAGATTTCATTTTGTATAAGTTATGATTGATTTTTGATATGGATTTGTGTAATCTGCATTCAATTCCGTGGGTTTTCCTTTTGATGTTCTTAGGCAGACTGATTGGATGAAGATTGTCTGTTTTGTTGTAGGTTTTACGATGGATTGATTAGATTCTAGGGTTTGTTTCTTGATATCACTACGTTGTTGTTTTTTGATCTTTATTGATCTTTTCATATCGATGCTTTTATTTTGTGTCATGTGGCGAAATTGTTTGAATATTTTTGTTTGTCTGGTTAGTTTGTGAGGTGGCTCTCTGCTTTTTTGAGGATGGCTGCGAGCATGCTGCGTTTCCTGTTTTTGGCATAGCTTTCGACAAATGTTGTGATGGAGGTGTATAGTTAAGTTTTTGGTGTATCTTTTGACAACATGACCCAACCCGTTTGTTGAGTTTGTTCATGTATACATATGGGCTGCTGCTGTTTTTTGTATGATGTAGCCAAAGTTACATAGAAGCTAACATTTTGTAGGATTCTGTTGCATTTCTTAATGATATGATGGCTTTCTTTTGTTTTTCAAGTTGTTTCATGATATCTTGAGAGCTTGAACTGAGATAGGGACATTCTAAGGGCATGCTCTGTAACATGTTGATTTGTAATACAGTTCAAGTTGATTGGGTTTGTATTTCAAGTTGAGTTCAAGCCAAAATGTACTTCGGTTGTGTATATTTCAATTTTTTCCTTTCCTTGTATATTTATTTTTGGCATACTAAGAAAGACCGTTTTCAACCTGAACCTGTTTTGACCCTACCTGAACCATGTATCTTGGCATCCTGCGACCTCTACTTATTTTTTTATGCTACTCAACAAGTTGCTGACTTTGATTGTTGTTTGCTTTTGCAGTGTTTAAGAGACCTTATTGTGATGAGTTTTTGCAATTTTGCTTTACGAGATTCAATGTAGGTGTCTGGACATCAACAACAAGATATTCTAATTAATATTACCAGCTTCTTATTAATAATTCAACCTTTTTTCGCTTTCTATTTGGTTTTAAGCGAATAAGTCATGCCACTTGTATGGATTGCAATTTCTATGCTTACCAATTAGCTTGTGGCTATGATGACAGAGTTTTGAGCCTCCGTTTAGCCCGTCTTTATGACGCGCAACGCGCGTCTGGGGACCAAAACTAGTTATTTTAAAATACCATGTTTGACATCTTAAATTTATTTATCATTTGATATTATTTTATTCTTTTTAAATAATTAAAATAAAATGTTTACATGTTGCGAATGAAATCAATAAGGTTTACATGCTATTAATAAGGGTAAAATCGAAAGATATCATTTTCATGCATTAATAAATTGTACCTTACACATTAAAACTTATGTTCGGTGTCTTAAAAATTTTATGGAATTATAATAAAGGACAGATATATTTTTTTATATAGATAAAATAAATTTCAAGAATAATATTGCAACTTAAGTGGATTTTATGATAAAGGAACTAGAAGATACAACCCAATATATCTAAATTAAATTAAATAATAATTGACTGTTACATCATTTTACTTAAAAATTATCCAAAACTATCCAAATTGATACAGCACAACTCAAACTATCCAAGTTATTTTTATTCAAATTCATAGTGGTCAAAAAGTGAAAAAGGCTACAATTGTAGTTGCTGAAATTAAATTTGATTTGGCTAACTGAATCGTTGGCGGCAGAGTTACCAATCAGACCAAAGTATACGAGGTCTATTGCTGAAGGTATAATCTATTTGGTATGCGTAATGGAATAATAGAAGAAATAAAATAAATAAAAAATAAAATGAATCATTACATTCTATGATTCTGTTTTGTTATCCTATGAGAATAAAATGAATAATTACCTAGGGGGTGCTTGTTTTTTCTGGGAAGCACTCCTGACCTCTTTTTTCTACGCCGCGCAGACGTTGAGGTCTGCAGATTGTTTGTTTTTTGGACGACTTTTTTATTAAAAAATGTCTTCCAGGGTCTTCCTGAGGTCTGTGTGAAGAAGATAAAACCTAATCACTTCTAACCTCTTCTACCCTCTTCATTCCCCCTCACCATATTCCAGCAGCCATCGCCGGCCGCATAGCCACCACCGGCCATCCGCCACCGCCCGCCACCGTCGTAGCCCTCTGGCAACCCCCATCACCACCGCACTACCACCATCAAATTCATGCAACCATGTGAAGATTAGGAAGATTGATAGGATAAGAGGGAAAGCTTAGGGTTTCTTCAAGAAAAGTTCTAGTTTTGTGAATCTTAATGCTAGGGTTTGTGGTTGAAATGGGGTGGATGATTTGGGGATTCGTTGGTGATTTGGGTTGAAATTCTTGCAGATCAACCGAGATTATTTTTGCGAATAATCTCAGAGAAGGAGACTCTCCGGCTATACCGGAGAAGGCGGAATTAGCGATGGTGAGGAGGAGGAGGATCGCTGGAAGTCAGCCGGAAGTCAGCGTATTACCGACCATCGTGTTTTTTCTAGGTGGAGAGCATAGAACAAAGTTTAAGGATTCCAAATGGTCAGATGCAAGATAACCCCCCTCATTCACTCACACACCCTTGTTTTTCTTTTAGCTTAGTAGGTGCAAAACAATTTTTATGGTCAAATTTGTAGTAGTGTTATATTGCTTTGATATTACTTGTGATTCGCTTTTAACTTCTTAAGTTGAACTGTGGTAGTCACGTGAGACTGCAAGTTCACAGCTATTTTTATGCTTGTTTCGACCTTTGGATATAAAATTTGAAACGAGTAGAGCTTGAGTTCTGGCGAGCTTGTCTCAACTCATTTGCACCTCAACATATTATTTTTGCAGTCTGCAGATATTAAAAAACAAACATGTAACATCTTGTATTTTTGAGTTAATTTAAAGTTAACGTTATTAATTCTTGTAAGGGCTATTGTTGGCATTCATGAAACTCATAGGCTACTTATGATTATCGTTTTAATTTGTCTTTAGTTCTTTAATTTGAAGTTAATAATGTCAATTATTACATAGTAAATAAATGATAATCATAATATCAATAATAATAAAAATAATAATAAAACTAATAATAACAATAATAATAATATTGATGATAATATTAATAATAGTAATAAATATAATAAAATTATAACAATAATAATAATAACTAAGAATAATAGCAAAAATAATAATATGTTTATCAATAATAACAATTTATAAGAATTATTAAACTTAAAAATTATTTAAAACTTAAATTAAGAAGGTTAAGGGGGTGATTTGTCAATTTAATAAACTTTAAATGGAAGTTTTAACATAAAATAATAGAATTTCAAAGTTGAGGGACCATTTGTGTAATTAACCGAAACCCAAACCCCCTCCCCCCTTCTCAACCCCGATTTTCCGGCGGGAGCTCCGACGAAGGTCCGGCGACCCTCCGGCCACCCCTAAAACGCTATAAAAACCTACAATTTTGATCACCAAACCGTTCCAAACCTTTCGCGTACATGATTCGAACATGATTAACCATTAAATTGGGTTTAAAACACCGATTACTAAGTTTAAACGAGTTCATACCCAAAACCTTTAATCCTAGAGCCGTTTAATCATTAAATCCTAATAATAATCTAATTATACTAACCTGAATCAATCATCTAAGTGTTCCTAAACGTTTATTCCATCTGAAACTAACACAATCATCCCATTTCGAGTGTCCTCTCCCGTTCGCGGCCTGCCACAATTCGGACACCACCTTCAACGGTTCTAAACTCGAAACTTATAGAGGGCTCTTCGTCTTGGAGTCCATTAGAAACTATCTGTGCAGCGAATTGTACTATAGTTGTCGTTTGAACGACAATCGGGCTACACATTGGTCGCGGTTTGTTCTTCAAGTCGAATCATTAAAGTCATACAACTTTCGGGTAATTAAACTTACATACATACTCGTTTCCATCTGCTGAATGAAAGCCCTAACAATGATTTGATTAGTAACATCGTTTGATGCTTCAATTTAGGGATTTACCGAATCTAGGGTTCTTGATTTGGGTGGAGGATGCGTAGGGGTTGTGTTTTAAGATATAAAAACCAAGCTTAACCAAGGCCTTGGGCCCTGGTTTGCTGGTTATGTCACTACACTTCTAAACATGAGGTCCCGGGTTCGAACCCGGGCACCCTCATGTTTTATTATTTGTTTTTTAAAGGCTTTTAGCCTAAAGATTAATTTTGGAAAAAAATTCTTAAAATATAAATAAATTATTATATTTTGGTTATAAAGATTTATTTGAACTTTATATGTAATTTTTTTTTATATCTGTTACCTTTTCACAACTTTGAATAAAATATAAATATATATTTCTTAAATATATATATATATATATATATATATATATATATAAATTTATTTCATTTGTTTAAACATAATTATTTGGCAACCCCTAAATTCCACTTAGAACCCTAGTCCCTGTTAATTCGTTGAACTTATTATAAGTAAGCTTAAATCTTGTAAATAAATATATTTAGGTACTTTGTGAAGGAATACGTTGGAACGACGACCATTATAATTTTATTAATCGTCAATTATATATTCATTGGCCATGTGAGTATTTCTATACCCCTTTTATTATTTCTACACTTTAGGGTGAAACATGTTATGTTATAAACATTGCACTTGTAAACACGTTTGATTCTTGTAAACTTATGGCATTTCACCTGTATGTTGTGGTTAGCTGACATTTGTAGCTATCATGTAATGTCGAATATATGTACAATCATTAACTATTGCTAGCCTGGTGACGTCATAGATCTATGGGCCTGACAAGCCTGCTTGGTTGATCCAAGTACACTTAGCTAATCGTATATACTTGTAAACGTTTGAGACTTGTAAAACTTTGTCAAGGTTTGATTGTGCATTATGTCTTACAGGGATAGTTACTTTGTTCTCTAACTTACAACATGAATTGTCATCTTTTATATACTTATGTATTGAAAACTATGGAAATCTCACCAATATTATTGTTGACCTTTTATTTTTAACATGTTTTAGGAAATACTCAAGTATGATTACTACTTTGAAGCTTATCACATCTAGGATTGGACCTAGAGAAATAAAAGGATGAACTTGTCACATTTAACTTGTATATCATGATATTATCTTTGTTTGAGACTTATGTTTGAAATGTTACCTTTGAAACTTATGAATAATATATTTGGATTTAATGATAGCGTTATGTGGCTGTGAACGATCTTAACTCTCACATCTCGATGTTTCAGCCGTCAAGGTTGGGGTGTGACAGATTGGTATCAGAGCCCATAACTATAGGGATTTAGGTTATTAGAAATGGTGACCTAGACTATAGCTTATGCATGAACCTTATAGGATAATACTTATATTCTTGTAGATACAAATATTGTTTGCATGCTACATAATGATATGCCTTCTTATGTGCAACTTGATGCCTTAGCATAGGATTGCCTTATGTACGCTTAAACTTTGTTACTTGTCACCCTAAACTTATCCTTGACTCTTTGACTCTCCCCGACAAATGAAACTTCCTAAACTTATTCTCGACAACATGTGGAATCTACACTTATTATCGTGGGTTTAATTCCTTAGACTCTATGTCTAATCTATGAAAATCTCATCAAGGTTTTGATTTCATGAACCTAAGAAATTTGTGTGACACATAGACACCTGTATTCTGGATTTCCTGGCAAATGGCCTTCGGGCTAAGCCAAACATATCGTATAAATCTCATTGCGAGACCAGTTATGCTTACCTGGGGATTTCTGGGATGAGTGATAAACTATGGTCAACGTACACAAGTTTCTAAGGCAAATGATCAACTTACCTTGACGTGTCAACGATTCCAAATGGTAATGCGTTACCAAATGGAACCATCCGATTTATATTTAAAATATCAAAAATCTTTGATTCCTTGGACTGATTTATCATCGAAACTCTACTATCTTCTCATTCCTATCTTACGTAATGATCCCGTTAATATTGAACTCGTTATACTCCTCAATTCCTACGTTTAAACATCGTTATACGTTGTGCGCCTTATATAACTATCTTTATACCTTGACCAACATGTACATGGATCTTAATAAATCCAAAGGTATTGGTTGTCACACCCCAACCTTGACGGCGGAAACGTCGAAGTGTGAGAGTTAAGATCGTTCACAGCCACATAACGCTATTTTAAATTCCAATTATATTAATCAAGATTCACGCCTATCTTGATGATTGAATTTCATAATAACAAGAAAACAATCAAAAATTGACATTTGTCACCAAAGTACGGGTTTCAATCTTATTTTGGTGAGATCATGTCATTTGTGAAATGCAAGTTCCAAAGAAAATAATTGAAGTCAATCCTCAAGATAAGGTAATCACCACAATCCAGAGGATGAAATTTCATAAAACACACGATAGGAAACCATTTATCGAAACGAATAGAGAACCATCAAAGTAAGGGAATCACCCCTGTTTTGATGAGTTAGAATCATTTAGGAGATACGAATGTTTTTAGTCATAGGTTGACTTACAAACTCTTGCATCTCCTACGATGCAAACGGTACGAAGTTTGACATAACAGCGAAAAGAAAAGAATATCAATTAGAAATTTAGAAAATTTCAAGTTACATCAATGTAACAAAAGAGAAAATCATTCTTATAAGTTTAAGATCAAAGTTCGAGATAACATAATTTATTATGGTGTTCTAATCTTGGATGGTTTAAATCGGAAAAACGAAATCAAGGACAGGAATTATTCAACACCACAATGAGATGTGAACATTCGATTCACAATCGAAAGGAAATACATGGACTTCTCAAATTATGAGGTCAACCATAACCTTATTGAAGATACGTGTACTTATAAGTGATCACTCATATCAAGGATTTCAAGTTAAGTAACCGGATTCAATGGTCGAATCAGATCAATAGTTACACTTTGCCTAGACAAGGTATCCCAAGATATAGAAATTCCAGCTTACAACATTGCATGTCTTTAGTTATGGGACACATTTTTAATGGGATTTGAAAACCATAAGTAATGATTTAAAGTTTTAAAGACCATTCAGTTTAGATTCCCAATATCTTTGGGTATAACAAGAGTCATGTACACGTTGATCAAGGTATAGAAATAGCTACATGAAACGCCTAACGTGTAACGATGTTTAAACGTAGGAGTTGAAAGGTAAGACGAGTTCAATATCACAGGAACATTATGTATGATAAGAATGAGAAGAAACCAGTTCAAGGAATCAAAGATTTTTAAGATACAAAGAGGATGGTTCCATTTGGTAACGCATTACCATTTGGAATCGTTGACACGTCAAGATAAATTGACCTACTTGCCTTAGAGACTTGTGTATGCTGACCATAGTTTATCACTCATCCCAGAAATCCCCAGGTAAGCATAACTGGTCTTGCAATTAGATTTATACGATATGCTTACCTTAGCCTGAAGGCCTTTTGCCAGGGTATCCAGAATACAGATGTCTATGTGTCACACAAATTTCTTTGGTTTATGAGATCAAAACCTTGATGAGATTTTCATAGATTAGACATAGATTCTAAAGAATTGAATCCACAACGATAAGTGTAGACTCCACATGTCATTGAGAATAAGTTTAGGCAGTTCATTTATCGGGGAGAGTCAAAGAGTCAAGTTAAGTTTAGGGAAACAAGTAACTAAGTTTTAAGCATACATAAGGCAATCCTATGCTATGGCATCAAGTTGCACAAAAGAAAGCATAGCATTATGTAGCATGCAACGATAATTATACACAAGATTATAAGGATTTTCCTATAAGGTTCATGCATAGCCTATAGTCTAGGTCACCATTTCTAATAACCTAAATCCTTATAGTTATGGGCTCTGATACCAATCTGTCACACCTCAACCTTGACGGCGGAAACATCGAAGTGTGAGAGTTAAGATCGTTCACAGCCGCATAACGCTATTTTAAATTTCAATTATATTAATCAAGATTCAATTGTAACAATACAAGTAAAAGGCTCAAACAAAGATACATCATGAATACAAGGTTGAAAGTAACAAAATCATTGTTTATTTCTCTAAGTCCAGTCCTAAGTGGGATAAGCTTCAAAGAGTAGAACGCATACTTGGGTTATTCCTGAAACATGTTAAAAATAAAAGGTCCACATAAAAATGTTGGTGAGCATTCCATAGTTTTCAATACATAAAATATATTGAAAATGGCAATTCAAGTCATAAGTTAGCGAATAAAGTGATTAGGGATGTTATGAACAATGCAACAATCAAACCTCGACAAAGTTTTACAAGTCTTAAACGTTAAAAGTATATACGATTAGCTAAGTGTACTTGGATTAACCAAGCAGGCTTGTCTGGCCCATATATCTATGACTTCGCTAGGCTAGCAATAGTTAATGATTGTACATATAACACCATAACATGGTAACCACAAAAGTTCAACTGACCACAACTTTACATGATGAATTGCCATAAAGTTTACAAGTCTCAAATAAGTTTACAAGTGCAATGATAATAAGTTAACATGTTTCACCCCAAAGTGTGAAAATAAGAAAAAGGGGTATGGAAATACTCACATTGATATATGCATTACAAAAAGATTAAACGATGGTTCAAAGTATCCATTACAAGCACCTAAATATATATTACAAGTTTAAGGTTAATAATATGATTAACGTTCAAATAAGAATTAGGGTTTTGATAGAATTATGAGTTTTGTTAAGTAATTAAATTTATAAAGTAAATATTCATATTTTTAACCCATTAGATGAATTATTAAGTATTTTAGAAATGAATTTAGATATAATGATGAAGTTCAAAATGTAATTAAGTATTTATGATTAACGAATAATAATTAAGAAAAATATTAATCTAAACCGTTAGTTAAAGTATATTTTATAAGAAAACAATATTTGTAAATAATTTGATAAAACTTTAATATAATGTTTATTAACATTATAAAGATTTATTGTTTCAAGTTCAATTTTACATAAATAATTATTTAATTATTTTAAAAGAACTCATTTGTATCAACATATAAAGTTTAAATATAAGTTTTAAATAAACATTTTAAGATAACCATGATTTTAAAGAAATAACATTTGAATCAAAACTATTTTATTGTGTATTATTTGGAAATTCTTTTTAACAAAATTAAACCAAAATAACCTTTGTAAAAAAAAGTTTTAAATAAAGTTATTTACTTTTAAATAAAATCCAGAAAATTATTTGGTACCCAAAAATATATTTAAATTTTACAAAAGTTATTTTTATATTTATTAAAAATTTTCTAAAATGAATATATGGCTGAAAAAACCTTAAAAAAATACTTGAGGGTGCCCGGGGTCGAACCCGGGACCTCAAGGTTAGCAAGGGGGTACGGAACCGGTGAACCAAGGCATACAGCCGCGGTATCACACGGTTTCTAAGTTATATAAGCATGGTTACAAGAATCCCCTCAATTTACAAGAACCCTAGAATCGAATTTAATCCAATTGACTATCGATTCGTGAATGTTAATGGAATCAAACATAGGGCTTTTGTTTCCTAAGTGAAACCGAGTGTCTGAGTGTGTGTAATTACCAGAGTAACGATCGAATCGAGTTTACAAGATGAAGGTATAGCCGCGACCACGGTTGAGGAAATTTCGAGATGCAAACGATGTTGATAATCAAATTAACTTGGCAGGTAGATTCTAAGGGTACTGATAAGTAAAAGCCCTCTATCAATTTTCAATGAGATTGATCAGATGATGATGCTTGACTAAGTTGCAGGTCCGAAACAAAGGTGATGATCGATGGTAGTGTGTTGTTGTGTTTCAAGTGAAATTGTTGTTGCAGAAGGTTCAAGGGAGTTGATTCTAAGGTTCCAACACGATTATTTAGTTCTGATTGTGACTGTTTCATGTCGAATGGTTTAATGGTTTGAGTCGTGTGCTTCGGTTTCGATTAGAGGGAATTAACAACTTCAATATTGCGTATTAAAATGTTTATCAGTTCGAAACCGATGCACAATAAGTAAGAAACGGCTTGATTGCATTTTAATCGAGCGTTTTGGTGGTGAGAGACTCACCGGAGCTCGGCCGGAGGAGGTGGCCGGAACAGTGGAGTTCGACGGGGATGGGGGCTGGGTTTTAAAACAAAATTACACATTTGGTTCCTGCGGTTTAATCTTTTGTTATTTTATGCTTAAAACTTTCATTTTAAGTTTTCAGATTGACATAAAGGCCCCCTTAACTTTAAGTTTAGCATTAATCTAACATGTTAACCTTTATTATTATTATTATTATTATTATTATTATTATTATTATTATTATTATTATTATTATTATTATTATTATTATTATTATTATTATTATTATTATTATTATTACTTTATGCTAAGTTTTATAATAATAGACGAACGTTGTAAACATTAATATTATCATTATTAACATTATTATTGTTATTATCATTAGTATTATTAATATTTTTATTATAATAATAATAATAATAATAATAATAATAATGATAATTATTTTTTTAAGATTATTATTATTTTAAATTTTATAATAATAAGTAAACATTATAATACTTATAATGTTATCATTATTTATTAAATTAATTTGTTATCCACCAAATAATTATCAAGCATATTAATTTCACAAAGTTTCAAAATTGACATAAAAGATCCTTTTAGAATTTAACAAAGTTAACTTTCAAGTTAATAAAATTATGAGATGTCCCTTTGGTCGTCTAAACTGAATGGTTTTCAAAACTCAAACTTGATACTTAGGGTTCTCAAATGTCCTTAAAGTGTAACCTATAACCGAAATCATGCAATGCTTAAAGGTGGAATACCTGCATCTCGGGATACCTTGTCTAGGCAAGGTGTACACATAAATCTGATTCAACCTTTAGATCCGTTTATATGACCTGGGACTCATGAGATGAGTGCTCGCTTATAGGTGCACGTGTTTTCAATAAAATTGTGGTTGACTTAACACTTTGAGAAGTCAACATATTTCCCTTATTTGCAAACCAAATTGTAAAACCGTGGATATCTCTCAGAAACAATCAAATCACAATCTCAATCATGTGAATGCGAAATGTAAACATGATTGAAATCGTGATTTGATTGTTTTGGGAGATATCCACGGTTTTACAATTGGTATCGTTGCTTTAGGCTCTAGAATCACGATTTGAAGAAGTTTTAGATTTATTTCTACTCATTTCTGGTGGTATTCATCATTGGTTACTTGAGATTAAGCCATGGTGATGTTATGCTGCCAAAATTTTGAGCATTTGGATTGAATTGGACTGATTTAGTGGACTTTAGTTGACCTTTAATCATAATTAAGGTTAAAAATTGAACTAAATTCATTAAAATCGGACTAAAATGAGTATAATCGGACCTATTCAGTGAATTGGAGGTGATTTTCACTTGAAAACACTGGAGAATTGACTGTGCACGAAAATTAGAATTTTCGCGTGCGAGATTAACAATTTTCGCACAGGCAGTAACTTACTTTTCACGCGATTTCGCATGAAGGTTAAAGTGGAATTTCGCACGAAGTAAAACCTCGCGTGAAAATTTTGGTCGCGCAAAAACCGTTTTCGCACGAAAGCTTCTCTCGCGAAAAGTCTGATTTCTGAATTTCTGATCAACATGTCTTCAACAACACCTAATCTAAAGCATCTTACAGCTTCTCTTCATCTTGATACTGAAATTGGTACTGGGAACAAGCCACCTAGACTTCTCAGCGAAGACGATTATGCAGATTGGGCTTACCGGTTTGAAAATCATGTTATTTACACGGAACCTAAGATGTGGAGGTCGATCCAGTATGGTCCGTATATTCCCATGTACATGAATGATAAAGGGGAGATGGTCAAGAAACCAGAACACTTATGGGACGAAGATGACATGAAGAGGTTAGAGCTTGATGACAAAGCTTATGCTGCCATTACTATGGCCTTGACTACTGAAATTTCTCATAAGTTCAAAGAGTTCAGAGGTGCAAAGGTGTTATGGGATGCACTAGAAACTCAGATCATGGGCAATAAAGATATGAGGGAAAGTAAAAAGGATATGTTGAATCAAGAATTCAACATGTTTAATCATATTGTGGGTGAAGCGTTGGATGTTCAGATTGCCAGGTTTGTTAAACTGGTAACTAAAATGAAGAGTGCTGGGATTACTCTGGAACCAATTATGGTAAACAAGAAGCTACTGAATTCACTTCCATATAGTTGGAATCACAACTGTACACTGATCAAGAGAACTAAAGACTTGTATACTCTTCCTATGACCGATCTTATTTCAACCATCAAGTCATATGAGATGGATGATAAGCAGAGAGCTGCATATCATTTAAGTTCTTTGGGTGCTGAAGCAACTACTCTTTATGCTAAGATGGCTAGTAATCCTAATTACTATGTCAGTTATACACAGATGTGTCAGCAACAACAAACTGGAAGTTCAGCATCTTCTAATATACAACCAGTTATGAACCCTCAAATTCAAATTCCAGCTGCTCAACACTATTCCCCCATCATCCATCAACAAATCCCTCAAACTCAAACTCCTCAAAGTAGTCAACATGCTTATGTTGCTACCACTAATTCTTCAAAACAGACAGTCCAGATTGCTGAGGAACATCTTGCCCTATTCACTACATTCATGTCAAGCTATGAAGCTTTTATGGCTGGTAGACTCACTGCTCCTAATGTTTTGATTGATGATCTTCAACAAGTCAATCCTGATGATGTAGAGGAAAATGACATCAAGTACCAAATGGCCATGGTGGTATACAGGGCAAAGAACTTTACTAGACGTACTGGGAGAAAGATGTTTGGTATAAACAACTCCAGTAAAATTGGCTTTGACAAGTCTAACCTGAGATGTTACAATTGTGACAAACCAGGTCACTTTGCTAGAGAATGTACTGAACCCAAGTCTGGTCAAGCTGAAGCTCCAAATAGAATGCTCAATGTGGAGATTGAAACAAAGAAAGACAAAGCAAGTACTTCTGGAAGCAGCAAAGTATTGGTTTCACAAACTAATACTGAATATGATTGGTCTGACCAAATGGAAGCTCTTGATCTGACATTTTCTACTGCTTTTATTGCCAAGATTGTTACTGAACCTGAAGAAAAGGAGAATCTGTTTGCTGAGTTTGTTTCTGATGATCTGATGGAAGGTTTGTTTGCTGAGAAAGAAGAAAAGAAGGAGGAAGTTGAAGAAGAGAAGGAGGAAGTTGAAGAAAAGAAGAAGGAAGTTGAAGAAGAGAAAGAAGAAGGTAACTGTGAAGAGAAAGCTGAGAAGAAAAAACAGGATGAGAAAATTGCTGAGAAAAGGATAGCGGTTGAAGAGTACACTGTTGAGCCTCTAGTCAAATGTCAATGTGAAGATCTAAAGACTGTTGAAGTCGCTCCAGTGGAAGAACAAGCTGTTGTTATGAAAGCTTTCATGGTTAAGAAGGTTGAAGAGACTGAAGGAGAAAGTTCTGAACAAAAGGTATATGATGGTTTATGCACAAATTCTTGTGTTGAGAAAGTTCAAAGATATAAAGTTCATAATGAAAACTTGATAATGGAAGTTGAAAAACTTCAATATCAAGCTCGAAAACACAAATCAAATGAAAAGATTTTCAAAGAAAAACTTGAAGGTTTAAATAGTACAGTATACAATTTACAATTAAATCTTCATGATAAAGAATGTACAAATAATGATTTGACAAATAGAAACAATGAACTCGCCTTAGAAATTAATAGACTCAACAGTGAACTAGCCTCGGCTAAATTGACTGTTGAAAAATTTGAACTTTCATCAACTATGGTTGAAGGGATTATCAAGTCACAAATGACACAGAAGATAAAAGGAGGAAAATGCGGTGTTGGATTTTCAAACATTGCTCCTCCAATTAATCATGATTATTCATGTTTACCTTCATCTGATGTCATTTCTGATTCTGATATGAGCTATGGGATAGGTTTCTCTCCATCCTTAGAATTAAAACCTTCAGTTAAAGTAAATCTTTCTGTTGATCCTATCGTAATAACTAAACCTAAACAATCAACTGAAAATTTTTGTGCAGATCATGTGAAGGTGGATGGTTTGGTTGAAGAGTGGGAGAGTGACAGTGAGAGTGATAATGAAAGTGAAAGTTTGAAAAATAAGAATGTAAATGTTTTAAGATCTGGTTGTAATCAAACTTTATCAAGAAATGAAAATATTGTTGATTTAAATGAGACTAAATCATATAGTAAATGCAATTTGAATGAAAATCAAAGGGCAAATCAAAAGTCACAACTTGAAAAGGATTTTAAAAATAGATTTGTTTCTAAAGGTTTAATTGAAAATGAAGATTATATTTTAAAGAAACGAATTTTCGATTCTTTAAAAATAAACTTCATCATAATGCTAACCTTGTGAACAAAGATATTTGTAGCCCAGATTTACAAGTGAATGCTCTTTCTTCATCCAATCTGAAAATTCAAAAGCCCTGGTCCTTCTCCAGCATCCATTCGCATATCAAAGCCTGGTCCTTCTCCAGCATCCATTCGTATATCAAAGCCTGGTCCTACTCCAGCAAATTCTAAGACTGGTCCTATTCCAGCATCATCAATTCCAAAAGTCACAGCTGCTAAATCTCATATCAAAAGTGGTCATAATTCAACAATATCCTCGAATTTGCAAAAGATGAACAACCAATTATCAAATGAAGCAAAGATTCGAGAGACTGTGCAGAATGTTAAACCAAAAAGTCAATCTAACTTTGTTTTTTATGAAAATTTCCATAATTGTCATCCACAGTTTGTTTTCCACACACAATAAAGGAAATGTTATCAGTGTGGAAACTTAAATCATTTAGCAAATAATTGTCCTATTCGACAAAAATCATTAAGCAAACAACGATTTCATAATTCTATTGCTCATAATAGAAAAATGTTTTTCACTCATGGAAAATTTGCAAAACAAATGAAATCAAAAGTTGATAATTCTTATAATGTCGAAAAGCATAAGAGTTTGAAAATTGATTTAAAAGAAAACATCAAGGTGAAAAGTGTTAATGAAAAGACTGATGTGCTGAATAAATATAACACTCTAAAATCTTTTTGTCTTAATGCAACACATAGTGTGCTCAAGTCATGTTTGACTTGGGTACCAAAAGCTAAGTAAGTTTGTTACTTATACAGGGACAACCGCAAAAGACTATTGAAAGCCTATGGCATGTAGACAGCGGTTGTTCAAGACACATGACTGGAAATGTAACACCCCGAAAAGTTAAAACGAGTCATAAAGGATTAAGGGCTTATTAATGGGTATTTAATAGAAAAAGGAAAAAGGGTTATGGGCTAATTTGGGTTTATGGACAAGAGCTTGAGTAATTGAGGCCCATAATCAGCCCTTAACTCCAAAAATCAGCCACCATCTTCTTCATTTCAACCCTAACTACAAAAAAATCCATAGAGAGAGAAAGTAGGGAGAGAAAGTGCAAGAAACTCAAGTTTTGGAGCTTCTAAGGTCAAGGGATTGAAGATCTGGGTGTTTGGGCAACAAATCTCAAGAAAGGAGCAGCAAAACAAGGTAAGAATCGACCCCTAAACCCTTCTGTAGATCAAACCCGGATTCTAGGGTTTTGGGTTTTGAAAAGTTGCAAAGAATCGTATAAAGGTCACATTTTTACGTATGAAAATATGTATGAAGCTTAGATTTAGCCTCATGGATAATAAACTAATAGGTTGGACGTAAAAAGTTGTGATTTTGGGTTAAAAACGGACTGGTTCGTGATTTTTATGCGATCTGCGAAACTGTATATGCATCCAGCGAATTTGCATAATCATCCAGCGAAACTAAGAGCATTTCCAGCGAAATTACAGTTTCGCTGGGGCGAAACTACAGTTTCGTTCGGGCGAAACTGTGGAGCCATAGACATTGCGAAACTAGGAAATTCCAACGAAAGTTAGGCGCTCAAGGCAGCGAATCTGTCCAGCGAATCTGTCCAGCGAATCTGTCCAGCGAAACTGGCAGAAGTACTGCCCAGCGAAACTGACAACGAAACTGCCAGCGAAATTGGCAGCGAAACTGCCAGCGAAACTGTGGGCGAAATTATGAAAAAAAATGACGTTTTTGTGTATTAACTTTCGTGCAGCCAGGGCATTCGGACCATAGCTTAAGTAACTTAGGATTTAAGTTATTTGCTAAGTTCAGGTGAGTTCTAGATCCCCTTATTTAAATGTTTTTCCTTGTTTTTGGGGCTATTATGCATAGTAAACATAAGGTTTTCAAGATAAGGATTTCAAGGTGTTTTAACAATGAAATATATTTTTCTAAAGTAAAATGTGACATTTAAATAGCTCAAAATATTTTTCGGGTGCGCTGACCTGGCAGCCCGGCCCCAGCCAGGGACGTTGCCCCTTGGACCCCACTAGGGGCTGCTGCCCCTAGGACCCCGCTGTCAGGGGCTGCCGCCCCCGAACCCCCGCTGTCCCGCGGAGGGTCGGTTACGTGTCATGATGACTAGTACTTAGTATGTTGTGTACTTAATAAGCTAAATATTATATATATATTAAGTGAAAGATAATACTAATGAGAAGTGGAACTTAACGAATGTTACCCCCGGGCCAGTTTGATGATGAAAAGTCTTGCTAGCACTATGATAGACTTCACTCATGTGAGTCTGATGTATGATGATGGATCCGTATTCATGAGCGGGCTATGTGCCTAGCAGTGTGGATCAACTGTCGGGGGAAGCTACCATGAAGATGTGTACCGACGGCGATAGATCAACCGTCGGGGGTAGCGACCATGGATAACGTGTGCCGACGGGGATTGACATTCGTTGTCAATCAACATGGAGATCTTGCTTTATGCAATCTCGCTTATGATGAAGTGAAAACATAATGAAAGAATGAAAGATAATGAACGTGTTTAATATGATGCAAGTAATGTTTTGAAGTATGATGTATGCGTGTTCATTATATGGAGGATAAAAGCTTATATTTTCTTATTTATATAAAACTAGAACTCACTCAGCGTAGCTGACTTTTTATGCATAATAGTGGACAGGTAAGCGCTGATGATGAGGATGGCACCACGAAGCTACTTGGGGAGATATGGATGGCATTCCTGTTAATGAAGTCTTTATTATAATTAATGAACAAGGAATATGTTTTGTTTACATTTAAAGGACAAATGTATGAGTACAATGGGGTTTTTAAGTTTTAAATGAATGCTTAATCACTTTCCGCTGCAATGATTTGTTATTAAACTGGTTTTATGCTATGGTTAACCAACTGTGAGGCTTCCCGGGAACGGGGCCTTACAGGAAATTTATCTTTACTACAAGATGTTCAGTCTTATAATGGTGGAAGAGTGATTTCGCAGGAGACAAAGGAGGACGTATAACTAAGCGTGGTACAGTTACTAATGGTGTCCTTAGCTTTGAAAATGTGAACTTTGTTGAGAAATTAAAACATAACCTGTTAAGTGTGTCTCAAATTTGTGACAAACAATATTCTACACACTTCACTAACAAAGAATGCTTAATCATAAAACTGGGTTTTGTTATTCCTAATGAATGGGTTTTGATGAGGACTCCGGGAGACAATGATACATATCTTCTTGATATGCATTGTTCAAATTCTTTGGTAACTGCTTCTTGCTTATTGTCCAAAGCCTCGGAGAATGATTCCATGTTATGGCATCGTCGGTTAGGACATGTCAATCTTAAAAATATGAACAAACTGGTACGTGGAAATCATGTCATTGGTTTACCCGAAAAAGAATTTCAATTAAATGAACATTGTTTGTCATGTTCAAAGGGTAAACAACATAAACTTCCTCATAAACCAATTGCACACAACTCAATCGAATCAATCTTACAACTCTTACACATGGATCTATTCGGTCCAGTGAGTGTTTTAAGTTTGGGTCGAAGATCTTATTGTTTGGTTGTTACTGATGACTTTTCTAGATTTACTTGGGTGTTTTTCTTAGCATCTAAGGATGAGACTCCACACCTTTTGATCAAATTCATTAATTTGGTGGAGAATCAGACAGATAAAAAGGTAAAATGCATCCGAAGTGACAATGGAACAGAGTTTTGCAATCAAACGTTAAATGAGTTTTGTGAATCCAAGGGCATTGCTAGACAATTCAGTGCTGCAGGCACTCCACAACAGAACGGAGTTGCAGAAAGAAGGAATAGAACATTGATTGAAGCTGCTAGAACAATGATATCTGCTGCCAAATTACCTTTGTTCTTTTGGGCTGAAGCAGTAAATACTGCATGTTATGTTCAGAATCGTGTTTTAATCAATAAAAGATTAAATATGACTCCGTATGAAATATTTTATAAACACAAACCCAAAGTTAAATATTTTAAAGCCTTTGGTTGTTGTTGCACTTTGTTGCAAACAACTGAATCAACTTTAAAATTTTCTGAAAAGGCTGATGAATGTTACTTTGTGGGATATGCTGCCAATAAGGTTGCATATCGAGTTTATAATAAAAGAACTAGACAAATAATTGAGTCATTTAACATTGATTGGCACGAGCTTAACATAACTGATGCAGGTTCAGCTCCTTCATGGGTTTATGATTATGAATCTTTGTTCATAAATTTTAAAATTTCTAAACCTTTGTCTGCAGATTCTAATTATCAAGCAATATCTTTGGAGAACAAATCATTGAGGAACTTCCATCCATTATATCTGATGATTCTGCAATTTCTATATCATCCAAGGCTATTCCTACAGCTTCTGTGCAAGTATCTGAAAGTTCTGAGTTATCAGATATTCCTTCAGAACAAATTCCCAATCAGGAGCTGGAAGAATCATCGAGTTCACCATTATCTTCGTCTTCTTCAGAAACTATGGATACACCAATAGAAGTCATTCAAGTTCCTTTTGAAGAATCTCCAAATGTGTCTACTGCTGCTGAAAATCCTATTTCAGATGACACACTTGAAGAAAATATTGTGTATCAATCTAGACAATCTAAAGAAGTTCTTGACAATGTTGAACACATTACTAATTTGGAAGATGGGATGATTGCAGATGATATTCCTCAATTAAAAATGCATAAAACTCATCCAACAGAAGCAATCATTGGTCATTGCATGAAGGATCATTACCAGAAGTCGATCAGGAGCAATCAACACATGCCTTTATGCTTGCTTTCTATCGTAAATAGTGCCCAAGAATGTGGAAATGGCACTCAAGGAAAACAGCTGGATAGAAGCAATGCAAGATGAGTTGATGCAATTTAAGAAGCTGAATGTTTGGCATCTTGTTGAACTTCCAATGGATAAGCTTCCGATTGGTACAAAGTGGATATTCAGAAACAAGACTGATGAAAAAGGTGTTATAGTTCAGAACAAAGCACGTCTTGTGGTGCAGGGATTCTATCAAGTTGAAGGATTGGATTATGAAGAAGTGTATGCTCCAGTTGCAAGACTTGAAGCAATACGCATATTCTTAGCCTTTGCTTCATACATGAATATCAAGGTGTATCAGATGGATGTTAAAACTGCATTTTTATACGGGGAAATGAAGGAAGAAACCTATGTTTGTCAGCCTCCAGGATTTGAAGACCCAGATCATCCTGATTATGTTTACAAGTTGGATAAGGCATTATATGGTTTACATCAAGCACTTCGTGCTTGGTATGCAACTCTGACTGAACATTTGCTTGCAAATGGTTATTCACGAGGCGCAATTGATCAAACCTTATTCATTCGTAAATCAGGCGATGACATCATTCTGGTTCAAATCTATGTCGATGATATCATTTTTGGATCTACCAATGATAGTATGTGCACGGAGTTTGAAGAAGTGATGAAGAAGAAATTTGAGATGAGTTCTCTTGGAGAAATTTCATTTTTCTTGGGTATTCAAGTTACTCAATCTGAAACTGGTATTCTCATTCATCAAGAAAAGTATGTTGATGCGTGTGGATAGTATATATATTTTGATAAAGGATTTTCACACAGATTCAGTTTTAAATGGTTATTACTAATACTAACTACACACACAAAAGGCAAGTGTACCTATCGTGAGGTAATATAGTGTTGGTAAGAACCGAGTATCAATCCGTGGACACACTAAGCCTACTCAACAACCCTCATAATTGACTATCAGTTTGATTTAGAAAATGATAAGTTAAACAAAATAACAATAAATAAAGATAGATAAAGATAGATTGAGACTTTTGGTGATTCTTTCAGTGAAGTAAGGCTGTTATCCTAATTTAGATTACACTTATGCAACTGTGATGAATTGGTGGTGTGATTAAAGATATTGAATAAAGTAATTGTGTTAACGTTTATAAAGATGAGCTGGCGCGATTTCTCGTCTATCCGCTCCGTAGTGACCAGGACCAACACAGGTTGAGATTTACTGCTTAGGTCAAGGCCCTAGTGATGTAGGTAAATCTTTTGTGTCCTTTTCGACATATGATTTCTGAAAACATAACTTAATGTAAGAAGAGAGTTGATCAAGTTCTATTCTAACATACCATTAATTTTAGAAAACCATAACAATTACTGTAGATTTCTCAGACTAATAAAAGGGAACCCGTAAATGATCAGAAAGTTAAGGTCTTATGATTTCTAATAACCATCTCTAGTTAATTAGCCATAGTTTGTTATGAATAAAAGTTGATCATACGTTTTTCAACCGTGTATGACAATCACAATTACAAACCATAAACTTATAACCCCCGTTCAAATGTAGGTGCTACCCATCGAAAGTTTTCCCAAGACCACCATAATATTAACACAATATTTGTCACACCATTATTTCATCACAAATTACATAAGTTTCATTTAATAGAATAACAAATGAAGTTTAGCTCATAATGAGCTTGAACCTAACAACAAAGATAGAAGATAGTAATGAAATCATCGATAAATTAGAACAATCAAACCGATGATTCACTATGGATGATGTTAAAAGATCCCGAGCTTCTTCTAAGTGTTGAATGGACCTCCAAAACCTTCTAAGGACCTCCAAAGGCTAGGTTCCCGAGAGGGAGCACCAGCACTTCACCTCCCAAAAGCTCTCCTCAAAGTTGCAAATGAAGTCCTATTTATAGGCTTTCTGGAGTGTTTAAGCACGGCCCCGTGCCTAAAAGGCACGGCCCCGTGATAGTACAATGCTTACGAAAGTTGGTCGGCTCGTACGTGCAGGAGTTGTCGGGCACGGCCCCGTGACAAATGGGGCACGGCCCCGTGAAAGGGCAAAGCACGGCCCCGTGACTATTGAGGCACGGCCCCGTGACTGCTTTTGGGGAACAGTACTTTTTGTCCTGTCAGATGTCCAATCACGGGGGTGTGTCAAATTAGCACGGGGGTGTGTTTCAGGCAAGGCATGGGGGCGTGCCTCATGAAGCACGGCCCCATGCTTGAATTCCAAAACTTGGTTTTCTTCATTTTCTTCTTATTTATGCTCCTTTTGTTCATCTTGGTCTTTTCCAAGCCTGAAAACACAATATGAACGATTTAGGTATCAAATCATCATTTTCAGTAAGAGTTTACAGAATAATTGATGTGCAATTGATATGTTTTATATGTATAATTTTAAGCACATCAAATATCCCCACACTTAAACTTTGCTTGTCCTCAAGCAAAATCACTCAAAATAGCAACACCACCAACAACCAAATAAATCAAGATATAAATATGTCTTTCGAGAACTATGCAAGCAAACTTGGTTTACCCAAATATAAACAATTAAGCACATGTGGAATGATATCCTTTTAAGCAATAGAATGGTTTGCAAATATTTTTAACATGTAAAACTTCACACTTCTCACAAGGTGCACTCACACTCGGCTATATATATGGAATCATACATAAGATGAAGTATGACTAATACGCTCAATTGCCTAGTATGAAAACGTGTGAAATCATATGCTTGGTAAGGGATCAAATCTCCACCTATGTTAGGTATTTACTTGCATAAATCATTAGGTCTTTGATAGGTTGTAACTTGGCTTATGTTTAGGGTATGGATTATTTGGGGAAAAAGTGGCTAAATGCTAAAGACCATGATCTTGGCTTATTTGATTGATATAAACTAACAGAAAAGTAATGAAAAGGTTTCCCCATACAATACTCAAGCTGCAAGGGATATACAAACTCAAGGACTCGTTTATGGTCAAATTGTCAAGACCGTATTTGCATTTTCAAAAACTGCACCTCCTCCTTAACCCGAAGATATACATAGCTATCCTTTTTTAAGGGTCGTTCGGCTCGGAGCCTAAAAGCACCCAACGGATTCGGATGTCGAATTTTTGGATTCGGTTTGGCTTTTGCTGCATTTTCCTTCGTGAAAACAGATCTCCATACGTTGGGCATCTCTCATATCATTTTTCCTTTCTTGAGCACATATCTTGAAATACCATAAAATGATGGAACTAGTTTTCTTCTTCTTTCTTTTTTTCTTTTTCTTTTTTTTTTTTTTGGAAATAAGCCAAAACATGTCTTTATCGAAAAAGGGTTTTGTT
Source organism: Flaveria linearis (assembly GCA_024085815.1). Classification (NCBI taxonomy): domain Eukaryota; kingdom Viridiplantae; phylum Streptophyta; class Magnoliopsida; order Asterales; family Asteraceae; genus Flaveria; species Flaveria linearis. Next base: position 11,230,324 of record CM044013.1, read on the forward strand.
CAAGGCTTTTTGGTTTAGTGACTTCATGGTTCGGGTGATTAAAAATGAAAAACGTGTAAGCTCAACGGGGCTAACTAGGGATAATGTTTGGGTAAAGATATTTGAAAATGGTAGAGGCTCGAATGTCGGTTTTTCCTAATTGCCTAAATCCTTTTTATGCAAGAAACACTTATAAGATTTTGAAATGTATACCCAAAACAAGTTCTAATTCACATGCAACATAAGGCACCCTCAATATATCCGTAATGAAAGCAAAATTGCATAAATGCAAAAGCTTGTTTAAGGCTCAAAAATAAGCTCACACATAGGATGGAATTGGGTATAAGTGTTTCATTTTACATGTTTGAATATTTTCACCAACTCTTTTTGCTTTTCAGGAGATCACAAAAAACATTTTTAAGGTTATTTGGGTTTGCTTTATTTGCTTATTTATTTCTCGAAAACTTATAAATATTTTGTTTTATCAAAAATTATTTCATGTTTCCTGTGTTGTTGCCACAAACATTAAAAGTAGAGTGACTTTTTGCAAAAGATTTAATTATAACTTGGACCTATTTATAAGCAAAGTATCAAGCATGTATACCCTTCCCCACACTTAAACTTCACATTATCCTCAATGTGATTCACAATAAATATTAAGTAGAGAAAGGCAAACGAAAACTCCCCTAAAATGATGAATCGAATGCGTGCGATCGATTTTCCACAGCCGCCTTGAATGAGCTCAAAAGAATACATCGGGATTAATCTAAAACATCACCAATTATTCAAGCAGAAAGTTAAAGTCCTAAACAAAACAAAATAAAAATAAACAGACTGAAAAGTAACATAGAGCCATGTTTTGGTTACGGGTCCTTGGCTAGACCCTTCCCCACACTTAGTTTTTAATGAGGTGGAGGTTTATCACCTCCAAAAAATTCTTAGTTGGTACATCGATTTGGCCATTAACCGATGACCATTAACTTTGAAGCTTCATCCCTCATTGTTTTCAACTTTGATAGCTTTATGTGGATAGACTTCTTCTTTTTTTATAAATTTTTTTTGAAGTAAAACAAAATAGTCAAAAATTTGGATTGCCTTTCAAACTACCATGTGTCCCCGGCAACGGCGCCAAAAACTTGATGCGTGTGGATAGTATATATATTTTTGATAAAGGATTTTCACACAGATTCAGTTTTAAATGGTTATTACTAATACTAACTACACACACAAAAGGCAAGTGTACCTATCGTGAGGTAATATAGTGTTGGTAAGAACCGAGTATCAATCCATGGACACACTAAGCCTACTCAACAACCCTCATAATTGACTATCAGTTTGATTTAGAAAATGATAAGTTAAACAAAATAACAATAAATAAAGATAGATAAAGATAGATTGAGACTTTTGGTGATTCTTTCAGTGAAGTAAGGCTGTTATCCTAATTTAGATTACACTTATGCAACTGTGATGAATTGGTGGTGTGATTAAAGATATTGAATAAAGTAATTGTGTTAACGTTTATAAAGATGAGCTGGCGCGATTTCTCGTCTATCCGCTCCGTAGTGACCAGGACCAACACAGGTTGAGATTTACTGCTTAGGTCAAGGCCCTAGTGATGTAGGTAAATCTTTTGTGTCCTTTTCGACATATGATTTCTGAAAACATAACTTAATGTAAGAAGAGAGTTGATCAAGTTCTATTCTAACATACCATTAATTTTAGAAAACCATAACAATTACTGTAGATTTCTCAGACTAATAAAAGGGAACCCGTAAATGATCAGAAAGTTAAGGTCTTATGATTTCTAATAACCATCTCTAGTTAATTAGCCATAGTTTGTTATGAATAAAAGTTGATCATACGTTTTTCAACCGTGTATGACAATCACAATTACAAACCATAAACTTATAACCCCCCGTTCAAATGTAGGTGCTACCCATCGAAAGTTTTCCCAAGACCACCATAACATTAACACAATATTTGTCACACCATTAGTTCATCACAAATTACATAAGTTTCATTTAATAGAATAACAAATGAAGTTTAGCTCATAATGAGCTTGAACCTAACAACAAAGATAGAAGATAGTAATGAAATCATCGATAAATTAGAACAATCAAACCGATGATTCACTATGGATGATGTTAAAAGATCCCGAGCTTCTTCTAAGTGTTGAATGGACCTCCAAAACCTTCTAAGGACCTCCAAAGGCTAGGTTCCCGAGAGGGAGCACCAGCACTTCACCTCCCAAAAGCTCTCCTCAAAGTTGCAAATGAAGTCCTATTTATAGGCTTTCTGGAGTGTTTAAGCACGGCCCCGTGCCTAAAAGGCACGGCCCCGTGATAGTACAATGCTTACGAAAGTTGGTCGGCTCGTACGTGCAGGAGTTGTCGGGCACGGCCCCGTGACAAATGGGGCACGGCCCCGTGAAAGGGCAAAGCACGACCCCGTGACTATTGAGGCACGGCCCCGTGACTGCTTTTGGGGAACAATACTTTTTGTCCTGTCAGATGTCCAATCACGGGGGTGTGTCAAATTAGCACGGGGGTGTGTTTCAGGCAAGGCATGGGGGCGTGCCTCATGAAGCACGGCCCCATGCTTGAATTCCAAAACTTGGTTTTCTTCATTTTCTTCTTATTTATGCTCCTTTTGTTCATCTTGGTCTTTTCCAAGCCTGAAAACACAATATGAACGATTTAGGTATCAAATCATCATTTTCAGTAAGAGTTTACAGAATAATTGATGTGCAATTGATATGTTTTATATGTATAATTTTAAGCACATCATATGTTCAGACTATTCTTGAGAAGTACAAGTTTTAAGATTCCAAAGTAGCTCCAACTCCCATGGCTTCTCGTCCTACTCTTACTCCAGATCCATTAGGAGAATCCGTTGATCAACATCTGTACAGATCAATGATTGGTTCCCTCGTGTATCTCACTGCAAGCAGGCCGGATATCCTGTTCCCTGTTTGTCAGTGTGCCCGTTATCAGAGTGATCCAAAGGAATCACACATGAAAGCTGTCAAGCGAATTTTCAAGTATCTCAAGGGTCAACCCAAACTTGGTCTTTGGTATCCTCGAAATTCTGATTTCAATTTATTTGCTTATACTGACAGTGATTATGGTGGTTGTAATTTAGACAGGAAATCGACTACAGGAGGATGTCAATTCCTGGGCAATCGACTCATTTCTTGGCAGTGTAAAAAGCAGAACACTGTATCCACATCCACTGCCGAAGCTGAATATGTGGCTGCATCGAGCTGTTGTTCCCAGCTTGTCTGGATTCAACAACAACTTCTCGATTATGGTCTCAACATCTATGACACACCCACTTGGTGTGACAACACGGCAGTTCTGAACATTGTTAAAAATCCCATTCAACACTCTAAAACTAAACACATTGACATACGGATCCATTTTATCCGTGACTGTTTTGATCGAAAACTTATTCATTTAAAACAAGTGTCGTCAACCGAAAGCATTGCTGACTTATTTACCAAGGCATTTGATCATTCTCGATTTGATTTCCTTGTGTAATCATTGGGAATGATTAATTTTGGATAAATTGATTTCTTGAATCTTCACAAAAAGATTTTTCACTTTCGTTAATAACAAATAAAATTGCAATTGTTTCTTTTTCTTTAAAGGGACAATCACAATTTTAGGGGAAGAAAATTAGAAAACACGTTGTAAAAAAAATAATAATAATATAATAAATATTTTGGGTTTTAGGGGGAGTTAAGATCAAAGGATTGAAAAATAAAAAGAATAGAAAAGAAAAGAAATTTTCATACTGAAATGAGAAATGATATTACAAAGTTCTAAAAGAGTCTATGTACTTTCAAAGGCTTAAATACGAATAGACTTGGATTATGATTGATGTGTCGATAGGCTTTGCTTTCATAAATGAAAATATCATAATTGAGTGATTACACTTGAATTAAAGTGATATGATTTAGTGGGGAACATATCAGGATTCTGTGATAATGTCAAAAATGTTCTAACACAGACTAAGAGTTATAATCTTGTCATACTCAAGCCTGTATTTGTTTGATTCAGTGATTATCATAACTATATATATATAAAAGATAAAATACAAAAAGACAAAAAGAAATAAAAAGACAAAAAGAAAATAGTTGAGCAAATAATTGAGCAAAAAGATGCCAAAAGGTCATATAGGATATAAGATGCCAAGAAGCACAACAAATCAAAATATATGTCTAAAGACATACATACTATATGGTATATATTTTCTATTTTGAGAATATTTTCTGATCATGGAAGGCAAAATCAAAAGATGGGGCATGTAAGTCCGGATGGCGTGTAAGTCCTAAACATCTTGAGAGGGCAGACGTAAGTCCGGATGGCTGTTAGTAAGTCCTTAAACTTATTAATATTCCGTGTTAAGAGATGATTCTCAGGCTATGCTCAAATAGTTATATTCTAGGAATAAATAAATGGTATCACTGATCAACAATGCATGGTTTAAGTCAATTTGGGGTGACTTGAAATCTCGACAGTGTCTTGAAGGATAATAATTATTTTACAGAAGTTCTGATTGTGGGATCCACTGAATTATATTAAATCAACACAAAACATGATATATATCACTCCTTATGTTTCTGAGTAAAACCTGAAGTATGAGTTTAAAAAGGACAAAAGATATTGACAATCAACTTAACCAGTTATTTTAAATAAAGCTGGACAGAGTCTTGACTTAACAAAGAACTATATGATCTCACTATGAAAATTCTTACAAAACAAACAAATCTGATCTTGATTCTTTAATTGTTTTCATTATTTTGTTATTTTGTGTGTAGTGTTTCTCATTTTACTTCTGTGTTGTTTCACTTTTTAAGACAAATAAATAACAGATAAATTTTAAAAAATTGAAGATTCATTAAATTAATTGGTCACTTGGTAAATAAAACATTCTGTTGACATAAATAATTAAGAATAAAAAGGTTTGAAAGTTTTGAAAAATAAATAAATAAAATAAAATAAAAAATAAAAAATAAAAAATAAAAAAATTTAAAAGTTAAAAATTGAAAAGTTTCATCTCGCGCGAAATTGTGTTGTCACGCGAAACCTTGTCTCGCGAAAGGACTTGTCGCGTGAGTTATCTGAGGTTTAAATATCACAGTGACTTAAACGAAATCATTTTTCGCTTCATCTTTCATCCGAAAAACCCTTTCGCTTCATATCCGAAAACTGATTTCGCTTGCATTCAAAACTTCAAAACAGAGATCATTTCACTCTTGTTTGGCATTCTGAAACACCACACTGTTCTCATTACATACATAGTGTGATTTAAAGGTATAATATGATTGTTATGGTTACTATAGCGATGAAATGCAAAGGGAAACTTAACAATTTTAAAATAAAATCAACTAAATAAACTTAAATGTTGAAATTGACAGTTGAAATCGACATATTGGACCTTAGCGACAGTGAGGGAATGATTTTCATGGATTAAAATCATGTTTTGAACAGTTAATTTGAAGTTTGGGTTGCGCGAATCGCATAAGGAAACTGAACAGTTGCGAAAAGGAGATTTCGCGTGAGAAAGCTTTTCGCATGACACCTATTGTCGCGTGAAAACTGTTCTCGCGTGAATCCTGTTTTCACGTAATTTTTGAATTTAACTTGTACTTTGACTTTCGCATATAATGTGTTTTCGCTTGAAAATTGATCTTTCGCATGAAAATTGTATTCGCACGAAATGAACATGTCGCACGAAAGATACTTTTCACACAAATAGAATTTTCGCACAAAGTGTGCTTTCGCGTGACAGAATCTCATTTGCAATTTTTCTAAGTGTTGATGATCTTTTTCTCATAAATGAACTTATCGCATTCACTTAGTCTTTTCGTAATAGAAACTTAATTGCTGAAAAATTTTCTAAGTTTCAAGAGCAGTTCGCGCAAATGAGATTTTTGTTGCTGAAAATTCACTAAGTGTAAAAATGTTTTTCTTTGGCATAACTAAGTTATTTCAAAGTGTTCTAATCATGATTGTTTGTGACAATGCAGATGGCACAGATGATTTTTAATAAAAATCATAACTGTGTAGCATACTTAGATAATGTTCCTGAAGGAAAGGAACTTTTTACATCTATGATAGAAGGGCTGAAGAATTCTTGCATAATTTATGCCATATCTGCTGATCCAGCTATATATTCTGAGTTGATCGATTCTTTCTGGAGCACAGCTACTCTAGAAAAAGACCAAGCTGGAAATCAAATCATCACTGCTACTGTCAAAGATAAGAGAGTGACTATTTCTCAAGCTATTCTGAACAGAGTACTACTATTTGATGACCAAGAGGGTGCTCCAATAAGATTGGATGATGATGTAGTTATGAATTGTCTAACTCGGATGGGATATGAGTACAGATATCCTAGTCTAGAGAAGAAATGGTTGCCACCCTATTGGAAGTATCTTTTTCATGTAGTGATTCACTGTCTAAGTAACCTGAAGGCTGAGATGGACAGTCTGAGTGCTGTTTTTGGATCGTTATTAGTCTCTCTGGTGGATGATCTTCCATTCAGTATTTCTGGAGTAATCTTCCAGGAGATGGTGAAAAATGCCACAGCTAATCCGGGAAGGAAGTTCATTATGTAACCTTGGTTTATTCAGCTGGTGATTAATGACGCCTATCCTGAGTTTGCCACTCTGAGGTCTCCAAAATATGTTGTACAGACTATCAAGAAGGAGATTTTTACTCATCTCACTGGAGCAAGAGGAAACAAATGCTCAGGAGAAAGTTTTGCTAAAATTGGCAAATTTTCTGAGATAGAGGAAGATGTTGGTGAGTTAGGAAGAGATGTTCAAAATGATGAAGCACAGACTGGCACTTCTGCGTCTGCTGCTAGAAATGATATAGATGAGGAGATTGAAAGATTATTTGAGGATGAGCCTGTGAATGAAGAAAGAATGGAAGGAATTGTTCATTCTGCTTCTAGTTCTGAGACCGCTAGTGATCAGATAGGGAATGTTCCCTATGTGATTCAAACTTATCAGACACCTTCTACTCCAACTTCCTCAAGAATCGGTGTTTGAAGATAGGGATACTGATTACATCCCTGAGGAGTCTCCTAGTACATCTATGAGATACAAACGAATGGCTAGGAGGAAAGATTTCCCTGCCAGGAAAAGAGGACGAGGTGGTATTCCCAGGAAACCACTAACACATGTGATTATTACTGAGACTGAACAAGAGCAGCCTGTTAATGTGACTACTTCTACCACTGAGACAGAAACGATTCCTGTTTCTGAATCAGCCAATGTTCCTGAATCTGGTTTTACCACTCCTCTAAGACAAGAAAATCTGGAGTTTGATGTAGATACGTTTTTTAATACTCCTCCAGATTTCCAAGGAAGAGAAGAATCCACCAGTGCTCCTCGTTCTATAACATTAGAAGAAAGAGTGAAAAACTTGAAGAAAGAAAGCTTCGAGAATGTTAAACTGATTGCTGAATTGAGAAAAGACAATGAAGAAAAGACAAAGATGATTAACATGATTCATCTTGACTCAGCAATAAAAGATACAAGGATAGTCTCTCTGGAGCAACAAATGAAAAGTATGTTTGATTATTCTTCGGGGTTGGAAAGACAGTTGAATGAGCTTAGAGAGTTTATTTCTCAAACATATTTCCATCAACCACCAGTTATCAGGTCTACTACGGTGGTTGGTGAGACGAGCAGGCGTTCTCCAAGCCCATCTCCTGCAGAAGATACTCAAGAAAGTGAAAAGGTCAATGAAGCTCAAACTACTGAAGAACAGCTAAGTGTTAGTACTACTGAAGATGTACCAATTTCATCTGAAGTACCTATCACTGAAGCTTTTATATCTACAGCTTTCGTTGAGCCAGAACATATGATGAATCTTCCTGTTGTTACTGAAGAAGAGGATGAAGATTTGATTGATTATGAGGATTCAGAAGATGATGATGTTGATGATGATGAGGATGATGATGACAATGATGATGATGATGATGGTGGAGATGATGGTGAACATGATAGAGGAGATGATGATGATAATAATAATGATGATGATGGAGGTGATGCTGAAGGATTATCCTCTAATCCAACTGGTGATACTAGCACTGATAATGTCGCTCGACCAAGTGCTAGTGATCTAGAAGGATATGATCCACTTGACCCTGATACTGAGAATTTGTATGAAAAGGAACTATACTCATTTCAACAATCTTCATCAGGTGTTGTAGAAGAAGAGTTTGATTTGTTTGATGACTTGGATGATCAAAATGAGTATACGGATATATTTGGGAACAACCTACAGGATTTATTCAAAGATATTAATCTTAAAGAAGGAGAAATTCCAACTGAGACTGTGAGTGGTTCAACTCCTAATGTTTCAACACAGAAAGATTCTACTGGACAAATTGCTTTATACACTAGAGGAGGTTTACTGTTCAAAGCACCACCACCACCTACTGAAGCTCATTTTCTGTTTATATCAAAAGCAAAACAAAAATATAGTGAAATGTCTCATGTTATTAGCTGGGGATATGATGGCGAGAAAAGGTTGTATGTCATAAAGAGAAAGAATGGAGAAATTGATTATCTGAAGAGTACTCAAGACTTCCATACTCTACGTGCTGTTGATCTTTATTCCATGGGAAAAGCTCCATTCTTTAATGAAAGCAATTATAGCGAAGCTAAACTAATGAGATCTATGATACGAAGGGAGAAGAGAACAAATTTCAAGGACTTCAAAACTACTAAATCAAAGGTGATTGATAATTCTACAAGAATTGATGAAAATACTAAAGCTCCGATGAAAATAAGAGTCTATCAACATCCCAAATTCATAAGAAAAGTCCCAGTCCATGCTCCTGTTCCTCCAAATTCTTTAAAGCAATTAATTTCTTGGAGATGTGAAAAGGATTCAGGTCATGCTGTGATCAAATGTACTGATAGATCATTTAGAATCATTGATCCAGCTGACTTAATGAAATTCGGCAAAGACGACTTGATTAAGCTACTACACTGTCCTATTTCAGCTGATGAGTCTGTTTATTTCTTGTCTTGCCAGTATGTCTGGATGACAGATCGAATCCTTCGAAATAAATGGTACGCTTATTCTGGTACTTACAAGAGAGCAAATGTTGATTTTGACTGATGAAGTTTCACCGAGCCTAGGGGGAGATTGTAGAGGACTAATCAAGGCTCGGCAAAACAATAAACACCGAAAATAAAGATGACAAGCGAAAGATAGAGTCACGCGAGATGAAGCTCTCACGCGAAAAGAACATCCACACAAAAGGATGAGCCGCGCGACAAGTCTGTCGCGCGAGAACTGTTTGTTTAGTATAAATAGTTTAGTTTTCGTTTTGTAATTAAGCTTTTGAATATATTTCACTCCAGTACTGTGTGTTTTTCGCACAAGACCTGTAATAGGTTGCTTTATTCAATACAAGAAGTATTTTTGATCAATTCGATTCTTCTTTCATTCCAATCATGTTTACATTCCGCATTCACATGATTGAGATCATGATTTGATTGTTTCTAGGAGATATTGAATCCTTCGAAATAAATGGTACGCTTATTCTGGTACTTACAAGAGAGCAAATGTTGATTTTGACTGATGAAGTTTCACCGAGCCTAGGAGGAGATTGTAGAGGACTAATCAAGGCTCGACAAAACAACAAACACCAAAAATAAAGATGACAAGTGAAAGATGGAGTCACGCGAGATGAAGCTCTCACGCGAAAGGAACATCCACACGAAAGGATGAGCCGCGTGACAAGTCTGTCGCGCGAGAACTGTTTGTTTAGTATAAATAGTTTAGTTTTCGTTTTGTAATTAAGCTTTTGATCATATTTCACTCTAGTACTGTGTGTTTTTCGCACAAGACCTGTAATAGGTTGCTTTATTCAATACAAGAAGTATTTTTGATCAATTCGATTCTTCTTTCATTCCAATCATGTTTACATTCCGCATTCACATGATTGAGATCGTGATTTGATTGTTTCTGGGAGATATCCACGGTTTTACACAAATGGTTACATCTCATTGTTATGTTGAATTATTTCCGTCTTTGATCTTGTTTTCCTGACTTAAACCATTCAAGATTTGAGAACCTATCACAATTAACTCTGTTATCCCGAACTTTAATCTTAATCCTAGCAAGCATGATTTTTGTTTCCTGTTAATGTTACATTGATGTAATTTGAAGTTTCTAAATTTCTAGCTGATATTCTCTTCGTTTGTTAAGTCGAGATATGTAAAATCTTCTAACCGTTTTGGATCGTAGGCAATGCAAGGGTCCGCAAGTCAACTTATGACTAAGGACACTCGTATCTCCTAAATGGTTCTATCTCATCAAAACAGGGGTGACTCCCTTACTTTGGTGATGACTTTCCATCCGCTATTACTGTTCTTATGAAATTTCATCGTCAAGACAGAAGTGAACCTCATACCTTGATGACCATTTCTTTCTTTTTTGTTTTATGAATTCGTGTTTTACTAATGGAATTACCTCCTTGAAATAGGAGTAAAATTTCGTATCTTGATGATGGTTTTCTATTTTTCTATTGTGTGTTTTATGAAATCTCGTTCTCTGAATCGGGGTGATTTCCTTATTTTAAGGATAGATTTCAATCATTTCCCTTTGAAACTCGTATTTCACGAATGAGATGACATCACCAAAATAGGATTGAATTCCGTACTTTGGTGACAAATGTCGATTCTCGATTGTTTTCTTGTTATTATGAAATCCAATCATCAAGATAGGCGTGAAATCCATACCTTGATGATTATTTCACCCATTTAAATTTTATGGATTGTATTTTCTCAAATGAAATGACCTCATCAAAGTAGGAGTGAATTCCGTACTTTGATGAAGCTTTTCATTTTGCTATATTTTGTTTCTATAAAACTTCACCGTTAAGATAGGAATGATTATCCTTACCTTAATGGTAAGTTACCTCATTTTATTCCTGTGGATCCTTAAAAAGAGTTAGGATTAAGCTTTCGCTTGGTAGTTAAGAGTCATACCTTGGGAAATACACCATCAAGCTAGGAGTGATAACCATATCTTGGTGACCATTTCCATTTCTCGATCTCAAACTTACCAAGGTTTTAAGACTTCAATTGACAAGAAAACATGTAACAACTTGAAGGGGGAACACCGTTATCTGATTTGTCGACGATAGTGTTTCAGCCAGACAAGCTTAAGCATAAATCTTGAACTCGAAAGGGGTCTTTGTCACTTTAGGTTAACGCTGGTTCCAAGTCTGGAACATTTAAATTTTAAATCAGTTTCTCTTCTCACGCTGTTATGTTTCAATTTGTCGCTTCTATCTAGCTTTATGGAACCTTTTATTTCTTGCGTATCGATTTTCCTTCTGGTTATCATCAACACTTAATTGCATGGTGATAACAATCCTAAAACGATCCTTCGTATAAGATAAAGCCATTATAAAGTTATGCCTTTCTGGTTATATCGATGTACGGTTATGTTCACGGGTTTGATGAACCGCGTGTGCAAGCCGTACCTGAAAAGCTATTTGTGATCGTCTTTAGTGTCGATATTCTGAATTATTTAAATTCTAATCCGATCATGAACAACGTCTTTGTTTCACTCTTTACCCATAATTAAAAATGCAATTCCCATTATTCTAGATAACCTTTGAACTCCTAATCTTGAAAATCTCTAAATCTCCATTCTGATTACGACTCACAAGACTTGTTATTACATTCATTCTGGTGTTGACAAAAAGGATCATGAATTTCCACTAGTGGTATTCATGGTTCGGCATAAAGGAAACGTGGACATAGCTTGGTATATGTTCAAATTGCCTTGTATTTCCTGATTTCATTTGGTGCATTATTGACCGATTGGCTAGGTTCGTGCATTTCATGTTGACTCATGTGAGATAACGAGTCGAGAAATTGACTCGTACCTACTTTTAATAGTCGGTCATCATGGTGTGTCGTTAAACATCGATCATTAATTCTGATGATCGATTCACCTTTTGGTATTAGCAATGTCTCTAATCATCTCTGGGAACCCAGCTCAAAATCTCAGCCTATCGTATCATTCTTAATCTGACGTTGATCAAATGAACAAGACGTATTCATAAGATATGCGTTAAGCTTGTATCGTTTTGTATAGTGACACTTGGAATTCTTAAATTCTGTCGGTCAAACTTTCATACAATTACATGACTTATTCATTGATTTCAAGACGTCACCTTATTACATGATTTCATTCTAGATGTTGGGAGTAGTGAGACTTATAAGTCTAATGTACATCAGGAACACATCATCGTTTTCCAACGTTTCATGTGTCAAATCCTAAAGATTTGATTTGGCGATAACTTTCGCATTTCACTGAAAAAGTTTAAATTCGGATGCACCCTGTAAAATTCCACAATTCGCAAAGCGAAACATCTCTCCCGTAATCAAACGTAATTCACAGTCCATTTGTACCCTTATCTTTCATCATAAGTCTCCTGTTCGTTTAAGTTTCATTCTTAATTTCGGGACGAAATTCTTTTAAGTTGGGGAGACTGTAACATCTTGTATTTTTGAGTTAATTAAAAGTTAACGTTGTTAATTCTTGTAAGGGCTATTGTTGGCATTCATGAAACTCATAGGCTACTTATGATTATCGTTTTAATTTGTCTTTAATTCTTTAATTTGAAGTTAATAATGTCAATTATTACATAGTAAATAAATGATAATCATAATATCAATAATAATAAAAATAATAATAAAACTAATAATAACAATAATAATAATATTGATGATAATATTAATAATAGTAATAAATATAATATAATTATAACAATAATATAATAACTAAGAATAATAGCAAAAATAATAATATGTTTATCAATAATAACAATTTATAAGAATTATTAAACTTAAAAATTATTTAAAACTTAAATTAAGAAGGTTAAGGGGGTGATTTGTCAATTTAATAAACTTTAAATGGAAGTTTTAACATAAAATAATAGAATTTCAAAGTTGAGGGACCATTTGTGTAATTAACCAAAACCCAAACCCCCTCCCCCTTCTCAACCCCGATTTTCCGGCAGGAGCTCCGGCGAAGGTCCGGCGACCCTCCGGCCACCCCTAAAACGCTATAAAAACCTACAATTTTGATCACCAAACCATTCCAAACCTTTCACGTACATGATTCGAACATGATTAACCATTAAATTGGGTTTAAAACACCGGTTACTAAGTTTAAACGAGTTCATAACCGAAACCTTTAATCCTAGAGCCGTTTAATCATTAAATCCTAATAATAATCTAATTAAACTAACCTGAATCAATCATCTAAGTGTTCCTAAACGTTTATTCCATCTGAAACAAACACAATCATCCCATTTCGAGTGTCCTCTCCCATTCGTGACCTGCCACAATTTGAACACCACCTTCAATGGTTCTAAACTAGAAATTTATAGAGGGCTTTTCGTCTTGGAGTCCATTAGAAACTATCTGTGCAGCAAATTGTACTATAGTTGTCGTTTGAACGACAATCAGGCTACACATTGGGCGCGGTTTGTTCTTCAAGTCGAATCATTGAAGTCATACAACTTTCGGGTAATTAAACTTACATACATACTCGTTTTCATCTGCTGAATGAAAGCCCTAACAATGATTTGATTAGTAACATCGTTTGATGCTTCAATTTGGGGATTTACCGAATCTAGGGTTCTTGATTTGGGTGGAGGATGCGTTGGGGTTGTGTTTTAAGATATAAAAACCAAGCTTAACCATGGCCATGGGCCCTGGTTCGCTGGTTATGTCACTACACTTCTAACATGAGGTCCCGGGTTCGAACCCGGGCACCCTCATGTTTTATTATTTGTTTTTTAAAGGCTTTTAGCCTAAAGATTAATTTTGGAAAAAAATTCGTAAAATATATATAAATTATTATATTTTGGTTATAAAGATGTATTCGAACTTTATATGTAATTTTTTTTTATATTTGTTACCTTTTCACAACTTTGAATAAAATATAAATATATATTTTCTTAATATATATATATATATATATATATATATATATAAATTTATTTCATTTGTTTAAACATAATTATTTGGCAACCCCTAAATTCCACTTAGAACCCTAGTCCCCGTTAATTCGTTGAACTTATTATAAGTAAGCTTAAATCTTGTAAATAAATATATTTAGGTACTTTGTGAAGGAATACGTTGGAATGACGACCATTATAATTTTATTAATCGTCAATTATATATTTATTGGCCATGTGAGTATTTTTATACCCCTTTTATTATTTCTACACTTTTGCAAGGCCCACCTTTCTCAGGGGGACTTCACAGTTGGTCATTCACAGCAAAACATCGATTTAAAACAGTCATTTACTCATATACGTATAAAATATATATTGCGGCGGAAAAATACTGTCATTTCAATTCATTACAAGTAAAATATAAACATTGTCTTTAATCCACAAAACTATTTAGGAGTTCTTTGTTTAGCTTTTCTTCATCCGGGATGCCAGTCTTCTAATGCCAAGAAGCTTCAGGTGCTGTTTGTTTCTGAAGAGGTAAAACGTCTGCAGTCTGCAGACCACATCTGCAGACATCTGTAGGAGAAGAGGTGGACCAAACCTCTGCAGTCTGTATTAAGAAGACTGTTTGTTTTGTAACGTCTGCAGACTGCTGAAATAAACTGAAATTAATAAAAAGTTAAAATAAACAGAAATTTAAATAAACTGTCACAATAAACTGAAATTAAAATAAATTGTTAAAGAGTTATACAATGCTGAATTAATATAAATTAAACCACAACAACATTTTTTAAATTCCTTTGTCACGTCTCTGTAGAATTACATTAAAAGGAATGCTCTTTGAAATCAACTGTGGCAAAGGTTTCAAATCATTTGCAAATAACTACATAGATTCTGAAAAGGGAACATCATACACCGCAACCATTCAAAAGTCTCCACTAACCCAAAGTTTCTAAAATCCTTTAAATTTTGTTTATATTTCGAAAATCATCACAGCATTTGGATTCTTCAAATCTTGAAAAAACAATTCTACTGAGATACTTGTTGATTCATGTCACAATAGATGTTAACTTTGCATTTCCAATCCACTTTGGAGTTCATTCCTAGATGAACCTGATCTGCTATCTTCCCTGTGTCTCTTTGTTTTTTATCCCACCTCTGCATTGTTATGTTGGTGTAGGCTTTAACCCATCTTGTGTCAGCCTAGGTTCACGCTTCGATTACTGGTGTATAAGGACCTCAGATTAACTTCATTAGACGCCCAAGTTAGGCTTAGGCTTAAGCAATGGCAGATGATCCAGCATAGCTTAGCATCAGTATGCTAGACGTCAATCAGTACCTCAAGATCGTTATAACCTGTAACTTATTAAACTACTATAAAGATATCAATGTGCTTACATGGGCTAGAAGAAATATGGTAACCTCCTCACAATAAACATAAAGATCAAGATCATAAACAAAGACAGGCTACATGATCAAACCTATATCCAACTCTTCCATTCATTCATTAAAAAACCTAAATTTAACATCAACTTGTTAATAAAATCTCCTGCTCATCTGAGCATAGTTTTTAATTCAGCTATCAAAGATAAAACAATTACTGTAAGAACCCAAATGATACCTAAAGAACATCAGCAGCTAAACAAAGCAATCACCAAATTCATATCAAAACACAACTAGTAATGAAAAAAGCATGTAGATCAAGAAACACGCGTACGCAATAAGGCCACGATGCTCATCGCCACAAGACGCCAGCTCCACCAACAGCCTCGTGCAGACCCGAGTAGACCACACGACAAAAACCCCCATCATCACAAAGATCACCAGCCCACCTTGAGGCACAAACAACGACACCGCCGATAACATCACAATATCATCATCATCAACAACATCGAGCAGATTTGAAACAAATTCAAACAACAAGATGAAGCGCGGTCGAGCAGGAACATCAAGAACATCATCAACAACATCAAGAAATCAGCAACAAGATCAAAAATTTACCTCAAGATTTGAACTCTAATCGAGCAGGAGAGCGACAGTGAAACCTAATCGAGTGTAGTGGCGACGGGGGGTGGTGGCGACGGTCGAGCAGACGGGAGCAGACGGTCGAGCTTCTGAAGCCGAGCAGACGGTCGAGCGATGGGGGGTGGAGTGGCGACGGTGGAGTGGCGACGGGCGACGGGCGACGGGCGACGGGGGGAGGCGACGGGGGCGAAACAAGACGGGAGCAGATCTCTGTGGGGTGTGGGTAAAAATGGGTGGTTTAGGGTCAGATATGTTAAAAAGAGGTGGGAAGAGGTGGAAAGACTTTGGTCCACCTCTTTTTGGAGCAGAGGTCACGCAGACCTTTTTTAGTAAAACGTCTTCAGAAAAACAAACACTCTGCAGACCATAAACGTCTGCCCGCCTCTTTTTGGTGCAGACAAAAGAGCTTCAGAAGCTCTTTTTCAGAAAAACAAACACCACCTCAGTCCCATGCCTCTATTCCATCGCTCTAACTCTTACCTGTCAACTGATATGCATACAAAAGTCAGCTTCGCTGAGTGAATTCTAAGTTTTCTTTGTAAATAACTTTTTGTAAAGGTATTAGCTTTAGCAGTTGAAAATAGTTATCATCTATCAAGCATCAATACATATGGGTTATCACTTTATCGATACTTTAACATTACTTTTCATTTCCCGTTATTTGTTACTCTTCTTTATCCGTCAATTCTCTGTTACAATCGGTACCTAGGCTCGCCTAGGACTTTACCGACACGCCAATTAAGGGCTTACAGTCGTACTCGATCGGGCCATTATTGTCATGCCAATTCAGGGCTTACAGACCTGCCTGTTCGAGCATTACTTTATCCGGGTGAGGGCACAACAAATGCAACCCTCCTTTAGCCATTGCTTGCAAGTCTTTACTTTATCCCTTGCCTGCAGGACTTTACTTTCAAGACTTTACTTTATCCAGGTACACGTTATGGGCCACATAACCTTTCTTTACGTTTCACTTTCTTATTTAAGTTATATATATATGTAATATAACACAACACATCTCGAAGGCAATCCATCACTACAAGGTTATATCTCGATAAGGAAAACACGTTATCAATTCGTTAGAAAATTCCGTTTCCCATATAAGATAGTAAGTAAAACTTTACTCTAAAAGAACTGATTACAAAAAGTATATATCTTAGTATGCATACCGCCCCAAAACATTTAAAGCATGTATAAAATAGGGGATCTAGAATTCACCTGAACTCGTCCAAGTAGCTTAAATTCTAAGTCACTTAGGCTATAGCCTGAATACTCTAGCTGCACAAAAGTTAACATGCAAAAACATCATTTTCTTCATAGTTTCGCCCATAGTTTCGCTACAGCGAAACTGCAGTTTCGCTGCCAGTTTCGCTGGGCAGCATTTCTGCTAGTTTCGCTAGGCAGATTCGCTGCCTTGAGCGCCCAACTTTCGTTGGAATTCCCTAGCCTCGCAAAGCCTATAGGTCAGTCTGGGTCTTAGCGAGATTACTGGCGAAACTGTAGTTTCGCTGGAATTTCTCCTAGTCTCGCTGAACTAATGTGCAGTTTCGCTGGTTGAATACTCAAATTCGCTGGATCGGGGCCCAGTTTCGCTGGATGAACAGAAACTCAGATCCAGCCCATTTTTAACCCAAAATCTTAACTTTTTACGTCCAAATCCTTAGTTTACCTTCCATGAAACCAAATCTAAGCTTTTTACACGTTTTCATACGTAAAAATTCGACCTTTATGTGTTTCTTTAAACTTTTCAAAACCCCAAAACCCTAGAATTCGGGTTTGATCTACAGAAGGTCTTAGAGGTCGATTCTTACCTTGTTTTGTTGCTATTTCCTTGGGTTTTGATGCTCCAAACACCCAGCTCTTCAATCCTTCAATCTTCCAAGCTCAAATCTTGAGTTCTTCCCACTTTCTCTCTCTACTTTCTCTCTCTACGAAATTTTGGTGACTAGGGTTGAAGTGAGGAGATGGATCTGATCATGCATGTTTAAGGGCTGATTAGGGCCCTTAACCTATCAAGTCTAGCCCATTAAGACTAATTTTATCCATAGCCCACTAATTTACCCATTTATTTCTTAAATTAACCCTTAAAAGCCCATTATTATTAAATGACTTGCTTCGGGAAATTTCGGGGTGTTACAACTTTAGGGTGAAACATGTTATGTTATAAACATTACACTTGTAAACACGTTTGATTCTTGTAAACTTATGGCATTTCACCTGTATGTTGTGGTTAGTTGACATTTGTAGCTACCATGTAATGTCGAATATATGTACAATCATTAACTATTGCTAGCCTAGCGACGTCATAGATCTATGGGCCTGACAAGCCTGCTTGGTTGATCCAAGTACACTTAGCTAATCGTATATACTTGTAAACGTTTGAGACTTGTAAAACTTTGTCAAGGTTTGATTGTGCATTCTGTCTTACATCCCTAGTTACTTTGTTCTCTAACTTACAACATGAATTGTCATCTTTTATATACTTATGTATTGAAAACTATGGAAATCTCACCAACATTATTGTTGACCTTTTATTTTTAACATGTTTTAGGAAATACTCAAGTATGATTACTAATTTGAAGCTTATCACATCTAGGGTTGGACCTAGAGAAATAAAAGGATGAACTTGTCACATTTAACTTGTATATCATGATATTATCTTTGTTTGAGACTTATGTTTGAAATGTTACCTTTGAAACTTATGAATAATATATTGGATTTAATGATAGCGTTATGTGGCTGTGAACGATCTTAACTCTCACATCTCGACGTTTCAGCCGTCAAGGTTGGGGTGTGACAAAACAGTTTTTTTTTTGCAGGCTGTAGACGTTTGGTCCACCTCTTTTCTTGCAGATGTGATCAGCAGACTGCAGACATTTTACTGCAGAAAAAATGAATAGGACCTTAATGTTGTTTGTTAGTTAGGAAAAGAAGAATAAATGGAATACAAAAGTGATTACGGTGGTGATGACCGGTGGTTAGTTAGGAAAAGAAGAATAAATGGAATACAAAAGTGATTACGGTGGTGATGACCGGTTTAGTTAGGAAAAGAAGAATAAATGGAATACAAAAGTGATTGCGGTGGTGATGACCGGTGGTGGTGGCCATTGCTGATCGATGGTTGTTTTTTTTATGGTGGTCAGTGGTTGTGGTGGTTGTGGGGACGGTGGTGGCCAGTTCTAGCTATCTGTGGTGGTGGTTGGTGGTGACTGGTGGTGGGCGGTGGCTACCGATGTTAGTTGTCGGTGTTGGTGACCACGGCGGTGGGTGGTGGTCGATGATGGCGGCGGTGATGCTTGTGGTGGCTGTAGTATCAGCCGGTAGTAGTGGCAGTGGCAGCCAGTGGTGGTGGTGGTGGCGGTGATGTTATTGGTGGTGGGGGCCATGGTGGGTGTGGTGGTGGTGGTGGTCCGTGGTGGTGGTTGGCGGCCCGTGGTATTCGATGGTGGTGGGTGGGTGGTGATGATGATTAAGAATGGAAGAAGAAATAGAATGAAATAAAAAGTGGACAGGATAAATTAGAGGGAATATAATTACTTATATAATGATTAATTTTATTTTTTTCATCAATTAAACATCTTTTTTTTCATTTACTCTTAATGCTTCATTTAATAATGTATCAACTACCACCGCCTAAATTGTCATTTTGATTAGTCCGGGAGTTTAAATCCTAGGTGGCATAAGAATCAATACAGGTAGATGTAGATGATGTGTCAATATCCGTTCTTAAAAAAAATAACTATAATTACGCAAACCAACAGTGTCTTCTACCTGGTGGCGTTATGGTGGTGCTCCGGCGGTTTTCACGATACCACCATTCACCAACAACAAAACAATATGAGATTCTGAAAAGGTCTATTCGATCCATTTATTTTAATCTACACTGATCAACAGTCGTCCGTACTTTCGCTTTCAAACCCTAATTTTATACCATTACCTAGCTCGACGGAGATCACAAATGGCAAACCGAAGCACAATTGAAGAATATCTCGTTATTCTAACATTCGGAATCAATTTACATACCTTCGTTGTTTCAACCGCGTTTTCGAATTTACCGATCGCTTGTCGTTTCGTGTTTGGAGCTCTTCATCGACGTTGCTATTTAAATATCACCATGATCTCGTCATTCGTCACAGGTCGTAGGTTGTGGAGGTTCGGTCAGCGTCAAATTTCAATACTCTCTCTAATTTTTGTGCCATTTGGACCTCGTTTTCGAGTATTGTTGTTACTGCTACGACGATCAATTCACAGGTTGGTAATTGGTTTATGGTTAATGCATGCTACTGTTTGCGATATTTAAATGTGTATTTGATTATTGCAAGTGGTATTGGTGGAATTTTATTAGTGAATTGTCTTTCAATGAAGAAATTGGTGTGAGTTATGTGTTGGAATTGGTAAAGGAAGTATAGTTTTTTAGGGTGAGTGATTTGTCGGCTGTTTATTTAGTTATGTGGATTCAATGATGTGGTAGTGTAGTCCTTGTGTTTTAAGAACCTGCAAATAAGTACCTTGAAGTGTATCATTGAACAATGTTGATCACATATTGTTAGGATCCTTATAGTTTGATGACGAATGATGTTTAGACGGCTGCTAACATTTGTTATATACTGTTAACTGTTAAGATCAATCAAAAGAAATTATTATGGAATGGAGTGAGTGATGGATAATATGCTAACTAGAGGTCTTAGTGAATTCCATGCATTCAGTAGGTTGAGCTACTTATATTTTTACAGGGATTGAAGTATATATAACTAGAGCTTTGTACATAGTCCAGAAAATTATAAAACTAATAGTTCACTTGTGTACAGGCTTACTTTTAAGTGTTGATGTAAATTCTAATAGGAAGCTGTACTGTTGTTATACATTATGTGGAACCAGAGGGGTGTGAAGTGTGTATTTCAAAACACAGAGGGTTGCCAAAAACTTTGTCAAACCATATAGGTAGTTGTGTTTTTTATATAATTTTATACTTTAAAGGGATATATATAAATATATACAGAGAGAGAGAGAGAGAGAGAGAGAGAGACCGGTCTCCAGTGAATAAGCACCTAGAACTTTAATCCTTTATAAATACTTCTTTCAATGAGGGGACCTTTCTACAGACGTTGTGATTTAGAATATGTTGGAGGAAAGAAGGTGCATGATGATAGAGAGAGAACAATTTTGCCGATTATGGAACTCTTTTCTGTAGAACAGAATGTTCACATAAGAATCTATTTCAGTTTGCAGGAGTTAACTCATTGGATTAATTAGGAAATCTTGAAGACAAAGTATACGTCATCATGTTTAAGGTTCTTCTACTGTTTCAAGTACCAAATGCTGTTGTTCATGCATTACAAGAATATCTTCTCACTCTGGCTTGAGTTTGGTTGAGAAAACTTGTTAGTCCACACTCTTCTCATCTCTATACAATTCCATATACAAACTAGTACGTGTTCTGGAAAAATTATAACCAAAATTATTTTCTTTCATATTTTCATAATGTGTGTTGATGAACCTGAAACTTTCAATCTTTATTAGCAAAAAGATATTTATTTGGATGATTCAGAACTGCATTTCATTGTAAACATCAACAAGAACTTGGTCTTTGTTTTGGGTGGTGAGGTGGCAAAATAGTACTAATGTATTTCATTTTTAGCATCTTTTCCTTTGGCTTTTTTAGCTGTGATATTGTGCTCAAGACAAAAGAATAGAACGGGTGCAGGCACTTCTTTATGATGCTATGATAGGTGAAAAAAGAAATCATCGTATAATTTCAGATATTTGTTTTAAGCACAAACCGTAGTCTGAATTGTAGCCTCATTCTTGTTCTTCCAACGCACTCTCTTTGGATTCGAATCATGCTTGTTGATCCTCTATCACCCTTTGCTATTTTAAGAACTAGAAAAAGAATGTGATGATAATGTGCATTTAATG
Source organism: Flaveria linearis (assembly GCA_024085815.1). Lineage (NCBI taxonomy): Eukaryota > Viridiplantae > Streptophyta > Magnoliopsida > Asterales > Asteraceae > Flaveria > Flaveria linearis. Next base: position 11,252,260 of record CM044013.1, read on the forward strand.
ATGTACTAAATTCTGCAAAAAAGTAGTTAATTCTATTTAGGTTGACTCTTTCTGGTAGGCCGGGTGTATACCATAATAAAGATTGACTTCTTTGAATATTTGTTCATGTTCATATCAATTTTAGTTGTAACTCTTGGTAGTATTTACCAGATAGCGTGTAATTTTATCAAGTAGATTTATCAAGCACAGGTGCACAGCGAGAATTATGACTCACTTATTTATTTGACCTCAACAGGCACTGGCATAAAAATAAGGTCTGCAATAATTTAAAAAATGGATGTGAAGCAATCAGTAGAAGACCAATTCTCAAATCTGCATCCATGTATGCCTGTAGACACAAGGATTGCCATATTAGGAGGTGGCCCAAGTGGTTTATCAGCGGCTTATGCTCTTACTAAGCTTGGGTATAATAATGTGACGCTTTTAGAGAAATACCATACAGTCAGTGGCATGTGTGAATCTGCTGACATTGAAGGCAAGATGCACCTCTTTTACATTCCCAGATTATGTAATTAAATATCTTACTGATAATGTCATGTTAACCTCAATTTATAATTACAGGGAAAGTTTATGACCTCGGAGGTCAAGTTCTGGCAGCAAATAGCGCTCCCACTATTTTTCACTTAGCAAAAGAACTCGGGTCTGAACTGGAAGAAATGGACTCTCATAAACTAGCCCTGATCGACAGTTCAACTGGGAAATATGAAGACATACAGGTTGCTGATGATTATGTCGCTGTAATTTCATTGACATTAGAACTTCAGGTTAATAACTTCACCGATTTCTAGCATATAATTTGTTATTCAATTTCACTTGGAATTTGAAGATTTATAAATTTCTTCTCTCAACTAATTTGTAGGATAAGGCAAAGAATTCTGGTCGAATGGAGTTCATGCCATTAGTGAGTTTGCTTCAGAACCAGTTTCTGAGTTTCTGGAAACTAAAGGACTAAAATCTGTTCCAAACTCAGTGGCGTATGGATACACGGCTTCTGGATATGGATTTGTTGAAGATATGCCTTATGCCTACATTCATGAGTTCACAAGAACTTCAATGGCTGGTAAAATAAGACGGTTTAAGGGTGGGTACATGGGATTCTGGCAGCAACTAAGTAAATCCCTTCCCGTAAATATTCAATGCAACACTGAAGTTTTAGCTATTAAACGTGACTCCTCAAGTGTGTCCGTCAACATCAGGAATAGTATTGGGGAAGTCAAAATTATGGAATTTGATAAAGTCATCATTTCTGGTGCTTTTCCGTATACAAATGGGAAAATCTACAGATCACCATCCTATGTTCCACCAGGTAATAAAGAAAAAATTTAGGGGCATCTTCATATTAAAAATTTTATTTGTCTCATGTTAAATCAATGTTAGTTTTCTCATGCAACTACAGAAACTGACAACGGATTGATGGATTTGAGTGATCTTGAGAAGGAGCTGTTTAGTAAAGTGGAGACAATAGATTATTATACAACTGTCATGAAAATAAAAGGGCTGGATCATTTGCCAGTAGGATTTTTTTACTTCGCTGAGTTCATGAATGATCCTGCAACTATAGGAAATCCAGTGGCGATTCAGAGATTTTATGCTGATACAGATATTATCTTTTCTGGTCTTATGGTAATGGTGTTGATATTAAGGGACCAAGGGTCACTGAACTTGCAATAGAAGTGGTTAACAGAATGGGGGGTCAAGTTGAGAGTGTAATATTGCAGAGGCGGTTTAAATATTTCCCTCATGTTAGTAGCCACGGTATGGTATAAAAAGTTAATAAGCTCATTTGTGGACTCCATTAAATCATATCAACAGTTAAATAATGGTTTATATATATATAAAATGCAGATATGAAGGAAGGATTTTACGATAAAATGGAGCATGAACTTCAAGGTCAACAGAACACTTACTATGTAGGCGGACTTGTTGCATTTGAGCTTACAGAGAGAAATTCATCCTATGCTATGAATCTAATTCGCAAACACTTTGCAAATAATAATCCTTTGCCAAAGTTTCCATATGTGAAGGTAAATTAATATAATCATTGGATCAGAACACTACTATTAGAGGTGTTGGTGTCAACCCATTTAGACATTTACTTATTAGATGGATTCTATGGGTTATATTTTATCTCTAGCAAGTCATACAGGTCCTATTAATTTTTTTCTCCAGAAAATCACTTAAAAGAAACTTGTCAAATGATAAAACCTCATCAGTTCTGGGGTGTTTCAAAATCCATACCTTCTAAATTATTTTATATAAAAAGTTAATTTTATTAGTAATTATCATATCTGACTAATTAATTATTTGCAGTAAACAAACAAACAAACATACCCTATATCCCACTAAAAAGCAGGGTCTGGGAGGGCTAGCTGGTGGCAAGTCTTTCCTCTATCTTGAGAGATAGAGAGACCGCTTCCAAAGAGACCCCCGACTCGAGAACGATAGCAAGCAGATTATATAGCATGCAACACATAGGTATATATCACATAAAGGTTTAGAATAAGCATAAGCATATTCTTAAGTATATTCATAAGCATAACATTCATCACATAAGCATAGGGGTACCCATAAGCATAACACCCGAAGATAATACATACATCAAAAAAGCAAATTAATTATTTACAGTAAAGTTTAAGAATGGCACTAAAAGTTTTTTGTCCGCCTGTTTTGCCACCTCTAACTATAACTGAAATCCATGATTTAGCCTAGAATCTGAATCATTTTTTGTTGTTGAACTTACTGATTTTTTATTAATATATTCCCTCTATTTTGCAGAGATTGTTTCCTCTTTTATCAGATCGCTGGGACAGGATCCATGAACCGCTGGATGAATATCAGGGAGTAACATTCCCCGACTTAAATAGTCTTGATGGCTATTTAAAGCATTGGGGAACTCATGAAATCACTCGAGAAAAAACGCTCTACACTTGGATTAATGATGAAGGCGAGGAAGCAAACAAGAGGACTTATGCAGAACTTAATGCCAATGCTTCTTGCATTGCTCATAAGCTGTTAACAGGCTCGAAGCCTGTTATCAGGCCTGGTGACCGGGTCTTGTTGCTCCATGTTCCTGGGCTCGAGTTTATAGATGCTTTTTTCGGTTGTTTACGAGCCCGAGTACTCCCAGTTCCTGTCCTTCCTCCTGATCCCCTTCAAAGAGGTGGCCAAGCACTTTTAAAGTTGGTAAATATTGCTAAATCATGCAATGCAAAGGCAATTTTATCAACTGTGCTTTACCATGGAGCTGTAAGGGCGGGCTCTGTAAAGCAATTGATCTCATTAAAAGGTGGGAAAAGCTCTGCAAAATGGCCTGATCTTCCATGGATACATACAGATTCACTTGTGAAGAATGCTAAAGGCATGAGCTTTGACGTTAAAAACGATTCTGAACCAACGAGGGATGATCTTTGTTTTCTTCAATTTACTTCTGGATCAACCGGGGATGCTAAAGGGTGATGATAACACATGGTGGGCTAATTCATAATGTTAAGCTGATGAGAAAGATATATAAGAGTACATCAAATACTGTATTAGTAAGTTGGCTTCCTCAATACCATGACATGGGCCTAATTGGTGGACTTTTTACATCTCTTGTTAGTGGCGGATCTGCAATTCTTCTCTCCCCAATGACATTCATCGTGAAACCTTTATTATGGCTTCAAATTATGAGCAAGTATCGAGCCACTCACAGCGCTGGCCCCAATTTCGCATTCGAACTTGTGGTCAGAAGATTAGAAGGCGTCAAAGATAAAGTGTTGGATTATGATCTTTCTTCTATGAAGTTTCTCATGATTGCTGCAGAACCCGTTAGGCAAAAAACTCTCATGAAGTTTATTCAGCTACTGCACCTTTTGGCCTTTCTCAACATGTCATGGCTCCTGGTTACGGATTGGCTGAAAATTGTGTTTATGTTTGTTGTGCATATGGAGAAAAGAAACCCATTTTAGTAGACTGGCAAGGAAGGGTGTGCTGTGGTTATGTGGGTCTGAGTGATGAAGATGTTGATATTAAAATAGTTGACCCAGAAACTGGTTTAGAGCACAATGAGCCTGGGAAGGAAGGAGAAATATGGATTAGTAGCCCGAGTGCAGGAGTTGGGTACTGGGATAAAGAAGAATTGAGTCAAAATACTTTCAAAAATTTGCTTGAAAACTGCCCTAGTAAAATATATACAAGAACCGGGGATTTGGGAAGGATAATAGATGGAAACCTGTTCATCACTGGAAGAATAAAAGATCTTATTATTGTTGGTGGAAGAAATATATATTCAGCTGATGTTGAAAAGACGGTTGAAAGTGCTTCTGAACTTTTACGCCCGGGTTGTTGTGCTGTAATTGGTGTCCCAGAGGAAACGTTGTCAACAAAGGGGATATCGGTTCCGGATGGTTCTGATCAAGTTGGTTTGGTTGTGATTGCAGAGGTTAGAGATGGCAAACCTGTCAACAAAGAAGTAGTTCAACAAATTCAGGCCCGGGTTGCAGAAGAACATGGTGTCTCCATTGCTTCTGTTAAATTAATCAAGCCTCGAACCATCAGTAAAACTACCTCCGGAAAGCTAAAAGATTTGAATGTCTTAAACAGTTTACTGATGGAACTTTGAATCTCGTCCCAGAACCAATTGTGACCAAGAAACGGTTGATGCGGTCCTACACAACAGGGTCATGTCGAGAAGGGAATACACCCAGGCCGGGTCTCGTGACAAATCACCCGTTGCCAGATCTCGGGCCGAGTCACAAAGAGATTGAAGAATTTTTGAAGGGTTTAGTTTCTGAACAAACAGGAATTTCGATCAACAAAATCTCAACAACCGAGGGATTGACATCTTATGGGATTGACTCGATTGGTGTGGTTAGAGCTGCACAAAAGCTTTCAGATTTTCTCGGGGTTCCCATTGGCGCAGTTGATGTATTCACAGCCACTTGCATTTCAGATTTAGCAAGCTTCTCAGAAAATCTTGTAATGAAATCTCAACCTAACCCAACAACAAAACCATTTTCTGTTCTTCCTGAACACGGAGATGACAGTAATGTTGACTTGTTGACCGAGATTTCAACACTTCATCAGCTTGGTATCTGGGCATTGCAAATATTTGCACTTGTGTATATGTGCATGATGCTTGTTCTTCCTGCTTATCAATCAATTTCCATGTTCATGAAATTGATTCCTTCTGGACATTCATTGATGGGGTATGCTGCTTCTTTACTAGTAGCTCCTATTGTTTGGATCTTCTGCATATTTTCTACTTGCATCTCAGTGGCGTTCTTCGGTGCATCATTTCTCCAGCCAAATTACGCTTTGACCCCGGAGGTCTCCATTTGGTCAATTGATTTTGTGAAGTGGTGGACCCTTTACAAGGCCCAAGACATTTCTTCTAATGTCATGGCGGTTCATTTGAGGGGGACGGTTTTTTTGAAATACTGGTTTGAGATGTTTGGTGCAAGAATTGGTTCATCGGTTTTGCTAGATACGGTCAATATTACAGACCCTGCTCTCGTTTCCATAGGAGACCAAGCTGTGATTGCAGAAGGTGCATTGGTTCAAGGACATGAAGTGAAAAATGGAGTTTTGAGTTTTCTGCCAATCAGGATTGGCCAAAGGTCTGAAATCGGTCCTTATGCTGTGATCCAGAAAGGAAGTGTTGTAGGTGAAGAGGCAAAAGTTGGAACTTTACAGAAAACGGAAACTGGAAAGCGTGTTTCCAGATCAGGCAGGCGCATAACCGTTCAAAAGGTAATTTGTTACTTCTTAATACCCCAATATTTACTTATCGATTGGCCAATTCAGGTTATGTTTAATCTCTAACTAGTCGAATAAAAGTTAGCTTAAATGAAAACAAGTTAAACTGGGGTTTTTTTAATTGATCATTATAAATAATATATTTTAATACTCGTATAAAATGGGAAGAAATGTGTTGTATCAATCTGCAGCAAAATCACTTGTGTTTTGACACGTTACCTAACCCGCTTGGTCTGACCATTTTGACATCTCTAACGGTTAATTTAAGTGCTGATGCTTCATGTTTTGTGGGTGTTTCGTCTCAGGATGCATCAAACGGTACTCAAACTGAGGGTATCCATCACCTGATGGGTATTTATGTGGTTGGGCTTCTAAGTTCTCTATCATCTGCAATTGCTTACTTCCTTTACATCTCTTTATATCAAGAATCACCATCTCATAAACACTTTGCGTTTCTCTGTGTTGCTGGAGCTTTCCACTGGCTTCCTTTCACCGTAATCGTCTATGCATCCATGATCTTGACTACCTCAGTGCACCCATTGACCTTTGCCATGACACTAGCCGCCGCTTACCTGGCTCATGGCTTGATCCTCATCCTCCTAACCTGCACTGTCACACGGTTCCTTGACAAAGAAGAGGAAAGCCCGTTTCAAATGTGGCTTCGCCACCGAATAAACATTGCTTGCCACCTTAGATTTGCTAAGCTTCTTTCTGGAACCGAAGCCTTCTGTGTGTACTTGAGGCTGTTGGGTGCTAAAATTGGAAACCATTGTTCGATTCGAGCCATCAATCCAGTTTCTGATCCGAGGTTGATTTCAATTGGTGCTGGTGTGCATTTGGGTGACTTTAGCAGGATAATTGCTGGGTTTTATGCAAGAATCGGGTTCAAAAGTGGGAAAGTCAACGTTCATGATAATGCAGTAGTCGGGAGTCAAAGCATTTTGCTTCCTGGTTCAGTTGTTGAAAACAATGTGATTCTTGGAGCTCTTTCAGTGGCTCCAGTTGATTCAGTTCTCAAAAGGGGTGGTGTTTACATTGGGTCTGAAACTCCTGTTATGATAAAGAACACCATGCATGCTTTAGATGACCGCATAGAAGAAATGGATGTGAAATACAAAAAGATCGTCGGTAATTTGGCTGCTAATCTTGCTGCCACTACTCTCAAAGTCAAAACAAGATACTTCCATCGAATTGGAGTTAGTGGGAAAGGAGTTCTTAAGATTTATGACAACATTAAGGGGTTCCCTAATCACAAAATCTTTTACCCCGGGAAGACTTATCCTGTTATTATCAGACACAGTAATAGCTTAAGTGCAGATGATGATGCAAGACTTGATGCACGTGGTGCAGCTGTGAGAATACTAACTGAAGCCAAACCTGAAACCCCACTTCTTGACCTGACTTTGAAAAGCGGCAATGCATTCTACGCGAGAACGATCTCTGATTTTGCCACATGGCTTGTTTGTGGGTTGCCAGCACGAGAGCAGCATGTGAAGCGGGTCCCACACGTGCGTGACGCTGTATGGACATCACTTCGAAACACTGATTCATTCACTAACCTGCATTACTTCTCAAACATATGCAGGCTTTTTCGGTTTGAAGATGGAAGTGAAATGTATGTAAAGTTCAAGCTAAGACCTTTTGATGATAAGATCACTGAAGATTCAGGTAAGGTTGAACCAATTGGAATTCTTCCTCCAGAAACCGGTGCAATTCCAAGAGATGTTAATGACAAACGGCCACCACTTTTCCTTGCGGATGATTTCAAAACGCGTGTGAGTCAACCAGGTGGAGTCCGATATATTTTCCAGTTACAGTTCCGACCTGTACCTAAGGATGATATCACCCAAGACATCGCCCTTGACTGCACAAAGCCATGGGACGAGACTGAATTCCCGTATGTCGATGTGGGAGAGATAACAATTGACCACAATAACACCCCGAAAGAATCAGAAGAACTGGAGTTTAATCCTTTCCTCAGATGCAACGAGGTGGATGTAATTCGTGCCACGTCAGCTTCACAAAGTGCTTCAATCGATCACGGCCGTTCATTGATATACGAAATATGTCAGCATTTGAGAAACGGTCAACCGCTCCCCGAGGCCTGGAGGAGTTTCATCGAACAGTCGGATGTCAAAGTAGACCTGTCCGGTTGTCCAATGGCGGCCACATCAGCAACCGAAAACAAGATGTCAACCGAAGTGACTCTCACAAAAACCTGGTATCAAACTTCATGGACACTATTTGGTCAACCACTGTTACAAACATTCTTGCCTTACTACCTAATGGGATTACTCATCGCGGGCCCTCTAAACTTAACCTTCTACGTTAAACAAACAACCGGATACCCGATCCAGTGGCTACTACCCGTATTCTGGGTGTGTTCCGGCATGTGGGCCGGGTTAGCCTGTGTCATCGCCAAATGGGTGTTAGTCGGAAAGAAGAAAGATGGCGGGAGCGTACTGATATGGGGAAAAGAAGTGTTCATGGACACGATATGGCAGGCGTTCAGGACACTAGTAGGCGAGTACTTTATGGAAATGGTGAGCGGGTCGTTTGTGTTTAACGTGTGGATGAAGATGATGGGATCAGAGATTGATCTCAACCAGGGGGTTTACGTGGACAGCATGGGGGCGGTGTTGAACCCCGAGATGGTCGAGATCGAGGGCGGGGGTTGCGTGGGGCGCGAGGCGGTGCTGTTCGGGCACATATATGAAGGTGATGGTGGTAAGGTGAAGTTTGGGAAGATTAGAATTGGTGAAGATGGGTTTGTAGGGAGTAGAGGTGTTGTTATGCCTGGAGTTAGTGTGGAGAATGGTGGTAGTCTCAGTGCACTATCACTTGCATTCAAGGGTGAAATCGTTAAGTCAAAATAGTTTATGTTATGTTGTATGTTGTTTAATAACGTTGGCATCATATTCTTGATGTATCAAATAAGATATTTCACGTTTATTTAACTAGTAATATTAAATGTGTTTTTGAGTATCTTAAACACCTTTTAGCATTAAACACATTTTTATATAAGTTTTTTTCCATAATAATATGAGATGGGATCCCTCGGTGCTTGTTTTATAGATATTGAAATATTTTTTTGTCGTCAATTTCTTCCTGAATCAATGCTTGATGAAAGTTTTATATTTTATATTTTGTTTTTTAATTCCTTTGAAGTTTATGTCTTAAGTTAGTTAGATAATAATCAATTTTTAATTTGTTTAGTAAAGTTACTCGTATTTTTTAACTATAAAAGCTACTTAAGTTCAATGTTGTTTTATTATTGTGAAACTTTTATAATTGTGTAAGTGAATTACTCCTCAGTTTTTTAACTATAAAAAGCTACTTAGGGTTCAATGTTCAATGTGATAATAATCAAGTTTCAACTTTTTTTATAATTCCTCCTCAGACGTTAAGGGGCATGAGGTGGATGCCCATGGAGAATACAACGGATGTCAGGAAAAGAGGAGACTGTTTGACAACGATCTTTAAGTTGTAAAAATTAAAAATAAGTAATAATAATACCAAAATTTTATAAACCTTCATACTAAAATCAAGTATCTTGTTTTGAAAAAATAAGTGGGTGGTGTAGAGTGAAAGTGAACGGTATTAGGTAGGTGATTTAACGCTATGTGTAGTTAAAAAAAAACTTTAGACCATGTATAGTGGCTCGTGTGGGGCTTCCATGAGGCCTATCACGTTGAGGAACACTCATATCCTGACTGTGATAGGTTTTGAGTGGGTTCATAGTGTGCTTCAAATTGACTTCAAACTTCCCGGTCAATATCTAGCTATTTGTTAGCTACTTGATAAAACAAAGTAAGTTTTTTAAAACACGCGTGCACAAACACATATATACTATTAAATTAAATAAAATATATAAAATTTCATATAAGCTACTTTAATTTCTCTTCTTCACACTTCTACAACATGGAACTTTCTTCACCATCTTAATCATATTTATTTCAATGGTGATGAGTTTTTCACTAGTGCATTGTACATGCCTCTCCAACTTATTAGTCATGAGGTTGAAACTTTATGTCCAATTCAAAGACAGATCCAAGTTATGCGGATTGTGCAAAGGTCAACAAACATCTTATAGAATACTATTTCAATAAAAATCCAAAACTAAATGTTTAAGCGTTGGTTTTAGTATGAGCCGAAAACAATTTCTGCAAACAATTGGGGACATAGAGCCTGAGGTTAAATATTTCCAATAAAAAGAAGAAGCAAGATGTAACCTCGGTTTCACGAGTTTATAAAAGTGTACGTCCCCAATTTGTTAATTAGGATATGGCAACACGAGTGGCTCGTTTGACAAATATGTAGAGACGTTGGAAAAAACTTCACGAGATACACTGTACCATTATTGTCAAGGTAAGATTATTTATAGCAAATTGTATTTTAATAATTCAAACTATTAATCATAAGCTGATAATAATCCATACTATTAATTTGATACGTGACACCCTTAACTTTCACTTTGATTATCAATAACAATCAAAATAGCATAATTTAATCATAGATTCAAAAATAGTTTGCATTTATTGTTTATGCATGAAGAGGTACATGGTTTCCCAAAGTATGCAATCAAAAATAGCATAATATTTGAAAAAATCAATGTGGAGTGACATTCAAAAACTATACTTTGTGCGTGAAGAGGTACATTGTTTTTAAAGATGCTAGGCAACATTGATTGTACACATTAGAGTGATCAAACTGTCCAAGTGCTTGGCGGTTCAACACTAGCGAGGTGATCATCCACACCAGACCATTATGCTTAAGGTTGTGCCGTCATAGAATATTTAGATTGGCATGATTTATTTGGTGTTGTCGAGTTAAACAATGATATAAATGTTTTGAATCAATTGTCCATTTTCAACGTCTTGATAAACGAGGTTGCACCTCGAGTCTTCGTTTATTGCAAATGATATAGCGTACGAGCATGAGGATCATCTTACCGATGGTTTTTAACTTGAGTGTTCAACCTTTTCGAAGTCGTTTACATATCCCCATCTGAATTATTAAAAAAGATTATTTTAAAATAATTCATGAATCAAAAAGAAAAGATATCGGACAAACATGGCTTTTGAATAATAAGTGGCGCATCATCACCAATCCTGCACTATATGACATAAAAATTAAAAAGAACATCCAGAATGCAATGCATGTTGGCTTACATAAATATGATTTTAGAGGATAAACAACTAGCACTTTATCAAAAATATAAAGACGATAAAACAATTGACGAAAATCATAAAAAGATACGTAATAAAAAAAGTGCATAATAATTTTAAAGGATATTTGATTGTGTATTTGCGAAGAAATCGTGATGTAAATATCGTTTATTTCTAGTAGTTAAAATAAAATATTTGATATAATCTTCAATATTAGTATTTACGTTTTTTTGTAGTTACTATTATATAGTATTTTATCCTTGTCCAAATATTGAATTCTAAATAATATTAATCACTATAAAATTGCATGATCCATATCACACTATTCCCGCTATTTGTCCATCACATGATTTTGTTGGCCGTGATATAATGCTCACATTTACAACCTTTTCTATTATACACTTGTCACAATCTTCATGACTAATGATTTCAGTGTTAATAAAAAGCTTATAGGCGAATGCGGAACTATTTCATTTAATAGAGACTCTTGTTTTTTGTTTTTTAATTAGAGGTAGGGGTAACGAGTCAAGTCGACTCGCAGGCTACTCATAATTGACACGAAAAAAGCTCGAATCGAGTTAACAAGCTCGAGCCGGCTCGCGAGTCTAAAACTAAAACAAGCCAAGCTCGAGCCTAAAAGAGTAATTATAAGAAAATAAAATTTTTATAATTTAACAATAAACGAGTCGAGCTCGAGCTTGATAATTTTTTTACGAGCAGAGCTCGAGCTTTGGAAATAAAATTATAAACGAGCCGAGCTCGAGTTTTCTAAAACTAAAACAAGCCAAGTTCAAACCTAAAAAAGCTTGTGCTCGGCTCGTTTACACTTCTAATTAGAGGTCTTGAATTAAAATTCTACATGATGGGTTTGTTTGGCATTTGGGTAATGAAATAAACGAATGAATGAAATAAATGGAGGGATTGAAATAGATGAGAAAATGAAATGAAACATTGGATTTCATTATCATATTTGATTACCCTTTATGAATAAATGAATCATTATTATAAAAAATGAAACAATGAAATGTAAAAGTAGTTATACTGGTGATGGCTGATGGTGGCCGGTGGGAGTTTCTGTCGGCGGCGACGGTGGGCGAAGGTGATTTTTGGCGACGGTGGCTCCCGGTTGAGGTGTTGGCGGCGGCAGTTGCCGACGGTGGTTCACGGTGGCGCTGCTAGTGGCTGGTAGTGGTAGCGCTGCGGGTGGCCGATGGTGGGCGGTCGTGACAGTGGTGGCTGGTGGTTGGCGGGGACGGCGGTGGCCGGTGGTGGTGGTGGTTGTCGGTGACAAACGATCTTGGTAGCCCGTGGTTGTTGTTGTCGGTGACAAACGATCTTGGTAGCCCTTGGTGGTTGTTGTTGGTGGGTGATTGAGTGGTGGTGATAACTAATGATGGAAGAAATGATGGAATGAAAAAAAAAAGGTGAATGGAATGAACTTGAGGAAATAAAATCAATTATGTAATGAATTACCAACCAAACATATATTTATTCATTCACATTCAATGATTGATTCCATTCCATCTCTCATTTATGCCTACCAAACACTAACGACATGTATTAAAATAATTTAAAACAGAGTTGATTTGCCGTTAAAAATAATAATAATAACAATAAAAGCTTATAGAGTGGTCCACAAATCTCCGAAGCCTTTGTTCTTCGCCGGCTTGTTTGACCCCCACCTCCTTTCGCTGACAATGAACACAAACTTTTGTTTCAAGTCACCATCCTACCAACCCAACATCTACTTTATTTTTTAATATTGTTCCCATGACTATAACGTATTTTTTTTTCATTTGCATGAGAAAAGAATTTTAATCGACACCCCTAAAGTTTTTTTCTTCTCCACCAAAAAAAACACATACTTGTTAACATTTTTAAATTTTTACATTTGACCCATAATTAAATTTGTACTCTATATGCGCACTTGCTTGTGTCCCTATGTATCCATCATCATTCATCATGCATGTACATGAATGTACGTATGTATGTAGTCTACATGCTTACTTTCATCATTGACAAACCATCATATCATACTAAGAAGATTCAAGTATTTAACTAATGAATATACAAGAAACTTTGAAAAAAAAAGAAGAAATAACTCTTTGTCACATTTCTAGAAACACAAAGGAAACATACTTATTATTCTAGCGTTTACTCATACCATTCTTCATGTCATCATCCCCTTCATATCCACCTGCAACTCTTCAACCTCCACAATCATCCATCAATGGCGGACAACAACAACAACATCATCATGTTCCCGTTCATGGCACAGGGCCACATCATCCCCTTCCTCTCACTATCCCTTCAACTGGAGCAAAAGGGCTTCCAAATCACCTTCATCAACACCCCACAAAACATCAACAACCTCCGTCGTGCCCTTCCGCCGTCCTCCGCCGTCCGCCTCCGTGAAATCCCCTTCAACCCCGCCGACCACCACCTCCCCTCCGATAACACCGACTCATTACCACCCAATCGCATCTCCGACCTCCTCCTAGCCTCCACCACTTTAAAACCAGCGTTCAGAGACATTGTTGAAGAATTCGTCGCCGCCGGAGCTCCGCCGCGGTGTGTGGTGGCGGACTTCTTCTTCGGGTGGTCGGCGGCGGTGTCGCATGAGTTTAACATCTTCCATGTGATCTTCAGTGGCTCCGGTGGATTCGGATTAGCTTGTTATTACTCTGCGTGGATGAATCTCCCCCACAAAAACTCCGATTCCGGTGAGTTCACGCTGCCGGACTTTCCGGCCGCCGGAAAGCTTCAGGTGACACAGTTGACCCCGAGCCTCCTAGCCGCCACCGGCGACGACCCTTGGTCGGAATTTCAAAAACAAAATCTTCCGGCGTGGGATAACGCCGATGGGTTCTTGTTTAACACCGTCGAAAAGCTAGATGAAGTCGGTTTATCGTACTTCCGGCGAAAATTCCGGCGACCCGTGTGGGCAATCGGCCCAATAAACTCACCTTTTCCGGCCGCCGTGAACGGCGGAGCTACTACGGAGAAACTGTTTGCGTTTTTGAACTCGAAGCCACCAGCGTCGGTGTTGTACATATCATTCGGATCACAAAACACGATAACAGCATCACAAATGATGCAATTAGCGAAGGCGTTGGGGAAAAGCGGCACAAGCTTCATATGGGTGGTGCGTCCGCCGCTGGGGTACGACGTCGCCGCCGCGTTCAGGGCGGAGGAGTGGCTGCCGGAGAATTTCATCGCGGAAACAGAAGGCGAAAACAGGGGTTTAATCGTAGAAAAATGGGCACCCCAGATGGAGATATTGTCACATGAGTCAGTGGGTGGGTTTATGAGTCACTGCGGGTGGAACTCGGTGTTGGAATCGCTCCGCCATGGGGTGCCGCTGCTGGGGTGGCCGATGGCGGCGGAGCAGTTTTATAATGCGAAGATGATGGTGGAGATTTTGGGGGTGTGTGTGGAGGTTGCACGAGGGGTGAGTTTTGATGTGAGGAGTGAGGATTTGAGGGAGAAGATAGAGGTGGTGATGAGTGATAAGGGGAAGGAGATGAGGAAGAAAGCTGGTGAAATAAGGGTGGTGATTGAAGAAGCTGTGAGAGATGATGAGAGTTGCAGAGGGTCGTCTGTGGTAGCCATGGATGAGTTTCTGCAAGCTCCGTTGTTGATGAAGAAGATGAAGAGGAAGAAAACTGAAAGTGTTATTTAAGTGTTATGTTGGATTTCGGATTTGAATTGAAATGTTATTGTTGGAATGGTTATTCAGCATTCAATAGTTCAGGGGTTTGTTTGTTAATATGAATAAGTTTGAGGGTGTTATGTGTCATTCTTTGAACTTGTTTGTTAGTGAGCGGGAAGATTAGTTGAAGTTAGTTTTCTTCTTATAAACTAACGAGAAGCTTTAGGGAATAGTGAGTTTTTTTAATTTCGTGTTCTTGTAATCTCAATAGGAGTGAATAATCAAAGTCATTGTTTTCTTGGTTCAGTCTTGTTCATAAGATCTTTATTCAATTTCTTTGGTGCTGAGTTTTGGGATTTGTATTGCAACAATTGGTATCAGAGCTTTCTACTCGATCGGTGATTGAAGAAACTGAAAGAAGACAAGATGGTGTCGACGAAGTTTGAACCGGAGAAGTTTGATGGTAATGATGACTAGATTGTGGAGGGTCAAGATGAGGGCACTACTGGTGCACAACGGGGTGGTTGATGCTCTGGGCGGTGCGGACCAGTTGCTGACGACTTTCACGGTGAAGGAAAAGGAGATTCAGGAGAAAGCCCACAACACTATGATACTGAGTCTTGGTGATAGAGTCTTGAAAGAAGCTTCAAAAGAAACTACAACGGCTGGGATTTGGGCCAAATTGGAATCGCTTTACATGACCAAATCTCTTGCTAATCGATTATATCTTAAGAAGAGGTTGTACACATTTCAATTGACTCCAGGGAAGTCAATTGAAGATCATACAGATAAGTTTAATAAACTCATTCTAGATCTTGGTAATTGATGTTGAACTGGAGGATGAAGATCGGGCCATTATCTTTCTTACCTCACTGCCCCAATCCTATGAGCATTTTGTGGATACTCTGTTATATGACAAAGAGTCACTCTCAATGGAGGAGGTCTTGGCCGCATTGAACTCTAAAGAGTTAAAGAAAAGATCTGATCATAAGGAAGAAGGTGGAGAAGGACTTGTGGTTAGAACAAGAACAGATCAAAGGGGCGTTAGGGCTCGAAGCCAATCCAGGTCAAAGTCTAAGCCTAAAAGAAGATGCTATGTGTGCAACTCAGACAAGCACTTGAAAAGAGAGTGCCTTGAATGGAAGTGAAAATAGAATAAAGGTAATACTAGTCACAGTGGTTCTACCAAAGTCCATAGTAATTCCATTTCGCAAGATGATGTTTCTGAAGGATATGATAGTGCTGATGTCCTCATGGTGTCAAAGGGTCCAGTGAATCTGGAATGGATCTTGGATTCTGGTTGCTCATATCATATGTCCCCTGTGAAAGAGTATTTCAAGGACTTGAAACGTGAAACGTTGGGGACTATACAACTAGGTGATAATCGTCCTTGTGAGATTCAAGGGATAGGGAGTGTCATGCTCAGGTTGGACAATGGAACTGAAGTTAGTTTGAGCAATGTAAGGTACATTCCAAATCTTAAAAGAAACTTGATCTCACTAGGAGTGTTTGAAAGGAAGTGAAAGTGGAGTATGTTGATACCATGGAAAATGCTACTAATATGTTAACTAAGCCAGTGACAGGATCAAAATTAAGTTTCTGCTGTGAGCTGTTAGGAGTGACCTGAACTTGATTAAATCTGAATAAAGGTAGAGTTTGTTGGAATGGTTATTCAGCAATCAATAGTTAAGGGGCTTGTTTGTTAATATGAATAAGTTTGAGGGTGTTATGTGTCATTCTTTGAACTTGTTTGTTAGTGAGCAGGAAGATTAGTTGAAGTTAGTTTTCTTCTTATAAACTAACGAGAAGCTTTAGGGAATAGTGAGTTTTTTTAATTTCTGTTCTTGTAATATCAATTGGAGTGAATAATCAAAGTCATTATTTTCTTGGTTCAATCTTGTTCATAAGATTTTTATTCAATTTCTTTGGTGTTGAGTTTTTCGAGTTTGTATTGCAACAGTTATTCATAGTGAAACTAGTATGGTAAAAATGCTGTTACTTTTTGTAAGATGAGAATATAAATGTGATGAGAGAAAAATAAAATTTGAGTTTTGAGAGTTTTAGTGGAATAAGGAGTGAAAATGGAGAGAAAACAACATTATCTTTGTCGAATTATCAGTACATAGGAGTATGGTGTTGTAGAAAGGTAGAGCGAATAAAGGGTACGATGGTAAATTGTATCGAAAGATTACAATACAACTACGTAAAATAATGACAACCCTAAGCATCTTAAATTTTGTTCAAATTGTTACCAGTTTCTTGTTTATGTCTTAAAACTTATTCTCTCAATGGCGGTTCTTGAGCATAATGTAAATTAATGCATCTTTGGATCCCGTTGAACCAGTCGGACCGGACAAGCCATTAAAACTACGTTTAGACCTTTTTTTCTAATATGTAAAGAAATCAATATATCTTTTTTTTTTAACGACTAAGATCTTGGGTGTAAACCTACTCTTTCGGGGCTATGTTTAAGGTCGACTACTCGACCGTCCACAAGACCCAGCCCCCCGATGCGTAGGAACCCCGTGGAATGGGTAAACATTCGCCCCCTGACAGGTTCAAACCCGGGATAAAATCTAGATTCGTCCCCTCACTCAGATGTCCCTCCAACTGGCACTAGTGAGATTCGAACCCATCACCTCCACTTTGGGAGGGTAGGTTCAATATATCTAATAAACAAAAATGTTATATCACCAAATCCATTACTCTTAAATATTATTTCTTTTTTACATGACCAATGATATTTGAATCTTGCTTTTACTAAGACCCCGCCCTTAGCTCCGCCTGTGCCGTCTTTTGAAATGGCTGTGTTGTGCAGACCCATCCGTCCTTCACCCGTTCTTCACCCGTCTTTTTCCAATGACGCTCCATGAATGCATTTTGTTGGGCCCACGTCACAAATATGCGTGTTGTTTTAGTTTTCCTTATGGATTTTTAATGGTTGTTTGTGGGAATGATGGTTTTGGGGGTAAAAGTTGATTGTGGGAAGAATGGATGAAAGTTAGTGAAAATCTAATATGACATGCTGACTGTGATTGTTTGTAGGAAAGGCGCTTTTCAGCATTGTGGATAGTCTAATCATTGTTATAACCTCTAACAATAATCTATTCGTTTATCGAACACATGACTTGTAATTTATTTGATCATGTTGTGTAGCATGTTGTTGATAAGATCTCATGAATCATAAATCTTAATCTTGTTTAAGAGGATATTAATTAGGTTTCATGAGTTTTTATTTTAAGATGAATAAAAAAAATTGTCATTCTATTATAGTTTTATATGAAAAGAGAATAAAAAAGATATAGTAACAAGGATCATGTAACACCCCAACCCGGAGAGGCTGACGTGTCACTATTACAGATATCAAATCAAAAACCAAATCCATGATATTAAAGAGATAATTTCAAACAAACCAGATAATTCGAAAGAACCTAATTAAGTTATTCATTACATCAATAAAAGTAAAATACAATCTTGATCTTCAATCACTCTTCACTGATTTCCCGGAATACCCTGATTACCTACAATCAAATAAGAAAAACACCACGAAAGAAAATACGGCTGAGCCAAAAGTTGCTCAGTGACGGAAATAACAATAGTAATGATACGAAGCATAAAATACTTATATCTGAATACTGAACGGATCATATGATACTGAAACGGAAATCTGATTCTAAACATATAATACAGATACTGAACTGAACATGTAATACTGAACTGAACTGAACTACACGACACGTATATACAAACAAATTAAGTCGTGTAATATAAGAAGTACCCAGAGCCAAAACTGAACTGATAAGTACATAGCTAGATAGACTATGCACTAATGAGATGGTGTGTGGGGCGTACACACATGATTCCATCCCCCGGAACTGAACTGAACTGAACTGAACTAGGATCGATCCATCCGCCTCCCAGATATTATGGCCAAAGTACTACCTGAGTACTAACGTGTTAACGGAGACGCCGTGAACTACTTATTACACACCGTCACGAAAAGTGTCACATCATTGACGCCACAATGATATGTCGGAGAGCTCGGGTAACAGAGTATCAAATCAAATGGTAGTACAACTACCAACATATAACGTATCAATAGAACATTTATAGGAGCATGCAATAATGAGCACAAACTTATAAAATATATATTGCATGCTGTAAGCCTTCAATAAGTAAAAATTAACAAGTCGAACGAGTCATAGCATAACAAATAATGTTAGACGACTAGTAAAATACCAAAGGCCAAACGAGTCATATTAATGGAAACATGGTATCAAAATCTGTACTACAAAGTAACAGAACAAAATTTATACTATGATAAAGGTAACCAAGAATCCGTACTACAAAGTGACGGAAACAAAGTGAATACTATGATAATCAAAGGAACAGAATCCGTACCTTATACATGAATAACAATGATCAAAAATAAGTCCAGGCTCGGTTAACGCCGCGAGAACCTACGATAACGTAACGCAAATTATAGTTTGGATTTTCCTATTTTAAATTGGAAAAATTCCAGTTCTGCCCCTGTCTTTTCGCTCTCGTTAAAAATACTAAACGACGTTTAAAAATTCTAAAAATATCCAGTTTACTAGATTAGTGATTTCTAACAACTTTCATTTAGAAAAGTTTCTGATTTGGATTACCGAAATATGAGAAAAACGTGGATCTTTACAGCTGCGCAGAACTGCTAGCTGTTACGAAAACAACTGTTTAGAGGTCTAAACGAATGAGTATTTCGATGTTTTATATATCAACAGATTCGTCTTTTGACGAACTTCGTCATGGACATAAGATTTAACTGATTTGAATCTGTTATGAAGAAGTTATGGCCTCTGTAAGTTGGCTGTAAAACACGTATAAATCAAGGTATTTTGATAAACCGTAAAAATCATTTCTGGTTAAAATACATCTGTTACAGGTTTGGAAATATTTTATAAATAAGTATAAATCATGATTTATCCGTAATTAAAGATAATACAGTGTTCAATAACAAATTAATAATTTAAACTATTATTTAGAGTCCATTTTTATAAAAATGGCTATTTACAACATTTATAATTAATTCTTATAAATATTATTAAGGTGTTTTTAATAACTAATTTTTCAGAAAATTACTTAGATACTTTTAAAATAAAAGAAATTTATAAAAGTTATATTTATGATTTTTAGAAATTTTTATTTGTTTTTAAAAGCTTCAAAAAGGCATAAAAAAAATAGGAGGTACACGGGTTCGAACCCGTGACCTTCATCCCACACTCCCATACACAAACCAGTGAACCAAGGCATATAGCCGCAAGAGTTCATGGTTTTATTTGGTTTTAAACACAAACAAGCCAATCCCCAAATCCATTACAAGCCCTAGGTTCGAATCCCATCCAATTGAACCCGAATTCGATTTCGATTGCTTCTGAAATCATAGGGCTTTTAATCCCCATCTAAAATCGAGCTAATAGGTGTGTTCAATTACCTGTTAACCAATCCCGAATCCAAAATCCCCAATTTCAAACCGTATAAACCCTAGTTTCATCTAATCCAAAATTGAATATCAATTCGCAGTTGTTTATGAAATTAAGCATGGGGCTTTCATTCCTAGACTAAAATCGAGCATGCATGTATGTCCAATTACCTGATTTCGTTTCGAATTGAAGATGAACACCCGAAGAACAAGTCGCGGTCAAGTGGTGATCGATTGATGCTTCAAACCTTGATGAAAATCAAATTAAATCGATAGGAAGCTTCGTATGTCGATCTAGATTAAAAGCTCTTTATCAATTTTAGTTAAAATTGATCGTAGATGGGGTTTTGATAGGAGTTGCAGGTCGACGGTTCGTGGAGTTCGAATGGTTTGATTTTGTTGATTTTTGATGATATGGAACTTAATGGAATGCTTTAAACGATGAAATGATTGTATGTGCACAATCAATTTGATTAATTTTATTGTTTAGTGCATGATTGTGGTGAGTGGTCGGCCGAAAGGTACAATCCCACTACACCGACTCTAAAAATCAAATTGATGTGGGGTACGTGTTCGAATCCCACTTGAATGTGTCGGGAACCAATAATTGAGCTCAACCCGCGTGTTTTGATCGTGGATGCTCGCCGGAGGGCCGACCGGCGGTGGCCGGAATAGTTGGCTGCGAACGGGAAAGAGAAACAGAATGGTTTTTCCATTTTTACACAAACGGTCCCTGTGGTTTAAGCTTCTTTTAATTTGTGCACAACTTAAATAATTTAAGTTTTAAAAATGTCAAAATGCCCCCTGAACCTTTTATTATTATTATTATTATTATTATTTATTTATTTATTTTTTATATGGGTATTATAGATCACGTCAAAGAAGACCAAATTTTAATGGTTACGAGATGATGTCATTTAATTAAGAGAGATTAGTTTTTAATGAGAATATAAACTCTCCTTAAAATGATGTTTTTTACTTCGAGCTGTCTTTTAAATCGTCAAAAAACATATTTTCAATTCAATTAACTAGCTGACGATTTTCAATCCAACGGATAATATAAGTACTCATAATATATAAATATTAGGACTTCATGAATTTATGTCTCTCTATAAATAGTTTATATTTAAAATTAAAATAAAAGTTCAAATAGATAATATATATCTATATTAAATGCATAATATATAATAATTATAAATTAAAATACCACTTCCATCATCGTGAGTAAGATACAAACACATAAGAAATATTACGGACAAGTTCTCCAATTTTTAGGCCAAGCTATGTGCGTGGCACCCCCCCCCCCCCACAAATATGTCTTTTCTCCTTCGCACATATGTAAATAGTAAATATTCGACGAAATATTCAATGAGTAAAATATATACCCTCGCAAATGTACATACGATGGGAGAACCGGAGAAGTGATGGAGACTAATTCAAACTCTATATTGCGGGAATTCTTGTTTTAGATATTTTATTATGCATGTGATGTGTGCATGCATTACATGCACGTGTGTTTATGTTGAATAAGTCATCTAACGGCTAGTTGTTAGATGTACCGAGTCTAGTGGCTATTTGAGAATTATGTGGTAGGTTTCATCTATAACTGTTGAGTCAGTTAACTTGTAAAGCATGCACTTGAAGTACTCAATAAACATTCACGAGAATTCCTTTACTTTCTTTGTATTCTGAGTATTAGATCTTGTTCTCTTTACCATTATTGGTATCAAGCACAGCTCTCTACTCACCATCTTCCCAGTTCATTTCACTCATGGCCGAATCACCTAACCCTAACCCCACTGCTCCAATCATACCTGTATACAAAGGAGCAGGGTATGAGCATTGGAGCCTACGCATGAAAACAATACTTCGATCTCGTGAATTATGGGATGTAGTATATCTTGGATTACGGCTGCCGGAGATGGAACAAACAACAATAGAGAAGTGAAGAAGAGAGATGCTCAAGCTATGACCATCATACAACAAGGAGTGCATGACAGCCTTTTCTCCCGCATTGCAGCTGCTGAAACCGTAAAAGAACTTGGGAGATACTTCGGGTTGGAATTCCAAGGTGACTCACAAGTCCAATCCGTAAAGCTGCAGGGACTAAGAAGAACCTTTGAGAATCTGAGTATGAAAGAAGATGAGGTTGTTGGTGATTATTTCTCAAGGGTAATGAACAATGTTGGTCAACAAGATCATGTCTGGAAGAACTGCAGGATCAGAAAGTTGTTGAGAAAATCCTTAGGAGTTTATCTCCTAAGTTTGGTTATGTCATACCATCCATTGAGGTGGATTCGACCTATCCGATATAACTCATGTCAAACTAATGGGACTTTTGCAATCTCAAGAAGAACGCATGAATAGCAGACTTAGCCTGGAAAGGTGGAGAAGACCCCAGAGAAACAAGTTGATCAAGCCTTGCAAGTTGTTCAAGAACAAAGCCTTCCTGGTAGAGGACGTGGGTGAGGAAGAACCTCATTTAGAGGACGAGGCAGTGCAGGCCGAGGTCGAGGTATGTTTGACAAAAACAAGGTTCCCCAATGCGTTATTGCAAGAAGTATGGGCACCTGAAGAAAGACTGCTGGTACAATGAAGAAAATCAAGTCAATATGGCTGCCAATGATGACAATGAAGAAGCCCATGAAGAAGATGACCAACATTTACTCATAGTTGTTACCAACTCGGATGAATTCAGATCAAGTGATCAATACATGTTGATGAGCAAAGCTTCTCACTCGGGTACAACTAATCACTTGTGGTTTTTAGATTCTGGTGCATCTAATCATATGACAGGTATAAAGAGTAGTTTTATCTCTCTTGATGAGTCATTCAAGCTTAATGTTCGATTGGGTGATAAGAAGATCTTGGCAGTAGAAGGTAAAGGCACGGTGAAGGTCAAAACTAGCACTAATGACTACAAGCTACTTGAACAAGTCTACTATGCACCTAATCTTGAATAAAACTTATTAAGTGTTGGGCAGCTTATGCGTAAAGGATATACTTTATTGTTTGATGACATGAAGTGTATGATTACTCATAAAGCTACTGATAAAATCCTGTTGGAAATTATGGTTGTAATCAATAACATGTTTGTCCTTGATCCTACTAGTCTAGTCACTATCTAGGAACCAAAAGAAGACAAGAAGCATAGTGATGCACACAAGTGGCACTGTAGATATGGGCACCTCAACTATGAGGGGCTCAAACTTCTACATGATCAAAGTATGGTGACTGGTCTCCCCAAAATACATCCAAAGCTCACATGTGAATCGTGCATTACAGGGAAACAAGCCTAATTACCTTTTAATTCAAATTCCTGGCGTGCTACCACAAAGCTTGAGCTAATTCATGCAGACTTAACCTATGCAGTCATGCAGCCTTGGTAACAGTCTATAATATTTTTTGCTCATTGATGACTTAACTCGAATGTGTTGGTGTATTTTTTACCCAGCAAGAGTGAAACATTTGCCAAGTTCAAAGTTTTTAAAACCTTGGTTGAAAAAGAGAGTGGCTGTAGCATCAAAGTCCTCAGAACTGATCAAGGAGGTGAATTTTGCTCTCTTGAATTCAACAAGTTCTATGAAGAGGCTGGTATTAGAAGAGAACTCACAGTACCTTTTACCCCTCAACATAATGGGTTATAGAAAGGAAGAACAGAACTATTATGAACCTAAATAGAAGCACGCTATGTGAGAAAGATCTACCTAACTTCCTGTGGGCGGAAGCTGTTGCCACAGCAGTTCATATTATTAACCGAGCACCTACAAAAGTCTTTGTGCACAAGACCCCTATGGAAGCATGGACAGGTAAGAAACCCTCTATCTCACATCTAAGAGTATTTGACTGTGTGGTATATGGGCAGGTGCCAGCTCAGATGAGAAGAAAATTATTTCATAAAGCTAAGAAGAGCATCTTAATTGGATACTCCCTGCATGGCTCTGGATACCGGCTATATAATCCCAACGCCAAGAAGTTTACTACCAGCAGGGATGTGACCTTTCTTGAGGATCAAAAGGAGTTGGAACACTACAGAAGAACCAAAGGACCAGGCATTCATAGACACTTTTCCCTTTGAAATGACATCTCATAATACACCTACTTTACAAGATCAAACACTACACCTAATGATCCATCACCATCAAGTCCTAGAAACCATACATCTAACCTCTCCAACCGTACCATATCCCCTCCTGCTAGTCAA
Source organism: Flaveria linearis (assembly GCA_024085815.1). Lineage (NCBI taxonomy): Eukaryota > Viridiplantae > Streptophyta > Magnoliopsida > Asterales > Asteraceae > Flaveria > Flaveria linearis. Next base: position 11,276,481 of record CM044013.1, read on the forward strand.
CCCAATCAACTTACTCCACCAATGAACCAACAACCTTTAACCTCACCTACTCTCAACACAAACCGGTCCCTCAAAAAGAACAAGCAAGCAACCAGTGTGGCTTACTGACTATGTCACAGGTAAAGGTCTCTCAGAAGATGAAGATGAGTTCACAAGCTGTCACTTTGCTCTCACTGTGACTGACCACACTACTTATGCTAAAGCAGCTAAACAAAAAGTATGGTAAGATGCCATGATGGTTGAAATGCAAGCTATAGTAAAAGTAATACATAGGAACTGTACACATGCCTAAAGATAAGAATCTAGTAGGTGTCAAATGGTTATACAAGACAAAATTTGGCTCGGTTGGCAAGGTGTCAAAGTATAAAGCAAGGTTGGTGGCTAAGGGTTATTCTTAACTACATGGTGTAGACTTTCATGAGACCTTTGCACCAGTTGCTAGATTTGAAACAATTTAAGTCATACTAGCAATGGCAGCTCAATCTGGATGGAAGCTACATCAATTAGATGTGAAATATGCTTTTCTCAATGGAGAATTAACTGAAGAAATTTATGTAGAACAACCTGAAGGGTTCATCGTTGAAGGTAAGAGTGATATGGTCTGCAAGTTGAAAAAGGCCTTGTATGGGCTCAAGCAGGCACCCAGAGCCTGGTATGCAAAGATTGATGGGTACTTTCAAAATCATGGGTACTCTCAAAGTCAAAATGAACCAACTCTTTACATTAAGCAGCTTGATACGGGTGATATGATCTATGTGTGCTTATATGTAGATGATATCATCTGTACTTCATCTTGTGAATGTTGCAAGAATTTGAGATGACTGATATGGGGTTACTTAACTTTTTCTTGGGGCTTGAAGTAAAGCAAACGGATAAAGGAGTGTTCCTTTGCCAAGAGGAGTATGCAAACACTCTATTAACATAATTTGGTATGCAACATAGTAACTCTGAAACTACTCCTATGAACTACAATGAGAAGTTGAGTTCAACAGATGAAGCTGATAAGGTAGATGAAGCTCAGTATAGAAGCTTGGTTGGTGGCCTTATCTACTTAACTCATTCAAGACAAGATTTAGCTTATGCAGTGAGTTATGTGTCAATATTCATGCAATGTCCTTCTAAGATTCATATGGGAGCCGCCCGGCGTATTTTGAGGTATGTGAAGGGTAAAAAGGAGTTTGGCATATGGTACTTAAGAGGTGATAATGTTCAGTTAAGTGGACATAGTGATAGTGACTGGCCAGCAATGTTGATGATAGAAAAAGCCTCTTAGCCTATGTGTTCTCTTTGGGCAGTGGAGCTGTAGCCTGGAAATCAAAGAAGCAACCCATGGTGGCATTGTCAAGTACAGAAGCTGAATACATATCAGCTACAACAACTACCTGGGAAGCCATTTGGTTAAGAAGGATACTTGAAGACCTCGGGCATCAACAAAGCAAACCTACAATCATCTATTGTGATAATAAGTCAACCATCAATCTTTCTAAAACCCTGTGATGCACAGTAGATCGAAGCACATCGAGTTGAAGTATCATTTTATTAGAGAAATGATCAATCAAGGACAATGAGTTTGCAATACTGTAGTACACATAACCATGGGCCGACATGTTAACAAAGTCTTTATCCAGAGAAAGTTTGTCTACTATCGGCATAAGCTAGGAGTTATGGAGTTTGAATCAAGGGAGGGTGATGGAGACTAATTCAAACTCTATATTGCGGGAATTCTTGTTTTAGATATTTTATTATGCATGTGATGTGCGCATGCATTACATGCACGTGTGTTTATGTTGAATAAGTCATCTAACGGCTAGTTGTTAGATGTACCGTGTCTAGTGGTTAGTTGAGAATTATGTGGTAGTTTCATCTATAAATTGTTGAGTCAGTTTACTTGTAAAGCATACACTTGAAGTACTCAATAAACATTCACGAAAATTCCTTTACTTTCTTTGTATTCCGAGTATTAGATATTGTTCTCTTTACCATTAAGAAGTGCATGTTTATTTATAATTATCAAAATTTTTACAAATATATTATATTATCTATACTATATTAATATGCATATGTGAAGGACAAATAAGTCTTTTCATCTAAAACTCTTAAAATTAAGAGTTTTACAACTCATAATGCATAAGTTACAAGGCATTGTTGTCATACTAAAGCTAAGCCCTTGTCTTCCATTGAAAATTTTGTCAGATTTGATCTTCAATTCAAATTCAAACTCAAATCTTAAATTATAGCGTCTTCTTCCTCTGCTACACATTCGACACCCCTAACCCTCTCATCATCATAGCCCTGTACCACCATTGTTGGCCTCCGATTCCTTCATCTCCATCTCAAAACCCACACGAACCGTATCTCCACCACCGTCGTCATCATAAAACCGACACGCATGCTCTTTTTCTTCCAATTCCCACATACTAGAGATGCGGAGAGAGATCAAAAGCACACCTGTCTTATATCGTTACTACCACCATCGATGTTGTTGGATTACTCGCCGATGTTCACCATCACACTTTGCCGTGTGTGTTTTGTGTATGGTAATTTTATGTTTGTTTATACATTTTCAGTTTGATTGTTTGTGATTATATATTTATATGATTAATCGGTATTTTATTTGGTATGTAGCATACACCTGATTCGTAGAATGTATTCTTCGTTGTTCATGTTGTTGAATCATCGGAGTGAATGAGTCAGGTTGAGTTTCATGGAAAAACCATGGCTTTAGAGGAATACATCTGCCTTGAAGCCGACTGATGCAAATAACGAAGTGGAAAACGAAGCAAAAGGTATTCTAATAGCTCCTCCGTTCATTTTAGTTAAATATTTATCGTTTTCCTCCTATAACTTAAGAATTCTGATCTTGCAACTGGAATGTTGACCGTATTGTTGGTTTCATTTTTTATTAGCAAACCTCAAGGAGGAAAATATCGTTGTTTTCATGTACGATGACATCACGTATAATCCAGAGAATCCCAGGAAAGGGATCATTATCAACAGCCCATATGGTGATGATGTGTATCATGGTGTGCCAAAGGTTTGTGTTTCATTCTTAAACAATTACCATAACCAAATCAAACTCATGACTTTGTTATCTGATGTGCTACAATTGCTTGAAACAGAATTACACAGGGGATGATGTGAATGTTGACAACTTTTTTGTTGTTTTTGCTTGGAGATAAACTAAAGTGAAAGGGGGAAGTGGGAAGGTTGTTGATAGCGGTCCAAACGATCGCATTTTCATTTACTACACCGACCATGGTGGTGCAGGCGTGCTTGGTTAGTCACGGACTCCTTTAAAACTTGGATAGCTATATTATTCCATAACTTCTTGTTGGTTATATAAAACTGATATTTATGGTAATGTGTAAATGTTATCAGGGATGCCAACAATCCTTACCTGTATGCAAATGATCTTATTGATGTCTTGAAACAAAAGCATGCTTCTGGAACATATAAAAGCTTGGTATATTTTATTTTATTTCTATTTTTGATGTTTAGTTTTCTTCTGACTCAATGTACTACCATATGCACATGATGTAGAAATGTTGATTTGAAATTTATGTGTTATCTCTAGGTATTTTACCTTGAAGCCTGCGAGTCTGGAAGTATATTTGAGGGTCTACTTCCTCAAGGTTTAAATATCTACGTAACCACAGCCTCTGGCCCCAATGCTGAAAAACAAAGTCAGATTTGTTCGTGAGGTTTTAGAAGAATGATCGTTTTGAGCAATGGATCACGTTTTTTAGAAGATTTGGAAAACGTTTTTTTAGAAGCTACAATTGCTGCGAATGACATTTGGAATATTGGAACATCAAAGGTAGAGTTTAGTGAACTCACAAAACACCTTCTGAATCTTCATGGTTGAGTGATCTTGATGTTGTAATAACCATTTGTTTGTATGTATCATGTTTTATAATTTAAAAAAAATATTTGTTTTTCTTTATGAAATTTGCCTTAATTTTAATGTTTTTTTGTTGGGTGATTAAGAACGAGACCGGAGAGGTAGTTTTGCTTGCACCCAAGCTTGAGTTGATTTGACTTGAGTTCATCAACTCATAAATGTTGAGCTAATTTGAGCTAAAGGTAGTTTGCTTGTATAAAGTTCAAGCTAATTTGGCTCATGTGTTGATTTTGTACGAGCAACTTATTTGTTTTTATTAAGATTTTTAATGCGTTATTTGAGCCTTTATATAAACACATTAAAATTAATTAGAATTGAACAAAATAAACTTTGTTAATTGATCACGTGTTAACTTGAGTTGGAAAACAATTCGAACATGTGTTTGCTTCTTCTGAGTATATTTTTAATCATGGGGCTCATGGGTCATTTTAGTTCCCACTTTCTTCTAACAAAGATGCTCTTCCATATATGATGTTTACATGGTCAAATCTAAGTCCATAAACAACTCCGTTTATTAATGATGATGTAGTTTTTTAAGAATATGACAATAACTTATGGTCTCATGTTTTATAGGTTTTATAGATAATCAGTTATGTATCCTTCGGCGTAACACGCGGACAAGAATACTAGATAGAAGTTTATCGTAATGTCTCGCAGAAGCCTCTCTATTTTCGAAATACTATGTTTATGATTGATATTTTCTTATTCACGTGTTTGTTTTTATTTTACTGAATCTCTTAAAATATAAATCACGAGAGAATTGATAAACTAACAAAAAGCGAGTGTCACGATATAAATTGTCACCGCCGCATCGCACGGGTTTACTACTAGTATTTACTATATATATGTTATTAAAACTATGTTTAGTTATTAAATATATTTATAAATAATATAACTAAAAATAAAATAATAAAAAATTATGGGATGGAACATTTTATGTAAACGCAGGTAAACAACTATAGACATTTTAGTAATTTTCAAAAAAAAAAAAAAAGGCAAACCTTAAAGAGCAACACACGGATCTTAATCCGCGTCACACATTTTCCAGCCGTCAGATCCCCTTCAATCCAACGGCTAACATCATCCCCCAAAACCCCCCCTTTCACCCCCAAAAACTTCACAATCTCCCGCACACCTGCAAATCTCCACCAATAAAACCCAAACCACCACCACCACCACCACCACCACCACCCACCACCACCGAAACCCTCAACAACACCTTATTCTGTCACCACCTACCACCCCCAAATGGCTCGAACAAAGCAAACAGCACGAAAATCCACCGGCGGAAAGGCCCCAAGGAAGCAACTCGCCACCAAAGCCGCAAGAAAATCAGCCCCAGCCACAGGCGGCGTGAAGAAACCCCACCGATTCCGGCCCGGAACGGTGGCGTTGAGGGAGATCAGAAAGTACCAAAAGAGCACCGAATTGCTGATCAGAAAGCTCCCGTTTCAGAGGCTCGTGAGGGAAATCGCTCAAGATTTCAAGACCGATTTGCGGTTTCAGAGCTCCGCTGTTGCGGCTCTTCAGGAGGCTGCTGAAGCCTACCTTGTGGGGCTCTTTGAAGATACCAATTTGTGTGCGATTCATGCGAAGAGGGTGACCATCATGCCCAAAGATATTCAGCTTGCTCGGAGGATTCGAGGTGAACGAGCTTAGGGGTTTTTGGTTTGAGTTGATCAATAGTGTGTTTTGATGCTTGTGTAAACAATTGGTGATGATTGTTAATTGTTATCTATCGGTTTTGATGAATTCTGAAGTCTTTGATCATTTTGTGGGTTTGATAACATGGTGATTGAAGGTTAAGTCTTTGGAAAAACATATTAATGTAGAACACAATTTAAGTTCAACAAATGACAAATTGTTTAGGGACCAGTTATTAGGCCATTATTTTATTATAAATTAATATTTTGGCTTTATATGCGGCTTGTATAGTATTATACGTGTCGTATAGGTGTGTTGTAATGTTTTATAATTTTATATGAGGTGTGTAGCTTATTTTATCGTCTCAAGAATTTTTTCTGTAGTTAATATTGAAATTTATTATATGTGTTATATAAGGGCTGTACGGGGTTATATTGTTGTATAGCGTTATATTTGTTGTATGGTGGTTGCGTAGTGTTTAATGGCGTATGACCCGTTGACATTCCATTTAATTTTTCATGATTTTAGCGTATACAATCCTATACGATGTGTAAGTATCATACAAGGTGTATCGGGCAGTGATTTATAATGAAAGATGTAGTTATATTAGGGACTGTTTAGGATTGCTTTTATTAAACTCCTTTTGATTTTTGGAGGGGTGAAAATACCAAAATATCCCTTCAAAAGTTATCAGAAGTTAAAATTTTTACTTGTAGTGACTTTTGAAGGGGCATTTTGGTCTTTTCACCCGTACAAAATTCAAAAAGAGTTTAATAAAAGTAATCCCAAATAGTCTCTTAGTACCCTTGTTTTAACTTCTATACTTCGAGCATCTGATTGATGCAATTCGGATATGTACTTAGGGCCTGGGTATTGAGCATTGGGCTGTAAATAATGGGCTAAAAAGTGTAAAAATCTTTATGGTATATCACTATTTCTAACGCCTATCGGTTATAATTTACATAACATAAAATTGGGCTATATGTAAATGAGCTGAACGAGCGATTAGTTAGAAAGATTACCAAACATACCAACTAAAATCCATTGGGCGAAGAGAACACATAATATTAAATACTAGTATAGTATTCCGTGTAATACACGGGTGGGTTGATTAAATAATATATGAAATGATTTGTTATAAGAATTTAAAAATTATAAATGATATTTGTAAGATATAATTGAGTTAGAAGTAAATAAATAGTTCAAGTAATAACAACAGTAATATCATTTTAAAATTTTATTTGATAAGATTGTGTTTTTTTAATTGTTTTCTTTCTGGTCTTTTTTTTTTAATATTCTTTCGAAAAAATAATTACGTTATGAAACTTAGAAAAAATGGTATTAAAATACTTCGTATTTATAAATAAAATTGTGTCATATATTTTTAAAGTGTATTTTTCATTATAATATAAAGTTTTAAAATTTTTTAAAATATCTATTATTTATTTAAAAATGTTTTAAATAATATAATATAATTATTATATATACTATTATCATTTATTAGAAGAGAGATGAGAGAAAATGAAAATGAGTTTACTAAATATTAATACCCTTCATTTATTATAGGTAATATTTTTTTTTACCCGCGGCATGTTGGGGCCTCACGCGATATGATAAAATGCAGATTGCAATCGACCAGACTTATTTTCAAATTACATTTACGTCGAAACATAGTTTAAGTTAAATTAATACAATAGAATGAAAACATATATTTGACGCAATTACGCAACTCGAAACAAAATTTACGACAAAACGAATACCAGCTTAAAGCGTAGTCATCACCGGGATGGTTCAAATGCACTCAAATGGATCAGTTATAAAATTACACCATAAAAAATCTAACACTCTTGGCAGTTGGCACTGCAAACGGTTTTAACTTTAAATAAAATTTATATCTAAATCATCAAGAATTTTTTCTTGATCCTCAGTGCTGTGATTTCCCATGACTGGGTGGATTCAAAAAACCTTTATCGGATCATTTTCAAATATGTGTTATGAAGAAAGTGTCACTCTTCAAATTAAAAAAACAAACAAACTCATATTATAACTCTATTAACCAACTATTCAGAATGTGAATAATCAGTCTCTTGAACAGAAAAAAAACACCTTAACATAAGTCCAGTTAAAAACAATCACGGTTCATATATTCACATAAAAACAAAGTCTAGTTTACTTTGATAACATTAAAAAAATGCGTGTTATAGATACACCCAGATTAATATCTAGGCGCCTTGGATACGGCCCATATTGATCAATATGACCCGTGTTGGTCAATACGACCTCTATTGCTCTATAAAATATTAAATTAATCAATTCATGATTTTTTTACGGCTCGTATTTTCCATCACGGACCGTAATGAGCCTTATATTTTTTGAGCCTTATAACAGTAATTAAGATTTTGGATTTCCTTTTTATTTTTTGATTTTTTTACATTTTTCATTCATTTATGATTTTTTAATTAATATTATTTTTTTGAGTTTATTTTTCGCTTTTATAAAATAATTTATAAGTTATATAAATAAATGTTTAATTTGGAGCATTCACATCTCGTTCTATATAAATTTTTGATTGTAATCATTATATTATATGAAATATTGTAAGTGGTTGTGAGTGAATTATAAAGAAAACATTTCTTATTTGTGTTATTAGGACATTATTCTACCTCTCTCTCTCTATTTCTCTCTCTATAGATATGTGTGTGTATATAGAAAGATAAAGAAGAAGAGTGTCCCAATAATCAATAGATGCATTTATAATATGCTTATATAAATTAATTTATAAAATTTATAGATAAGTATTTTATAAAAGCAAAAAAGTCAAAAAAAATTGGATTTACTTTTAAAAGGTATATGTAAAAGTAAAAAAAAAATTAAACTTAAAAATAATATAAAAATTAAACAAAAAATTATATAACCTAATTAATTTTATAAATATTAAAGAACATTTTATATAAAATGATACATTCAATCAAAAAATAAAAAATAAGAAATTCTACTAACAGTCATAGACGTCGTTACGATCCCGTAAGTTAAAACCGTTACGGGTCGTAACGAACAATACAGACCGTAACAATTTATAAATTGACTGATTTGATATTTTACAGACTAATACAGACCATATTCAAAGTATTCAAATGATAATGATTGAGTGTCTGTATATCCTAATCCCATTTAGGTCAGTTGACATAAACATACTCAGGTATAGAGGTGCAAATTTCGGGGTTTTTTTGAAAACCGGTTCGGGTCCGAATCGGACCGGTTTCAAGTCAACGAAAGGAAACCGGTTTTTGACCAAGAACCGGTTCGGGTCGGAACCGTTTTTATGGTGAAAAACCCAACCCGGTTGGAACCGGTCCGGGTTGGAACCGAACCGGGTCGGGTTCATGAACCGGTTTGGAAAAACCGGTTATTCTTTTTTTTATTATTTTATGTTTAATAACTTTAATAATTGTTATAAGTATTATTATTATTATTATTATTATTATTATTACTATTATTTAATAATTGTTATAGTATTATTACTATTATTATTATTATTATTATTATTATTATTATTATTATCATTATTATCATTATTGTTACCATTATTATTATTATTATTATTATTATTATTATTATTATTATTATTATTATTATTATTATTTTATCATTATTGTTACCATTTGTTATTACCATTATTATTATTATTATTATTATTATTATTATTATTATTATTATTATTATTATTATTATTATTATTATTATTATTATTATTATTGTTACCATTTGTAATACTTATTACCATTATTATTATTATTATTATTATTATTATTATTATTATTATTATTATTATTATTATTATTATTATTATTATTATCTTAAATCGCCTCATATTAGAAAAATAAACATTAAAAATAACATTAAAATTAAACTAAAAATTACATATTACGAATACAAGTTTTCCTAATTTAAACGTCTTCGTCGGTTTGTGTGCCAATGCGTTGAGACAAATCATAAGCGAGTTCTTTGTCGAAGAGTGGTGAGGATCGTCCGGTTTGTACCTCTTGTTCGTGTATTTCTTCTTCAATTGGTATTTCTTCTTCAAGATTTGACTTATCTTGTCTTCGTTCGGCCGCATCTAAGTGGTCTTTTAAACAAATACACATCTATAGCGATGTTGGAGTTAGCCTTGTTCTTCTTATCGATAAAACCCTGCCACTAAGAGAAAATGAAGACTTCGAAGCTAACGTGGAAGCTTGGACGGTTAGTAAATCACGTGCCATGGTGGTTAGGACCAGAAATTGTGATTCCTTTCCTTTCCACCATGTTAGAATATCAAACGACAAAAATTCCGGTAAACTGTGTGGGGCGGACCAAACGTCGGTAGTTAAGTTCACACCGGTTTGTAAATTTTCAAACAAAACCTATAAATCATTTTTTGCTTGTTTCCAAAGATTTAAACAATCACGTCTAAGAGTAGTGCGACTTACATGAGTGTAGCGTGGTTGAAGAGTTTCTTGAATCAATTTTGTTAACCGAGGGTTGTCGAAGTGATCGAACGGTAATCCTTCTTGAATTACAAACTTTGTCATTCTATCTCGAACCATATCGACGCTGAAGTTCCATAAACCACCATCGTTTCCGATTGATGTTTGGTCTTGACTCGGTGTACTTTTCAAAGACTTGTACCATTTGGTCATATGGTTTCTCAAAGTCGAGTTAGAATCCGACTTGAAAAACAAACCACAAGCCTTGCATCGAGCTTTATTTTGACCATTCGACATTTCGCATAAGTCGAAATTGCACCAAATCTCTTGGTTTCTCGTTGGTGGTATAATTCTAACAACGGTAGCGACACTTGAGGATCCACCGGTTGGAACGGATGATTCAGAAGCCATTATATAAAATTCAAGAGATTGAGAGAATAGAAAGTTGAGAGTGAGTGAGCGTTTTTGCGTTTTTAAGCATGTTTTTGAGCTTTTGAGTACTGTGACTAAACAATTACACCCACTACCTATTTATAATATCATATAAGGGCAAAATGGTCAAAAAAACTTGAAAAAAGGGTCAAAAAGGACTTCAAACGGGTATATGACCGTTTGAAAAAAAAATTCCAACGGTTCGAACCGGTTCCAAACCGGTTTTCTTGAACCGGTTTTCTTGAACGGGTTCCAAAACCGGGTTGGCCCAAAACCAGCTCCAAACCGGTTTCACCCAAAACTAATCCAAACCGGTCCCAAACCGTCGGTTTTTTCCGGGTTGGAACCGGTTTGGCCTATTACCGGTTCCACACCGGTTCGGGTTCGTGTCGGGCTACCGGGTCGGGTCGGGTAACCGGTTCTTGTGTGCACCTCTACTCAGGTAGAAGTGCACACCGAAACCGGTTCCCCAACCCGACCCGTAGACCCGAACCGGACCCGACCCGGTTTGAACCCGGAAATACCCCAAACCGGTTCCAACCCGAAAAAACCCACCGGTTCGGGACCGGTTTTGAAATTTTTAACCCAAACCGGTTTGGAACCGGTTTTGATCCAACCCGGTTTGAAAACCGGTTCAAAAAACCCGGTTCCAACCCGGTTCTTACCGTTTTTTTTTGACCGTTTTAAAACGGCTATATAGCCGTTATAAGCTCGTTTTTGACCGTTTTTTCAACATTTTTTGGATCATTTTGCCCTTATATGATAGTATAAATAGGTAGTGGGTGTAATGGTTTAGTCACAACACTCAAAACTTCAAAAACGCTCGAAAACGTGCTTAAAAACGCAAAAACGCTCCTCACTCTCAACTTTCTACTCTCTCAATATCTTGAATTATGGCTTCTGAATCTTCGGTTCCAACCGGTGGATCCTCAAGTGCCGCTACCGTTGTTAGAATTCTTTCAACAACGAGAAACCAAGAGATTTGGTGTAATTTCGACTTATGCGAAATGTCGAATGGTCAACATAAAGCTCGATGCAAGGCTTGTGGTTCGTTTTTCAAGTCGGATTCAAACTCGACTTTGAGAAATCATATGACCAAATGGTGCAAGTCTTTGAAAAGTACACCGAGTCAAGGGCAAACATCAATCGGAAACGATGGTGGTTTATGGAACTTCAACGTAGATATGGTTCGAGATAGAATGGCAAAGTTTGTAATTCAAGAAGGATTACCGTTCGATCACTTCGACAACCCTCGGTTAACAAAATTGATTCAAGAAACTCTTCAACCACGCTACACTCACGTAAGTCGCACCACTCTTAGACGTGATTGTTTAAATCTTTGGAAACAAGCAAAAAATGATTTAAAGGTTTTATTTGAAAATTTACAAACCGGTGTGAACTTAACTACCGACGTTTGGTCCGCCCCACACGGTTTACCGGAATCGTACCTTTGCGTCACGGCCCATTGGATAGATCCAAGTTCGTGGCAAATGATGAAACGTACGATTGCGTTTGAATTATTTGGATATCCGCATACCGGTGATAATCTTTTTCAAATTTTAGACTATGTAATCAAAACGTATAAATTAGAAAACAAAATTTTTTCAATGTCATTTGATAACTCCTCGAACAACACATCCGCCATTGAAAAATTGAAAATAAAATATAAACCGGTTTGTGACGGCGTATTTTTTCATTCAAGATGTGTTGCACATATTATTAATTTAGTTGTGCAAGATGGTCTTGGCGTTCCTGAAGTGGAAGATTTTAAAACGTCTTTCAAAAACATGTTACGTGACGTTTTTAAAACTAGTAGAAAAAGGTATGTTAATTATAGAAAAATGTGTCACGATACGAATTCCATTTGTTTAGGACCAAATTGGTATGTCCCGACTAGATGGAATTCTACTTGGAAAATGTTTAATAGTGCTTTACGTCAAAAAGAAACGCTTCATGTTTTCCACGATGGTCTTGCGATGCGGGGTCGGGTTGTTCCGTTTCCGTTAGAAGGTTGGGAATATATTCAAGAAATAACTCAATTTTTAGAGCTTTTTAAAAACGTAACTACAAAATTGTCGGGGGTTTATTATCCGACAAGTTGTCTAACGCTTCATCAAATTTATTTAATGACCCATAAATTAAGTGAATATGAAGAAAGAAACGAAATGTTTTCAGCAATGGTAGCGCCGATGAAAGAAAAATTTAAAAAATATTTCATTGAACTACCCCCGGTTTTTACATGTTCCGCCGCACTCGACCCGTGTTTAAATGTTTCGTGGGTAGAAACTTTAATAGATGAGATAACTTATGATTTAGATTTACATGATTTTGATCCATTTTTTAATGTTAATACAAAACAAATATTTAATGAAACTTTTAAAAAATTGTTTAATGTTTATGTTGAAAAATATGGTGCAACATCAAACATCCACCGACCATCGAACGTGGAATCGAGTTCGTCGAGCTCAAGTAGAGACCCGATGATTAGTTTATACAATACTTTGAGAAATGAAAACAGTAAACGTCAAAGGGGTAACACCCCAAGTAGCGAACTCGGGAGATATATGGGAACCGATTTTTTAGCCACTATGTCTCCCGATGAATTTTTGAAATTTGATATTCTGACATGGTGGAAAGGAAAGGAATCACAATTTCCGGTCCTAGCCGCCATGGCACGTGATTTACTAACCGTCCAAGCTTCCACGGTAGCTTCGGAGTCTGCATTTTCTGTTAGTGGCAGAGTTTTATCGATTAGAAGAACAAGGTTAACTCCAACATCGCTAGAGATGTGTATTTGTTTAAAGGACCACTTAGATGCGGCCGAACGAAGACAACACATATCAAACCTTGAAGAAGAAACACCGATTGAAGAAGAAATACACGAGCACGAGGTACAAACCGGACGATCCTCACCGCTATCCGACGAAGAACTCGCTTATGATTTGTCTCAATGCATTGGCACACAAACCGACGAAGACGATTAAATTAGACAAACTTGTATTCGTAATATGTATATTTTGTTTTCTTTGGTTTAATTTTAATGTAATTTTTATTGTTTATTTTTCGTAATGAATAAAAACGCGTTTTAAACGTAATAGGTATATTGCGTTTTAATTGTTTACTTATTAAAATGAAAATAAAAACGCGTACAATCGTATATAATTAATCTACTCTAATAATTTTTAATTAATCAAAATTTGTAATTAATTTGTATATAATTTAAATAGTAGGTAAAAAAAAAAAAAAACCGGGTTTTCCAAACCGGTTCTTGGACCCGACCCGGTTCGGTTCCAACCCGAACCGGTTCCAACCGGGTTGGGTTTGATGGGGTTGAAAACCGGTTCCGACCCGAACCGGTTCTTGGTCAAAAACCGGTCTTGAAAAGGTTGACCAAACCCGAACCGGGTCCAACCCGACCCGGGTTAAAAAAAAAAACCGGTTTGTGCACCTCTATACTCAGGTACTCAACATTCAACAACATCTTAACATGGGCTTTACAGAATGGGCTCAGTCCATCAGCTCATATCTTAAATTAGAGTTTTCTTTAGCACAGCTAGTATCATGTACATTTATACATACAAGCATGTAACCTGCCTTGAATACTATTACAAAGAGTGATGGGTTCGTACAATACGATATCAAGAGAACATTTCATATGAACTAAAAAAGTAATAAAGGCAAAGTCATAGATGATTTTGATGGAAATGATAGAGAAGACAATTAGAAATGAGATCCATAACCTTTAAGGGACTAAAAAGTTTAAAATACTCAGAGATAAGAGAGTGAGAGATTGCAATTAGGTGGGGTGTTAAACTTCAGATATCCGAAAATTTCATAGGAAAATAATCTTTTTAAACACCTGCATTAATCACTCCTATTGATTGATGTTGAAGTACACAGTGTAATGTTCATCTCTCAAGCTAAATAATGGTTGCAGAAGGAAATTTCTTCTCAACCCTTTAGCCACAAAGCTGATAGGGTCATAGCGGCTGATCCCATCGCGGATTACAAAGCTTGTTGCCTTCAAAAACTCGTCGTCTGATCCACCATAATCACACTCCAGCCTCACGATTCCACCCGAGTTCGAGACAAAGCAACCTTCTTCACTTTGGGCTTCAAGTCGGACCGTCCCATCATCACCATTAACAATATAGAAAACTGAATTCCATGTGGCAGAGTAACTGTCAATCGCGAGCCTTTGTTCTCTTCCTTGGTGTACAAGAAAAGAACCCGGAAGACTGTACGGTTCTAACATGACGGCTTGTGAATTCATGCCTTTTTGTCCTGTGAATACGAGTCTGAAGGTTGCGCATACAGAGGCATTTGAACCGGTCTCGGGGAGGTTCTGCATTGTTATGGTGTTGGCAGCATGTGAGAGGGCTAAAGTTGAGTAACTGGATTCCTGGGAGAGAGTAACTAACTGTGAATTGAAATCAGCTGGAATTGGAACTATCCAGTTTGAAAGTGTAGTTGACGAGTCGGGTTGTAAGTCGTAGTCGTCTACAGTGAGTCCAACAAGCAGATATGGACCGTACAAAATTGCATGGAGTGACGCATATTCAGGCCGGTCATCTGAAAGATATTGATTCAGAGGTGAGTAGTGAGCATGGGGTGTCAACGTGCACATTCGCTAGTGAGCTACCCAAAATTGGCTCGCTAGAAGCTCAAATTAAGCCAAGCTTCTTACGAGCTCGAGCCTATATTGGAGCTTATTTAATAAACAAGCTCAAGCCCAAGTTTCACGTATCAAGCTTGACTAGGCTCGCGAGCCTAATATAGTATATATTATGTTACATACAAAATATACGATTAAATAATACACATTATTATTATCTAAAATTATGAATGAATTAGATGGTATATTTGTTATATATAAGAAACTAAAAAATATATATAAGTAATTATAAAGTATATAAATAAGAATGCTTAAATATTTGATAATTTATAAACAAGCCAGACTCGACTTTATAAACTATTAACGAGCCGAGCTCGAGTTTTAGAAACAAGTCAAAGCTATCCGAGCTCTCCTAAATTAAACTAGCCGAGCTCGAACTTAAGTAGGATCAAATTCGTGCTTTTTACATCCCCAATATAGCATGATCAATTGAAAAATATTATGGAATAAGATATATAGATGATACCTTGAATAGCCTCCATCCTAAGAGTGATGGGCAGATCAAGGTTAATTATGTCATTTGAACTCCATTGTTTTAAGACTGACAGGAAAGTACCTGCAAAGAACACACCTTATGAACTCTGCAATGGATTTTATTTTTTTAGTTTGATTCAAAGATACATACCAGGAGATGTTAGAGGAATATGTTGGCCGTTAAGTAATGCATTTGCATGTGAAGTTGTCCAAAATGGTATTCTTAAATTTAGGGTAGATGAAGCTCCTTGCTGTAGAGTGTTGTCAAAAAAACAACAGTTATCATAATAACTTAACTCTTTAAATAAAACAATTTAGGAGGTTATGCATGTTAGAAATGAACTTTGGGCAACTTTCTCTCCTATCTAAAAGATTGATACGTATCCAATGGGTCAAATAAACCCAATTGGACCCGTGCAGACCCATGACTCAGTCAAGTGTGTGCTAGTCAAGTAGAAACTGCAGGGTAGTGGGGAAGTAACTGCTGAATTTTCATATAAGTATCTGATTTTATGTTCTAATTTAGGTGGAGAGATTAGTATTTGAAATTCTGGTATGTATTAGGGAGATCAGTCCATCTCGTAGAGGACTACACTGTTTTGTACTCGTTTTTAATTCAATCAAGCCGACTAGGTTCTATCAAAGATCTTATTGGCAAGTGAGATAAACACAAGCCAAATCGACCCTTGTATGAGTAATGGTCGAAATTGGC
This sequence comes from Flaveria linearis, assembly GCA_024085815.1. Taxonomy (NCBI): domain Eukaryota; kingdom Viridiplantae; phylum Streptophyta; class Magnoliopsida; order Asterales; family Asteraceae; genus Flaveria; species Flaveria linearis. Next base: position 11,292,785 of record CM044013.1, read on the forward strand.
AACTCTGCGCATGCCCTAAAGTAAGTTTCTGGTTGTGTTTTGCAAATTCAAATTAGCAATTTTCCCACATAAATCAAAAAGATTAAACAGATGATACAACATGCTTATCCATTCCTTGGTTTATGGGTCGTGACTTCAATTTCCTAACACCATGTAATAGGTCCACAAATGGAATTTTAAATGACAATTGCGAATAGGGTAGTAATTTGCTAAATATCAAATATGATTGCGGACATAGAAATGTGATGGTATGTGTTATGTGTACCTTCTTTGAAGAGATCATCAACGTCACTCGAAGGTGTGGATCCCATGACACGACAGGCTCGACTTTCTGAGAAAGAAAAACGTGCCCAGACTTCCAGTCAACTGAGCTTGATATGTACTGAATAATGTAAAGCCCGTTGCTGTTTCCTGCTTCTTCAAAGTATATTGAATCTCCCAATTTTGAGAATGATTCGATCCCTAAAACAACCATTTTAAATAAAATAACAAAGATAATAGGTGAATCAGTTGTTTTTCAATTAAAAAACTGTATCCATTCTTCAGGTTGTCGGTCCCATTCACCATTACATCATTGGAGTGGGACCCACAAATAAGAATGATGGTGCTAATGAACTATAAAAAACTAAAATCTTAAACCTGTTCCATAACAGCACCAGAAAGAATTAAACTTTGAACCCCATTTATGATATCCTGTAGCTTTCGATGACCCGGGGGCTAGAGGCAGCATATATATCATAACTCCTGGTTCTTGACCTCTTTGAATGCTTAGGACACTATTAGTTAAAGCTCGTTCGTAATAATCTGCATACGCCATTTCTTTAGTCCATCTGAACAGGTTACGGGAGACCTGTGTATAAAATCAAATACTTAGAAACTGTTTAATATTTTATAACGACATATCAGATAATCAAATGGATATTCAGAAGACAATAACGGGTAGATTAGTAATTTTAACTTTTGAAACTTTCCAATATAAATGTTGTAATTTTCACTTGAAATACCAAAATAACATGTCAACATTCAAAAACTTTAATTCTACCATAAATAAAGACCTTAAGCATGTTGTAGGTTGCACACGATTCTTCATTCTCTGTCTGTAAGGTGCTTGCAAGTCTCTTCGGTTCTGACCTGAGAAAGCCAACAATATGTTGCTAGATAAAAAGTCAAAAGGATTATCATGCAAACGAACAAACATACCCGGTCAAAAGCATTATCAATTAACCAAATTCAAATTTCAATCAAAATGGTATATGAATCTAATATTTCTACCAGAACTCGTTGACTGATGTTCCTCCTGTAGAATACATATGGGAAGAATTGACAATATCCATGAAAAATGTCCCAATTTCCTGGAAAGCAAATCATATAAAAGATGGTGTCATATGGTCAAGGTTGACTTTTCCATAAAAATAAGTTCCTATGTGTACAACAGTACTGCTTATTGGTAATTTGACAGGGTGTTAATCATGTGTTTTCAAGGGGGAATTTAAAACCCAGATACCTTATATAAAGGATCACCAGTAACTTCATATCGCCTTTGAGCTCCAATAACAATTGGAATATGTGTATTAGCATGATAACCAGATATGTCATCGGCCTACATGTGGTTGCGAATGAGATAGATAAAACAGATGCACAGAAAAAAAAAGAGAACAAAAGATCCATCTTTTAACAACAACATAACTTATGTCACCCTCTTTGGTCCACGAAAATCACAATCGTTGTAGCAAAAAATGTGTACCATGTTGACTTGTATGGACTGATGATATTTCTAAACTGAAAACTTCCTAAACGCAAAAATGCTGAAATTTTATAAGACTTCCCAAAATTGACAGTGTTATAATATTCACTTTTCAGAAGTATGTAATGTAATACTAGGAAAGTCTAGTGTTGAGAAAACACTTTAATTTTTGTTTAACAATATGGCAATGGCATCACCTTTAACGGAAGATCGTAACATTAAAATACTTCAAAAAATGTGTGTTCGTGTGTGTGATGTTACCTTTACGGCTAGCAGGCCAAGGAAGCAGGGTTTATCAAAAAGGTGAGCCAACCACAGATGCTTCATGTCTCCCTGGATGCACACAAAAAACAGTTATGTAGCAACAGCAAGCCCATCAATATATAGAGTCATACATGTGTAGTAATCAAAAATAAAAGTTAAAACATGGTTCTATATAGTATATCATATCCCCTGATCAATAAATGTCAACTTTAATTCTCTAAGTGAAATCTAATTTACACACCATTCAAATGCTAGCCACAAGAAGATTATATATGCATATAATATAGGGAAAACGATTTTAAGGTTTTAACATACAGTGATTGTGTATAGCCTGTAAAGGACATCATTCATTCCACCAGTTTCTTCATTCAGTGATAACCAATGCCTTTCAATAGTGTAACGAGTAATCACGTTCTGCACACGTCTGCAGAAATAGTCAGCCATCCGTGTCACCATCTTTAGAGCTTGCCTATTCCCACCCAGAACATACTGATCCACTAGACCAGCCATTATCTGTCACAAGAAACAAATGAACTACCTTGTTTGAACAGTTGACAAATCTACAGACGTGGCAGGGCGGGTAGGAGTATGGGTCAAAACAAATTCGGGTTGAAAGTTTTAGCACGGGTAAAACGAGACCAGGTTGGGTTGGTTTGACAACAAACACTTTTTCCCTTTGGTTAACTAATTAATGTGTTAGTTATGATAAAAAACAATCTTATTACAAATAATAACCTGAAAGTTTAACTAGAAAATAAGCTTCTGGCAGCTTTTCACTTGTTTGACCAATTCCCTTTTTAGCTATATTTATTCATTGACCCATTTGAGAAAAGCACAAGTCAAATCAAACTATAAATCTTGCAAATGTGTATATCGTGCAAATACCAATCTTTCAAAACTTTTACCTTGTGAATGGTGTAATAAGGAGCCCAAACTTTTTTGATAGCCTCAAAACGGTCAAAAAATTCAGGTGGGAAAGCAGAGAGATACCCTGTGCCGATATTATCTTGACAGGCAGCAAGTGCAGATACCACTAATGTCATCTGCTTTTGGAGAGTAGTATTGCCAGTGCTAGCCCACATTTGAGCCGAGGCACTCAAGTAATGACCTACATGTTTGCAATACATGTTAAAGTTAGAAACACTCTGTAAATGATAGTCATAAATCAAAACATAATCTTAATCTTTTCAAGGTTCACAAATATATATTCGTCTGATGTTTGATTTCGTTAGGTACTGAACTTTGAAATATATTATTCTCTCTGAAAAAAGAAGCATCTTGTCAAAGGCATTATGCCCCTCCGTTTTGTTGTCAACTGTTACCAAATGAGGCAGAAATAATGCCGAATTGTGGTTCCATACACGAACATACAAGATTTCATAAGCAAATTCAAGAATAACAAAATACAAGATTAAGGAAGTAAACCAACCCACGAAATGACCACGCAGCTCTTGATGTGGGGACTCCCAACCTCCATACGGTGCGCCAATGGCTGGCAAACCAGAGGCGATCCTAAAGCTGTAAACCAACCTATCAACATCCAACATCAACAAGTATTCCAGATTGGTTTGTTGAGCTTGACCATGAATCGAGTCCAGGTCCAACCTCACATCACTCAAAGGTATTTCATTCAAGAAATCTCCCGACCCACGATCCATATTCTTGATCTTCCTATACATCATCCTCCAACTGAATTCATCTTCCTCTTTCAAAACCCTCCTAGGGAGTAAATTCACCCATGCAGAATCATCAGTCGGAGTCAAATGCCGATGAGAATACACCTCGTCTTTCCAAGTCTTGTTATTCGAATTCAACAAGCTGTATCGAAAAGTATGTGACGAAAGCTGAGTGGGAATGTTAGTACACTCTTTACCCATCACACAATCATACAACAAAACCATTAGCACAACAGCCACCACCTCCAACAACACCAAACCCCTCATTTCTCCAACAAATTTGAAATTTTAGCACCTTCTCACCTAGAACATCAAAATTCAACCTCTAATTTCAATCACAATCAAAGGAAACATTAACTTATAAACCGAAACCCTAGTCAAAGTGTCAAACCTAGTGAAAGACAACAGAAGTCAGAACCAGCTATTTTAAGCATGAATTGTGGAACTTTAACAGTAAAGTGTAAATGAGAAGATTAGACCATATCAGTCATCATCTAACAACCAGCCTCGATATGCGAATACTTCTTCGATAACTCGAGTGAAAGTACCTTTCCAAATTAAGTAAATTGGAATAATCAGTATACACCTAATTCGTCGGCTTTAATCAATCGTAACAAATTAACATTCCAACAAGTGATGTGGATGTATATCGTATATGACCAAATGGATCACCGATCGGTGTTGTTTTTAATGGAAATTTATCTGCTTACAGGTGGTGGCTGAGCCTGTGAGAGTTCAGTTCCGCCATTATTGAGTAGCTGTGAACTGTGTGTGATATGTATAGGGGAACTTGGGGCTTCTGATTTCGATTAGGGTTTCAATTTTTGGGGATTGAAGTATGAATTTGTAGCATGCAACAGCGAATTGAAAGGGATTTTCATTTGTCATCGCATCGATTTGATTTCACCCGCCTTATTGTTCGGTAGGACGTTGAGTCCTCTGTTATGTGGTTCCTTTACACAGGAAAAATCGAATATATTTTCAGGGTTTTATCGGTGATTTACTGATTTCTGAAAAATGTAAATTAGTTATTCATTTGTTGGTTATTAAGAGCATTCACAACTCATCCCTTATAATTATATGAGTGTGAGTTCTTAAATTATATAGAATAATTTTGAGTGGTTGTGAGTGGATGAGAGAGAAAATGTTACTGTTCATCTGTAAATTTAAGGATTCACTGTTCAACCCTTATAAATTTTTTAATATATTTTAAAATGATTGTGAGTAAAGGAGAGAGAAAAGGTAATGAAAAAGGTATAAAAATATATATTTAATTGAAAGAAGAGAGAAGAGGTAGTGATTTTTAGTGTAATTATATAGATAAAGATAAGGAATGGGATGTGAATGCTCTAATGTGAGTAAATTACATGGATTTTTTTTATATTTGCTTAAATTTTACATTTTATTTTTAAAATTAAAAAATTACTGGTTTATTTTTGAAAAAAATGTAACGTATTAAGTCCTCCCGTTAAAAGTCCGTTAATAAAATCCGTTAAGTGGGTGTAAAAGTATCATTTTACCTTCAATTATAAAAAGGAAAAAATAATCTTAAAAAAATACCCCACACCACCCTCACCCCCTCCCCCTCCCCCACTTCATCTTTTACATCCACCTCCTTCGAGTCTCCGACAGTCGCTTCCGGCAGCCCCTACCCCACCCCCATACACATACCGATTCCTCATATTACTATAATAACTAACAACAAACCATCACTACACACCTCCATCTCCGCAGCCATCATCACCCCTTGCCATCGGTTGAAACCAGACACCACCCTCATGTGAAACTAGCTAATGGAAACATCTCCACCAATCGCCATCTCCTTTAAATCTGATAAGAGGTGGCGTCATCACATATGTCATCGCTACCGGTGGCACATATCGATATTATCGGAGAAGAGGGTGGAGACGATATGGTCGCCGGAAAGGATAGAGGAAGAGGGTGGAGGCGGTATGGCCGCCGCGTGGAAGCGATATGGTCGCGGGCGGCACAGATTGATGGCAAGGAACAACAAGAGGGACTTAAGAGGGGGTGGGGTACAAGTGGGGTAGTTACGAGGGTTTAAGGGTAAGATCGTCATTTTATTAGTTTTAACGCTAGACTCAGGAACGAAACGCGTTATGCTTTTTCAAATTTTAGGACTAAACCTGTAATTTTTCAATCGTATGAACGAAAGGTGAAATTTAAGCAAACCTCAGGTACGATGCATGTAATTTACTAGTATTAATTTAGTTAAGTAAAAATGATTTTAATATAAGTTTGCGCGTTAGCATCGAAAACATTAACGTTAATAATATTTGGAACTGCATATATAAATGAAATTGATAGATAATTTAATGTTGAATCTTTAATAAAAATAAGCAATTTGTGATAATAAATTAGGAATTTATAAATTATCATGATTTTAAAGTTATAAAGTAGAAAAACTAAAAAAATAAAAAAGTTGAAGCAACTTTGATGACTTGTACATTTGTACTTTAATAACTTGTGCATTATCTCACACAACTTTATTTTAGATAAAATTTACACATAAAATATAGATAAAATTAATGATGTCGCAACTGTATATTCGAAATTTTACAAAAGATCATGTTATAAAAGTTATAAGGCTAAACAAGAAGAAAAACACAAATAGACAACTATAAAGCATAAATGATAAGTATAATTAATCTTTATGAACAACTAGTTTTTAAAGGATTAAATTGTTATTTTATATAAAATAAAAAATAGTAAAGTAAAAACAAATTTACATAAATACATAATGGAATAGTCACATTCATCTCTGCTCAATGAAAAGAGATTATGTGAAGGAACCCATATTTACAATTTTAGTATAGTTTTTTTAATTGAAGGTAATTTTATATATAAAACAAGCAAAAAACTTGATAAAGTACACAAACTAATGACAAGACTATAAAACTATACGAGACTAGCGATGATAAATCCAGCAAACAAATGAAGGAGAAACAAATGGAGAATGGCGTAGTTTATATATTTTCATATATTAAAATTATAGGCATAGGGAGTCGTTAATGCAATACTAATGTTAAATATAGAATCTTTAGAATCAACAAGCATTTATTTGTGGTGTATAAATGTATAACAACAATCTTAGTTATCACAAGTAAAGTGTATTTATGTTATACTTATAATGATCTAGTTGAAATTGGTTTTGCAATAAGTAGTATTTATATATGTGATTTGTTGTGTCTTACTCAGTTACTTTTGTGTTCTTCATAATGTTTATTATATTTGTTTCCATGAAAATTGTCATAAAATGGAAGGCTTAGAGTTTAGAAGCATGTAATTCTAAGTCATGCATATTTCATGGTTCCCAAGTTACCCGAACTTCAGATCTCATCAAGATGATGCCAACGCCTACTTTTCATATGCTTTTATTTTATTAAAAAAGTTATATTTTTTAAGATGAACTTACACATCCATCGTCACACTTCTAAATCTACACTATTTGTTTATAATCAGACTTGAATCCTTAATCATATGAGAGATACGCCATTCCATCATCTTATAACATTGGGTTGCATGCAATTTGGTGTATATATATTAGATGCTATTTTAGTTACTTTAGAATACTTTTAGAGTATATAAAAATATTGAACAAGTTAGCAAAAGTTGTGTATCAATTTTGATCCTTGAGGTTAATACTCGAGCTTGAGAATAAAGGCTCAATGTAATTGAAGTCAAGTGCATAGCATCAATTAAGCTTAACAATTACGTGAATCATGAGCTACGCACCTACATTCACGTGCCAATTTTTTATGCATGTTACAACTTTATCTATGAGTTACAAGGGGTCGTCTTTTCTATAATTACATGCATCAAGCGGGAAAATTCTTAGTTATCAAACAATACGCTCATGTGATATTTAAGATAGTCATTTTTTAGAGTTAATCTCGGTTTTGATCTCTGGGTTTTGCAAATTGTCTCCACTTGAGTACCAACGTTTATTTTGTCTTCATTATTGGTCTCAGTTTTACAAATCGTTTCTATTTTTGTCATTTTGACTAACGGTGTTAACTTTTTCTGTTATTTTTTTTCAAAAATACCAAAATACCCCTAGAGGCTTAAATAATTTAGAGTAAAATGCTATTTTCTCCATGACGTTTTGGTGAATTTGTAATTTCAATCCAAAAACTTTTTTTGGCCATTTCAGTCACTGTAGTTTATCAAATATTGTTATTTTCATCCACTCCACTAACTCCGTTAAGATTTTCGTTAAATATGAGGGTATTTTAGTACTTTTAAAACATTAATTATCCAACTAAAATAAATTAATCAATTAATATTCAATTAAAATTAAAAAAAACATATGAAGAGACTAGTGAGACCGGACGATTCAATTTAAAATATTCGATTAACTCTAACTCATGTTGTTCGATTGGGGTATATTTTTAAATTCAGTTAATCTTCATATTTTGTTCTAACATGTACATTTATTCAATTGAGATCTATTGTGGGATTGAGGTCTGCTATTCTCACGCTTTGTTTGATTGAGATATGATATTGTCATGTTACGTGACAACAATAGATCTCAATTAAACAAAATATAACACCAATAGATATCAATCGAACAACGGTACACTTTTGAACAAAACATAAAATATCAACTGAAATGTAACAGCAGGCCTCAATTGAAAAACATAATTTAGAGTTAATCGAAACTTTTAAATCGAAACGTCTGGTCTCACTAGTCGCTTCATATATTTTTCTGTTTTAATTAAATATTAATTGATTATTTTATTAAAATTGGATAATTACGGCGTTAAAAAAGACTAAATAATCATCATATTTAACTGAGAATTTAACGGAGTTAATTGAGTGGATGCAAAAATCAACATTTGGTAAACTATAATGACTGAAATAATAAAAAGAAGTTTTTGAATTAAAATGACAAATTCAACTAAACATCATGTACGAAAATGACATTTTAGTATTTTACTCAATAATTTATTAAAAATATCACCACCTCACTTTCAATTTCTATCTATACTCTCTATACTCTCTCTTTCTCTCTCTCTCTCCCCCTCCCTTTTAGTTTTTTCCACCGTAGAACACCACCACCTTCCCCCACCCTCCTGCAACCACTTCCACTACCACCGTCCCACCCCATGCCCTTCCCTCCCCCATCCATTCGTATTCAACCACTGCCCTACGACCACCACCACTACTGCCTCACCACTATTGTCGCCTTCTGCCCTACCACCACTACCACACCACACTGTTAGCTCTTCTCCCCCATCACCACTACCACACCTTCTGCTCTCCTCCCCTACCACCACTGCCTCACCACTATTGTCGCCTTCAACTCTCATCCATTCTCCCTTTCACCCTCGGCCTTTCGCTCCGACTCCGGCTACGGCGCCTAACAACAACGATCAGTTTTGTCTCCGGCCATCTGTTTTAAGCTCTCATTCTATGCTATATTCATACGCTGTGAACACATTCATTGATTTCATTTTGATAAAATCAGATGAATTAGGTTTTTGATTGTGGAAATTGAATGTTTACTGATATCCAGTTGTTCATAATTTTATATATTTAGATGTTTAGGGCTGGCATTGAGAATTTATTAAATATTTTGATTCATAAATTTTATTGATTTGGGGGTAGTTTCTTTCAGATTCTTTTATTTGATTTTATTTGAAGGAAGCATCATGGTTTTCTATAAAGATTAGGGCTTCACGTTAGAGGTCGATTGCTGGTGTTCTGATAGTGTGGTATCTAGTGTGTATTTAATATAAATATAAATGTCTATTTTAATCTTGAACAAGGAGTATTTTAGTAATTTAACAATCACTTAACAGAAAAAAATTAGCAGTGTTAGTCAAAAGAATGAAAATAGAAACGATTTGAAAAACTCAGGCCAATAATGAAAGCAACATAAACGTTGGTACTTAAGTGGAGACAATTTACAAAACCTGGAGACAATTTACAAAACCCATAGACAAAACGGAGAATAAACCCATTTCTTATAAACCCAATACTAGAAACCATGGGTGCTACACATTGACCATCAAAACAACTGGGGGGTAATGACGTACATATCAAATATTTTCCGCAACTAGTTCTAGTTTCAAACTGGTTGGTCTTCTCTCAACGGAAAACACAAACCAGTTTTTGTCCAAACCAGTACCAACTCAAACTAGTTTTCAAGTATAAAATGATCGGTTCATGTTCGAAACTAGTTCTGGTCTTTTACCATCTTTTAGTTGGTTGATTTGGTTTTAACTGGTTTCAAAAAAGATGTCTCAAACTAGCGAGTTCTGACGTTTCTATACAAGCTAGTTCCTTAGCCCGGTGTATACCAGACTACATTGGAACAGGTTGTTTTTACACCTCTAATTGGTAGTAAAAACATAACATAGTAAAAACATAAACAACAAATCTTTCAAAATGGATGCTAGAGACTAGAGTTGTTGACTGTTGAGTAGGCTTTGTAATGGGCCTCCAAAACAATATTCTGGCGGGCTTATATTTTTTGGGCCTATAGAAAAGCAAAAGTTCAATTTGTTACTAAAAGTATTTATTAAAGTTTATTCGTTTTATTACTTAAGAAAAGCAAAAGTTCAATTTGTGAATTTACACGTCACGGATGATTATGCTTTAGTCGTCAAAACACAAAGTAAAATACGCGAAATAAATCCCTAAACACTACCAATGTGTATTATTTGGTCTCTACTTACAGCTAATTAATGTCAACTAATTATAAATAGACTTTGGAGGTGTTATAGATTTTGTTAGAACTAAAGCATGTGTCTTAGATGCTAAATCAACCCAACATTACCTTTTATGAGCATAATCTCTTCACCTGCTAATAATTTAGAGTCGAATTCTACCCGAGGTTTACGATGGACTTGTTCTCATGATAATATGATATGATGATTTTTGTATCACGAACTTGAGCTCGAATTGAAAGCTCTAATAGCATCAAGGTATTCATAAGCATCATAGCCGATTAAGCACCGGAGATTGGTAATGTTGATGAGTTCAAGTCAAGTTTAAGTTGAGTTCAAGCTCGAAATAATTCAAAAAGCTCAAAGAATTAGTATTCTTGTGAATATCATTTTAATCATGTGCATCTAACAATAACAAAATTCGTGTGTAAATTACTTTTTACAGATCATTTGGTCAATACGATAACCTGGTTCGTGTGTAAATTACTTTTTAGAGGTCATTTGGTCAACACGAAAAATACAAAATTAATAGAAAATAATCCCTTGAAAATTACAGGATTATTAATATTCACAATAAAAATATTTTTATAACACGAAATATAATTTCTACAAGTTAAATTCTACCCGACCAACTATTGTTATATGTGCCAATAATTTTTTTGCCTAGTGATCAATGGGGAGGTGAGAGAATTTGTCTCTTCTAAAGGTGGTTCAAATTTTGGCATAGATGTATATTACTAACTGTGTGATAGCAGCCGTTAAAAAAACTATTCTTATATGTACGATCATCAACCACACGTGTCTGTTAGAACTCCGTCAACGAAACATTACATGAAGAAGAATCTAACGGTGACGGCATCTTCCGTAGCTTCTGAAAGTACTCCTTTATACTAACCCCCACTGTTTCCACCGTCAACCCTCCGTTATCTCGTGACGGAATAAACGGAGGACGTACGACTTTCGTTAACATATTCCACCGTAACCCATTAAAGAATGCATGCTCTTTGATCTCACACGCGCCTCTACGGTACCCAAGGCGGCGCGTGGGTTCTTTTTCTAATAGGTTACTAATAAGGTCCGTTAACGGCGTCAGTTTTCCGGTGAACTTTGGCTGCAATATTAATATTCTCTCATATGTATCCTTTCGGTTCTTTCCTTTAAATGGAGTTGTACCGTACAACATTTCATACGCAAGGATCCCTACCGCCCACCAGTCCACGGAAAACTCATGCCCGTCGCCTCGCACCATTTCTGGTGATAAATATTCTTCCGTCCCGACGAACGAATTTGAACGTTCGTTCGTCAAGACGGTAGCAGTGACACGAGTCACTGGCGAGACACGTGTGCTTTTTGTTTTTTTTAAGCCAGCACACGTGTGCTCATACTTCTTGGGCTTTAGAAACATATTTTCTGAAGCCCTGGAAGTCCGGGTCAGGTTACGTGACAAGTCAAATCTGTGAGAGTCACGTGCCCTGACTCCTGGATTAATATGTTCTCGGGTTTTAAATCACGGTACACGATTCCCATGCTATGAAGGTGTTCTAAGGCGGAGATGATCTCCGCAAGATAGAACCGGATAATTGAAACCGAGAAGACGTTGTCCGGTTGCTGGTACCGGACAACGTCCAAGTCACGCCCCGGGCAATACGGGATGGCCCACGCCAGGTACTCATTGGTCTCAAACGACCCGATTAAAGTCGGGAGGAAGGGGGGGGTTGCGGTTTAGGCGGTTGAGGACGGAGACCTCCCATCGGGCCCGGTGCTCGGAGTTTAGGCCCGACTTCTCGACGACTTTGAGGGCGAACGGAGAACGGGCCGAGGGATCGGAGACGAGGTTGTGAACGAGGAAGACGGTGCCCGTGGCTCCGTTTCCGAGGACTTTGATCGGCCGGAGATTATTAAAATGAAGTTCCGGCAACGGTGTTGCCTCCATAGTCGGAAGTGGCTGGCGGAGATTATGTGGTGTGGTGGTGGTGGTGGTGGTGGTGGTGAAAGTTCTATATATAATAAGTTTGTAGAGGAGGAATGTATTGTGCACGAGTTGATGAGTAGTGGATACCATTTTTATTTTTAAATTTTTTTATAATAATAATATGTATATTTTAATAATAAAAAAATGCATGGAATGATACTTTTAGTACTATTGATATAGTAGAGACTTCTGACAGCGGTTGATTATTTGATTATTTCCGAATATTATGGTAGGGTCATGTAATGTTACTAATGCACAACATAGGTCTAGTTAGATATTAATGTTTAAACTCAATTACTTAATTTCTTGTAAGTGAAAGATCTGGATATTAACTAAGGGTAACTTACAAAAATCGTTATTGCTATTTGGTGTAAAGTTATAAGTTTTGTATCTCGCTAATATTATGTAATATGTATGGATGATTGGATATCTTTTCTATTTCAAGTCATGTTTGATGCGTGAATATCTTGAAATTAAAATTAGAGTTAATTTTTTAAATGAGAAATTAAAATAAAAATAGGTTTAATACATCAAAATCGGCATCAAAGCAACAAATTATTCAAGAATCATATTATCAAAATGAAACCAACAACAACAATCTTCGTTGGAACCACCATCAGACCGAAATGGTTAATCCTTTATGAAGTCGATTGCAAAATGAAAATTAGCTTTTCTAAGAAGAGTAGTAGACCGAAAATCGTTTCTGAAATCATTTATGCAATCAATAAGAAGACTACTAAAACCGAAAAACATTAATTTTTAGAGGAACCATTAAAACTCAAATTTGTCATTTCAACCATCACATGACCAAATTTGGTGTTGGTGATTTGATGGTTGGGTGGAAGTTCATGTACCCAATTAGGTTTAGGTCGCAAATTGTAGAAATGTGTGCATTATTTTACTAAGGTTATCTTTATCGGTTTAACTTTATCACATATCAATTCCATTTACAATTTACTAACTAGACATGATATAAATTTGAACCAGATTAAAATTAAATGCTCTCAAATCGTAGTTCCTTTGAAACATTTAGATTTCTTATTAAACATTATGCAAAACAAACGATCCTTAAGTGTTGGATGACAATTTATTCTTACGTTTAATCACTAAACATTGTCATTTTAATATTAGTAACACCCTCAGACACCTTATCACCACCCTACCATAGTTAATCACGATTGGTTTTTCGTTTTCTCCATAGATGCTTATTCTGGTCTTCATTTTCTCCTAACTCGTTGTCGTTGACTCGTTACTCTGGTTCTTCGTGGTAGCTTTTGTAGGAACAACGAGGCAGAATATTGGTAAATTTAGGATTCTTATATTGCTTTTCTTATTTCTCTCTCTCTCTCTCTCTCTCCTTTTTTTTTTACAATTTATGCTATCACAAATGATAATATATGATAAACTAGTTTTAGAAAACCCGTGTATTACACGAGTTGAATAAATAAAATATTAATATAATAAAACTTATGAAAAATAAAATGATATTTTAAAATATGATATGACTGAAATTACATATAAGTAAGTACTATAAGTAATAAAACAGTGATATCAATATTTTATAACTTTATTTTTAATTTTTTTTAAAATAATATTTTGTTCTAAAACAAACCGTATAAAAATATCATTTTTTAAAATATTTTATTATCATAACTCCTAAACTAAATTATTTTTGGTTTTTAAATAATTTACTTTTTAAAAATAGTAATTTTATAATATATCATATTTTTAACAAAGTTTGATATTTTAGAAAAATATATTACTTATAAAAATTTATTTATTTTAAAATAACATTAATAACATATATTTTTCTTAATTTATAAAAAAAATATTTTAATCTAAAAAGATATTAAATAATATTATTAGTAATTAGGGTAATTATTTAATAGGAGAGAGAGGCGGAAAAATTTTGGTGAGAAGATTTGTGATGGTGACACGTGTCATACCAAGTTACTTTTTTATTATAATAGATAGATGCTATATATTTCACCTTTTTTCATTATTCATTTGAAATCGGATGCTAATTTGTCAACATGCAAATAGGAATAAATAAATGAACTAATAATTGAAGACTAGATTCTCTTCACCTATACATTCTTCTTACAATTTTTTTAGGAACAACCGTATAACAAATGGCAGGATGTTATTCGTTCAGACCCGATAAACAAATACTCTTTAATCAAAAAATACAAGTCGTACTAAATAATAATGGGTCGTATTCGTTTGCGAGATATCAGATAATCCATTTATATCATTGTATAACCCATATTAGCCGTTACAACCCGTATTTTTCGGGGTTGTAGTGGATAATACTGGTTCTATTGGTCTAATTTTTTTTCACTTTTAGATTTTGATTTTCAGAATTTTCTATAAATATCTTGTTTTAATATTTCTTGATTAATTAATTAATATTATTTTTTGGCTTTAATTTTTTTTGCTTATATGATATATATTTACAAATTCAATAAATAAATAGTTTATTTGTTCTTCGTGACACTAATAAACTGAGTTGTTTGATCAGTTTGCTACTATAATAATCATTGCTTCCAATACATATGTGTAAATAGTGGATCCAATACAATGGATTTTCTTTATGTGAAGTGTAGTAAGAATGTTGAATCACTATTGATTACACTAGTTCAGTAACTAAAAGTAAGTTTTGTTTTTAAAACAACTAACTCACATATTCTCTATGATACTTTTAAATTTATAAATTTTATCCACAACGAAAATAAACCCTAAATCAATGTGAAAGGGTCGTTTTATTAACAATATTAGTACCGCTAACCCATAGACTCATTGGTGGTTAAGATTAAGTGATGATAAGATTCTAATTAGTAGTTATGTAACATAGGACTGGAAAGGGAAAAAATAGCCCTCTTTGTTGATTTTTTAGGTTCAATTAAGTGCCAACCATTTTTTTAACTAAACAACTTTGATATGCTTTATTATTTTAAATAACAACAATACCGAAGAATAGAGATTTTTTTTAAGATGACACGTGATTATGTACATGATACTGATTATGATGTGTGATTTTAGACAATTACGTATATGTGTTATACGTAATCACAGACATGTAGAGCGCAATTATATATGCCAAGTACATAATTATATATGAGTGTTTATGTTTTCGCTTAGGATACACGTGTCGTGTTTTGGTAGCTTCTATGCTTCAAGAAGAAAAAAGCCTTCCTCTCCCTCTCCCTCTATGTTTCAGATGTTAATGGGCGTCACATATACAAATGAAACAAACTAAATGACTTGAAGGGGAATAATGAAAAAAACTTTCTTTTATTTTATAACTTGAATAATTTTTATATGTTTTACTTAATAAAAGGTAAACCATAAAATCGGAAATTTTACTTTCTTTAATACAAGCAGTATGATATTACTATATAACTTTATAAGAAAATGACGTTTATAAAATCAAGATGTGCGTAATACGTACATAGCATAATTATCTATATGCGTAGCATAATGATGCGTTATATTTATACACGTAGCGTAATACTTGTAGGTAATTTTTATAAAAGTAGATAGTGTGATTATAGCGTGAAAATTATATCTACACATGCAGGTCTCATTTCTCAAGATGACTTTCAACGTTTAGTACTCTAAAAACACTTTGTGCCTGTGTATCGTAAGTAATTAAACTTAACTATTGTGTTTCCTTTAGTGAATACTATATTTATGTATCTATTTTTTGTGTTTTTCTTGAACTATGGCACACGTGTAAAGGCTTAAGAAAGAAGTTGACAAGAGACAAATATCACATGTTCCACCTTAATTTAAGGAAACACTAATACTTTTATTCAAAGGGATGTGATTTATCACTAACCAATTGATGCATGTATCACTACCACTATGTGTTTGATTGTGTTGTATGATGACTTTTCTATGTCGTATAATTGTATTATATGATATGAATTTTGATGGTGTATAAATGAAATATGCACATCATGACAATAACATTTTATGTCTCATGTTTTGTAATTTATATTGTTGACAATCAAGCATGGGTATCATAGAGAGTGACTCATTTGGGTATTATTTGCATCCGAACACGTTTAACTACAGAGTTTTTAAGAAGCCCAATATGTTTATGGCCTTAAAAAGCATTTTTCATTAAGATTAACTTTTCTTATGAACTCAGTTTCTCCCTCGTATGGGAGGGACGTGTGAATGAACTATTTTTAGATACACCCGTATATCTTACCCCATTGTCATGACACACAACGCATTATATATTGTTGTTAAGTTGATAGTACTTGCACATCTCCATTTTGAACATCAAAGGTGTGACTAGACGAGGATAATATCATTATATAATTATGTGGTATTGTGAGAAGTTATGTACCGTCACCAAGAACAAAGTCATGTATGAGGGACAAAACAGACAATGTTATGGTTGTCGAGGATGGGACCTTACTAAGTCTGATAGAGATATTTGAATATTGTTGGAAGTGGTGGAATCAACATGTCAATGGAGAGAAATATGGGCATATGTTGAAAGAAATCATCCATGCATCACCGACACACAAAAGAGATGCTAGATTTATAAGTCTTTATCTTGTCAAATCTTAGACGTTTTGCAATCACAAACACCATTCATAACTAAACAATAAGCGTGTTTGGGTAAGAATATTATCACGATGAGTGGTGTGGAATTGAAGATTTACAATATGAATTTATATAAGTTTTTGTGACATGCTTATTAAAAACTAGCTATAATAACCCGTGTGTTACACGGGTTGAATAAATAAAAAATTAATATAACAAAATTTATTAATTATAAAATAATATTTTAAGATATAATATCATTTAAATTATGTATTAGAAATGACTGTAAGTTATAAAATAGTGATATCAACTTTTTAAAACTTTATTTTTTTCAAAAAAAATAAACGTTTTGTTCTAAAACAAACCGTATAAAAATGTTATTTTTAAAAATTTTCTGATTATAACTCTTAAATTTAATTATTTTTGGTTTTAAAAAAATAACTTTTTAAAAATACCAATTTTAAATATTTCGTATTTTTAAAAAAGTCTCATGCTTTAAATAAATTTGTTATTTTATAAAAAAATTGTTTATTTAGAAATAACATTAATAAATAGATCTCTTTATTAATTTATTAAATCTAAAAAGTGTTAAATAGTATTATTAGTAATTAAGATAATTATTTAATAGGAGAGAGAGGCGGGAAAATTTTGATGAGAATGATTGTAGTGTTGACACGTGTCGTCCCAGATACCCTTGTATTAAAGTAGGAAGATTGAAAACCACGTAATATAGAAAATATTAACGACTGAGCCTATTATCACTGCATTAGTTTCAAGCAATAAGCAATTAATTTGATTATTAAAAACAGAAAATAACTAAGAATTTTAGCATGTGAGACGCACCAACATCGGAGTTGTTAAATTTGTTAATTAAATGTAATTAAATAAATGTAATCATGGATTTGTAAATTGTTGATTGCTTCAATGTTAGTGACCTGCATGATCCATGTCTTGTTTGATAGAAAAATAATGTATATTAACTCATTAAACCAATACGTTTACAAAATAAGTTTAATTCACAATTATTTTAGTCCAAGTGTTTAATTAATATTTAATATATTTAAATACGATTAATAAAAAATGAAGAAATTATAAATTATACCCATTTTGAAATATTGTATAGTGATTGTTGTTTAAAATCATAAGAATCTTTATTTTACTCTTTACACCTTTTTAAGCATGTAAAAACCCAAATACCCAATGTATTGTCCTTTTTTTAAAATTGGTTGAATAGCGAAGAAAATAGCATTGATCGTCTCCTATACATTAATCCTCCTTCACTCAATGATGCGTGATTAGTCATGTCATTTTGCATACCATTCATCATTTACTCATTCTTATCTTAACATCATCTTAGAATAAGGATTCGTCTCGTTTTCCCTGATTGACATAAGTTTTATTTATTTTAGTTTATTTTTCCCGTTTTGCATTATGTCATCTCATTTTTCTTCGTTTTCCCTCATTTTTTCCATATGTGTTGTGAGTGTAGTAGTAACTAGTAACCACTGCCAAACAAAATTATTTCCGATGAATATTCCTTGAGTCGGAGATTAAATATGGTCACTGGAACCGAGGCTAGTGTTTCCTCTAGGGCTGGGATTTCACCTCTTCCTTCGGTCATAAAGTGTAGTTGAAAGTGATCAAACGGGGGATGTTAAAGGATATATACGATATAACTAGGGTTTTATATTTTTAAATATTAAAACCAGTAAAATAAAAATATAAAACCTTTAAATGAACAAACATAAAAGAATATAAACAAACATATTATTGAATGTTCACGGACATAATCAAACAAACATGGTCTTTGTTCGTGTTTATTCGTTTACTTAATGAACAAAGTTTTCTTATTAGTGTTCATTCATTTATTAAACAAACAAACATGAACGAACTTTCTACCGAACAATTCACAAACTATCAGTGAATGTACATTCGGTTTATTTGCAGCCCTATTTACTGATATTGTAATACTTTGTATGTTTGTTGATGAGGAAGATGATCCATATTTGAACCACAAGATCATCAATCACTACTCATGATTGATTTGTAACTAATGTCTAAATCCGTTACTCATGTAAGTAATGATAGTCTAATTTTATGAACTCTTATCATGTTGAGAGACGATAGTTAGTGGTTATTTAGTTAAAGTAATTATTTAGATCGGCATTATTTTCGGTTAATTGTGATAGAGAAAGATGATTAGCATAGAACTGATAATTAATACTATCTTCATTTAACTTTTTGTATAAACATTATATTAATTAAAATGTATGTCTAATTTATTTTATCTAATATTATTTTAACTTTGTTGTCAACTTTATTTATTTATTAAAATATTGAAATTCAATCAAACAATTTCATACATAAATACATAGTCTGTGCTCTGGCAACATGATGATCAATAGAAGTCTTATGTTATAAATGATTGACAAGATGCAGAAACTTTATCAAGAAAAATTAAAATTTGAACGATAGTTGAAACAAAACTAACATACAACAAATATGCTAGATATTACATATTGCGCATTATGTAATATGATCGTACAGGAGTCAAAAGTTTATACATAATACAATATGTTGTATCATATACACTTTAGCGTTTTTTGATCTTAGAAATAAGCTTGATGCACGTATAAAATTAGAGACATAATTTCACGTGTCTAAGAAAATTAGAGACATGACCAGTATTTTAGTATCGAAGAAAAAATGAGTTTGAGCATTAGTAAAAAAAGTATATAAGAAAAACTAAGTTTGATTAATAAGTAGAAATTAATGAATACTATGACCAATATTTCATGCATCTAATGCCCGGCTATAGAAGAGATATTTTCTTGACATGACAATTAGAGAATGGTTAATTCCCTATAGAAAAAGATATTATAAAAAGTTAATATGACTTGGAGATAATTATTTGTTGAAGTCCATATTTATTAATGAACATATTTGAGTTTGAATAAAAAATTAATTTAAAAATTAAACTACACGTACAAATTAAGCTATGATTGGGAATCTAATCAAAGTATACCTAGTATTTTTATCTTATGGCCGTGTCCTTTGTGTCCCTCTTCGTGCTAACGTTACTCATTTATATAATTCAATTTGAGGGATATCATTTTATTATATGTATATTAGTGCTAATCCAACGTTGATCCAGTCACACGATCTTTTAGTTTTATGATTTTTATATCTTTTGTAACTTCAATAATTGTGTTGAACTGTCAAAGGTTTATAATTTTCTTGAAATGAAATTGTCAAAAGTCCAATAATGTTGTAGAATAAATGAAATATGTTTTTGTACTTTCTCAATTAATAATTATTCCAGTTTGTTAAATTTCAATTAAATCACCTTACACGTTTTCAAATGCAAATATCAAAACCCATTCTTTAGAGATGAGTTCTTTTGTGAATCTAGAAAATTAAAGAATAAGAAAACACATCTAAGGCATTCGTTAAGTTTTGAACTACTAGTCATTAACTTAGAAGTTCACTTTAAATTTTATATACAAGCATGCAGTCAATTATTCTTAAAAGTAAATCCGAACTAAAAAAGTTAATGGAAACATTTTTTTTCTAAATTAAAATATCTTAAATATGTAAAATAATTATATCACAAAATATGCGTTCTTTTCCTCTTTAGTGGCTATTTATATATTTGGATGATTAAAAAATTAGTTCCTATATTCACATTTGATTGAACTTATCACATGTGAAGTACGTAACGTTTGCATTCAAGCATTTGGTTGAAACATGAATTTAGTTCATATGTGAAGTACTATTTAGTTAATCATGACATTAAATCAATGTTAACTAACATGTATGTAACGCTATGAATTTAGTTAAGTTCGTATATTCGTATTTGATTGAATTTATCAATTTTAGGCACATATAAACTAGTATTGATAAGCATTTAACTAGAACTTGATAACGTACATAATGAAAGTTCAAGCTTCGATATTTAACAGTTTCGTTACGTTTGGTGAGAAGGTAATTCTTTGAAAGCTACCTACACCCGGAGTAACCTTGTATAATTTTTTAAAATTCTTAGCTACTTCGACTTACTTAAAGAACTATTTAAAATAAAGGCCAAAGGTGTAAGTATTGCAAGTTTTAGGGTGTAAAGTGTAGACGATCATCAAAAACCGTCTTCTTTCACGAATTAAGACCCAAACCAATGCGCTTGAATATTGGTTTAGTTTCAACACAATCGGTTTGATTTGAACAATATATAAACAAAAACAATCCTAAACCAATACTAAGCTATGTTTTTTCGATTTCAACGTTATAACCCTTTTTTGTTGGTTTATGGCTTAATGGGTTTGAACGATCAACTCGAAACAACTATAAATAAGCAATATTTGGTTGGATGGAATGGAACGAAATTGAGAAACAAGTATAATTTTCAAGTAAAATTATGTTTGAGTGTGTAATGAAATGTAAAACCCAATGGAATGTTTCACCTCAAATTCCCTTGGTTGTGTGATTTCAAAATCCTTCCACCTAAAGTGGGAATTTGAAATCACACAACCAATGGAATTAGAGGTGAACATTCCCTTGGGTTTTACATTTCATTATCCACTCAAACATAATTTTACTTGGAAATTATACTAGTTTCTCAATCCCCACTACTAGAAAAATCGCAAAAGATGACGCGCATTGCGCGTCATCTTGGGGGTCAGATGACGCGCAAATGCGTGTCAAGGAAGGGGTAGTCATAAATGATAGATGACGCGCATTCGCGCGTCATCTTTTTATGACGCGCAAAAGATGACGCGCATTTTATGACGTGCAAAAGATGACGCGCAATGCGCGTCAAGGAAGGGGTAGTCATAAATGAATAGATGACGCGCATCCGCGTGTCATCTACGAAATTTTTATGACGTGCAATAGATGACGCGCAATGCGCGTCATAAAATTAGCTGCATTTTTATTTTTTTTTTTTATTTTTAATAAATTTACCTGTTGTTTTCTAAAACAAATTTTCGAATAACAATATAAGCGAAATCCATTAAATACCAACAAAGTTTACACATCCATTAAACACATTACAAGTCCAACAACACAAGTCCAACTTAATACTATCAATTAGTACCAAAATTACAAGTCCAACAACAAGTCCAACAATACCATCATGTCCTACATATAAATGAAATTCGATACGTAGCGCGCCCAATCTTCACGAACTTCATCCAAATCACCATCAGTGTATTCTTCTTTACCTTCTCCAATCTAAGACAACCAATTTCATCAAATTAAAGATGTTAGTTTTGACCCAAAAATCCCTTTATGTAAAACACTTGTAATTTACTTGACTAGTTTATATCAACTACAAGGCAACAACAATGGTAATATTGATGAGCCAAACCTAAGGTGAAAGAACTGAAAAACAAATGTGCAACTCAAATTGCAATACTAATAATTCATGCGTTACAGGTACTGTGTAGGAATATAACCGACGAGACAGGCTCACATTCAGCAACCATATTTGATGCAGCAATGACTAATCTACTGGGTATACGTTGTAGAGACATGGTACTTGACAAAGGTTATGATGACGAAGAAACAATCCCAGAACCCATCGAACAACTCAAAGGACAGACAACAATAATAGAATACAACCCAGGGTCCCACAACCTTAAATCAACAGAGCAACTTCTTATATGGATCTTTCTACTGCTTACCTCTTAGAATTATAACATATCACATACCTACACATATTATATTCAATAATATAAACTACAAAGAAACAAATGGTAAATATAAAGGGGTACGTAGTCAATGATCAACTTACATTGTTATTGACTAATATTTCAAGCCCTTCATCTACTATTTCTTTCATGAACTTCAAAACATAATATCCACATTCGGTACTTCCTGGCTGACGTGGACACTATAAGAGGTAATCAATGATCAGCTTAATAAAGTTAAGTAAAGGTGCAAATTCAAATAAAAATTAAGAGCTCACTGTAGAATTGACCCATTTGAGTTTAGTTTGCCTCTTCTTGGTACCACTTTGTGCAGCATATAAGCCCATTGCCCTACAAAAAAGTTGATCATATCAATTAAGAAATAATATATAACATAAAGTTTTAATAACTTGTATTACTTACGCCTCAATGGTTTGTTTCAACAACAGATTGATAGTGCTGACCCGTAGAGAATCAAGATAATAGCAAGTTAACGTTTTCATGTCTAGCACGGCCAGCACCCAATGGTTTCTAAACCAAAAAACAATTAAGTCAAACAACTTATATAATACGTACGGTAGAAAATAATCAATTATGTCACACCCGGGATTGTAGGGCAATAGGATGATATCATTGTGTCCTCTTGTAGACAGCCGATTTGCAATGCTCCTACTTGAATCATCAATATTTTTAGATTTCACTTTAGATTCAACTGGTGAGATCGCGGAAGGACTCATAAAACAAATTCCATGATTTTTTTTTCTCCCATTATGAAATTGCTCAAACAAGTACCTTTTAACATAGAAAAACAAATTGATTAAACATTTGGTCAGACCCAGCAAAATTCAAACCAGGCCCATAACCAATAACAAGGTCTTGTCTTGCTTCAAAATCAACAAAAGGCACCAAATCAACATCAAAATGATCATATAATGACAGCAACAGTAAAGGACTTTAGCAACATCCAATTATAACCATCAATTCGCAATTGCAACTTAAACAGATCAGAATTTCAGATCAAACAGATCAAAATTTCAAAATTTCAAGTCAGAGATCAGAATTAAAGGACTGTAGCAGCATGTTAAACAGATCAACAGTAAAGGACTTTAGCAACATCCAAGTAAAGGACTGTAGCAGCATGTTAATTAAACAGATCAAAATTTCAGCAATTGCAACTTAAACAGATCAGAATCCAAGTCAGAGAATCAAAATTTCAGCAATTGCAGCATGTTAATTAAATCAAAATAGCAGCAATTCAAAATTTCAGCAATTGCAGCATGATACACAGAGTAGGATACACAGAGTAGCAGCCCCAAACAGAGTAGCAACTTGAACAAATAACAACTTAAACAGATCAGAATCAAAACGTCCATCTGAAATACTAGCAACTTGAACAAATAACAACTAAAATCTATAACCAGCAGCTTTATGACTACATTATGGGCATACTCAAGCAGGATACACAGAGTAGCAGCCCCAAACAGATATCAAAATAAACCTCTAAACAGATATCAACAAAAGAATAAGGCTATCAGCAACATCAATAAGAGACAGACAACAGAACATAACATAACCCATTCGTAAGCAAGCATTTGAAGGTATACACAAACCAACAGGAAACTGCAGCCTTAACGATATTAAGAACCGCAGCTTCCACATGCTAAAATAGTATCCAAACCGTGGAATCAGCAACCAAAGAGAACCACAACAGACCAACATAATCAATAGGCCAGGATATTGTGTTTCACAAATATTAAATTAAATTTAAAAACTTACATCATATAATTAGTAATGACAGCCCCGCTAAGCTCATCTAACGTGAAAACTGCTTCAAAATCATCCCAACTTAGGTAAGTAAAACTTTCATACCCAAATAGCGTGTCCTCACACTGCACTCTTATAGAATCCACCTTTGCCACTTGTCCATCAACCATCATTTCAGTCATTTTCAAAATAATACTTTCTTCAATCCTTACCCTTACATTTCTTTGACCTCTAGTAATCCTTCTTTGCTTTACAACCTTCTCATCCACCATTTCAATCTTCTTTTTCAGTTCTTTTACTTTCTCCTCTTTTTGGTTTTCAATTGTCTCGTCATCCTCATCCTTATTTACTTTCTCCTCTTTTTGGTTTTCATTTTTCTTAGTTTCTTTGACCCGTTCTTTTTCTTTCTTTCCTTCTAATTGATTTAATGGTTTTTCAAGAATGAATTTCTTTGGTTTCTTCGCCACTTTTTCCTACAATAATATATATAAATTCTTTAGATTGGAAACAATTATCTACAAACACTTGTACTCGTACACATATAATGTATTCAAATTGTATTACCAAGTCAATGCACCGGATGACTAGATTCCTTGGCCAACTTAATAGATACCCAACTGCATCTTTGATCTTCTCAATGAAAGGATCGTCTTTTGGTCGAATTGGCAGTAATGCGTCTTCTTGTAAACATATTTCCAACATAACTTCAAGGTTTTCACCTATTATATGTATGTAAATAAATGATACAAAATGAAAATAATTAAACCATAATAATATAGCATAAAACTGGGGTAATACGTACCTAATACATTATAGTTCGTTACGGTTCCTTTGGCGACTATATTAGATGCAACATCAACAGCAAGATAGCATGAATTATTCTACAAATAATTAGATGTTACTTGTAGCCAAGTGTTGCAACAAATTCTTAATAAAGCAGTTGAATTATTCCAACATAACTTACAAGTGATTCATCATCTGGTTCGTGTTCAAAATCTTCATGGCCACCAATTTGGCAGCTTGCGGCTTCAGACACACTTGTACCTCTTTTTAGTTTCTCTATTTCCTCTTCAAGTTTGTTAAAGCGTTGATCTACCTTCTTCTTCTCAATGTCCATAAACTCCTTAACAGTTTTCGGAACGTGAAAATAGCGTTGTGGAGTTACGAATTTACCCATCCCACGTACACGTCCACGTTGTTCCTCGGTACCTAGGGCTAGTGTAAGTAAATCGTTTGTTCCAGTAACCTCTCCTAAACTTGTTGAATCATGTAGCTCATCCTGATTTTGCATTAAAAATAAGAATTATGCAGGTCATAATATATGTGTATAATATATAATCCAAAACTTACAATTTTCTTAACAACTTCTTGAACATTCGAGTCATAACCTCCCGTTTTAGACTCTCTTGCTTTTTTCCACAGCATTGCTCTATCGATCTCCTCCTCTGTCTTGCCGGTTTCTTTTATCTAAATAATCAATAATAAAAAATATAAATTAACCGCAAACATGTAAAAAAATCCGATTAATTTAATTCATACAATTTCATCAATGAGTCCGGAGTATCCCTTTCGCTTAATCGATGATTGTATTTATGCAATGCCCGAAGGTTTTTAGCTTTCTTACTTTGTTCCTGCAACATAAAAAATATTAAATGTCACGATAGTTTCTAATAAGTAATGAAAATTAACTAGTAAAAAATATACTAAAAATAGACATGCACAGTTTAACGAACCTCCCACTTTTTTGAAGTTTTTTGTGATACAAAAAGTCTCCAATCTTGTTTCTTTATAGACGGATACTCAATAGGAGGATTGACCAGACTCTCCGCCTTAGGATCATCTTTGTATGGCTTAATAAACTTCTTATTTAGATTATACTTGAAGTTTCTCCACTTGCTACCAACTGATTGAATAACATGTTTCCGGCTCTTTGAGTCAAGTATGAATTGTGTCTGAAAAATAAAAGATAAAAATTAGATTTAAAAGATAAAAAGTCATATTTAGGAGAAGACTTACCAATACATATTGCCATAAATCATCTTTAGTGTCTTCTGGTACATCAAGCCAATTTGCATAGGTTATTGGAACCATGGTTCTTGCTACCATTCCCTCAAAAGTGGATAGTTTCTTTGCCCCATCTCCCGTTGGAACACCTCTTTTATTGTATCTTATTATTGTCTTCCCTTTTTTAATTTTTGGTTTTATTGTTGGGCCTCTTTGTGATCTTGTATCTTCATCATGATCCGAATCCAACTTTTTCATCTTCTCCTCATCACTATTCGAATCCATTTCACAAAAGTTAACCTGTTCCATATAGAATAGTTAGTTAGCCACACATGCCAATCATATTTTTAACAACTAAAATAAAAAATACAAAAAACATACCAAAAAAGAATCTTATTTTCAACAAAATGCTTTAAACTAATATGCCCTCGCCATCCGGGCGTGTACACAAAAATCATCATCAAGGTCTAGTAAACTAGAGTCTTGTGTAACATCAACACTAGCATCAAATGCCAACAAATCATCATTATTTTCACCACTTTCTTCATATTTGTACATCTTATGTGGTGTGAAGCCAACAACAAACAGATTCTTATCTTGTTGATCTTGAACATAAAAAACTTGTTTAGCCTGACTAGCTAGTATAAAGCGATCAGACTGTTGACCAAGCCTATCAAAGTTAACCACCGTGAATCCAAATTCATCCTTTTTTACACCACGATTATCAACCCAATCACACATGAAAACAGGAACAGAAAACATGCGATAATCAAGATCCCATATCTCATTTATACGACCAAAGAACGTAACAACGCCATACACGGGATTGGAGTCTTTTGCACTAGCAATTTGCATGGCATTTGCTACTAAAGATACTCCACTACATTGAGTTGTTCTAGATTCATCTAGAGATGTTGTATGAAATTGATACTCATTTATGGCAAAGCTGCTATATTTAGTAACAGCATAACTAGGCCCTTTGGCCAACCAACGAACACTGTCACATATATCCTCCCCGTTAGCCAAACGTTTTTCAACCTCGATCTTAAACCATCTAATAAATGACCTGTTGTGCTGGCTCTCCAACCATGTAACATTTCGAGAGGCACGAGGGTTCTGATCCTTCAGTTCCAACATATGTTGCCTAAGTTATAGTAGAAGTTAGAAAATATTATGTATTAGATAAGCTACAAAAAATAAAAAGTTTTATGCAAATCTTACTCTATATACGGCTCCACAACAGCAGTGTTTCGTAATACATAAAAATGAGCTTGATCAACTAACTTAGCATCCTCAACAATGATTGTAGACCGTGATAAAGGCTTGCCGGTGCGGATTCTTTCATCAACATGTTCATGAGGGTTGCCAATTGATTTTAGGTTTTTAGAGTAGTTCGAGCAAAACTCTAAAGCTTCCTCTGCCACATAACATTCTGCTATGCAACCCTCGGGTCTATGGTGATTTCGTACATACCCTTTGAGTATTTTCATGTATCTCTCAAATGGATACATCCACCTAAAATGAACCGGGCCGCATAACCTCACCTCTCTAACTAAATGCACCATCAAGTGAATCATAATATCAAAAAACGAAGGAGGAAAATACTTCTCTAACAAACACAATGTTAGTACGATGTCACTTTGCAACTTGCCTAACTTACTAACATCAACAACTTTACTACACAACTCGTTGAAAAAATGGCACAAACTTAAAATTGTTTTCCTAACTTTCACGTCTAACACCCCCTTGATAGCAAAAGGAAGAAGTTGTTGCATCAACACATGACAATCATTGGACTTCAAGCCATTCATCTTTGAAGCATCATCAGACACTAGATTCTTGAAATTGGAGCAATACCCATCAGGCACTTTTATCTTAGACAGAGTATCATAAAATAGATTTTTCTCCGAGGTGTTCAATGTGTAGCATGCAGGCGGAAGCCATAGTCGATTCCCTTTTGGTTGAGCTTGTAATTCAGACTTTATGCCCAACTCCTCAAGATCTTGCCTTGCTTTCAACCCATCCTTCGTCTTGTGAGGTAAATTCAACAATGTTCCATAAACACTCTCGCACACATTTTTTTCTATGTGCATAACATCTAGCTGATGACGAACAAGCAACTTTTTCCAATATTCAAGTTCAAAAAAATTGACTTCTTGTGCCATAATTTGTTTCTCTCATCGATACTTTCTTTTTTATTCTTTGACTTCTTCTTCTTACCCCATGTATTCTCAAACCCCGACAGGTAGTCAAAAATTTCTTCACCTGATAATGGTTTTCCTATAACACCACTCTCTTGTTGATTATTGAAATGTTTTTTTCTTTTTCGAAAAGGATGTTGAGGTGGGAGGAATTTTCTATGACCAAGGAAGCATACCTTTTTAGACTTTGGCAACCATTGTGAACAAGTATCCTCTGAACATATTGGACAAGCTTTATAACCTTTGGTAACACATCCCGAAAGATTACCATACGCGGGGAAGTCATTTATAGTCCAAAGTAATACTGCTCTGAGATTGAAGTATTCTTTCTTATAAGCATCAAATGTTCTAATGCCAGGTTTCCATAAAACTTTTAGATCATCAATCAATGGTGCCAAGTAGATATCAATATTGTTACCAGGTTGTTTTGGGCCTGATATCAATAGTGTCAACATCATAAATTTTCTTGACATGCATAAATAAGATGGTAGATTATATGTTATAAGGATAACGGGCCAACAACTATACTTTGAACTTAATGACTTGTGAGGATTGATACCATCAGCGGACAAAGCTAATCTAAGATTCCGATTTTCATTTCCAAAATCTTTCCATGTGTTGTCAACAAGCTTCCAGGAGGGTGAATCACGAGGATGAGTAAGCTTACCATTATTGACCCGACCTTGCGCATGCCAAGTTAAGTCACGTGCAATTTCTGGAGAGGAAAACATTCTTCTAAATCTAGAAACAGGAGGAAAGTACCACAAAACTTTTGAAGGCACGTTCTTGGTATTCTTCTTCCAACGAGATGTGCCACAAGTTGGACACTCAGAAGCATCCTTATATTCTTTCCAAAATAAAACACAATCATTTTCACATGCATGAATCTTTTTATATTCTAGACCAACTCCTTTTAACAACTTCTTGGCTTCATATATCGAGCTTGGGATTGTATTGTTTGATGGTAAGATGTCTTTTAAGACGCCCAACAAAGCATCAAAACTTGAATCAGACCAACCAAATTGACTCTTCAAATGTTGGAATTTTAACAATCCACTAAGTGCGTTATACTTTGACCCTACATAAAGTGGTTTATCACATTCTTCAAGAAGAGATTTCAATGAATCAGGATCTTTATCTACATGTGTGAAAGCATCATGTAGCATTTCCTTTGTATAATCAAATTCAAAAGGTCTAGATGTATCAGGGCATCTAGAATCAACCTTCGGAAGTTTCTCTCCATGAAAAGACCAAACCTTATAATTTTCGTTGAAACCGTAGGCAAACAGATGATAACGCACATTGGCAATCGAGTGGTGACACAAATTGATACAATTAACACAAGGACATGGAATAACATCTGTATTTGGATTATTACTTTGCGCAAACTCTAAAAAGTCCTCCACACCTTTGTCATATGTATTTGATAATCTATCAGTCGAAATCCATGATTTATCCATGACCTTTGTTTCTAGTTTGTCACCATCATAGAAACTAGAATCAAGTTTAATGACGAGAGTTAGGTATCAAATAACCAAGTGTAAGTTTGACAAATGTAATATACTTTCTCGTAAGTTCACATGAATTGTCAAATTTGACTTTAAAACCAGAACCATGTATGGAAAATGCCATATGACTAAACCAAAATGGACTTGTTTTTTAGTCTAGATTATATTGTATAATTAAGTAAATCAAAA
This sequence comes from Flaveria linearis, assembly GCA_024085815.1. Lineage (NCBI taxonomy): Eukaryota > Viridiplantae > Streptophyta > Magnoliopsida > Asterales > Asteraceae > Flaveria > Flaveria linearis. The sequence continues at coordinate 11,323,049 of CM044013.1, forward strand.
TGGATATGATTTTTAGTCAAAATTGGATTGTGCAATTGAGTAAACCAAAATGGACATGTTTTTGAGTCTAAATTAGACTCTGCAACTAAGTAAACCAAAATGGACATTTTTAGACTATATTGGACTGTAATTAACTAGTCCATTGACTTTTGACTTTTGAAGTACACTAGTCCATTGATCTATTGTTGACTAGTAGTTGGACCTGCTGTTGAAACTAAAACAAAATGGTTTTTACAACCTACAAATGACATTCCAGTTTATGCCTATATCATGTTGTGAGACTAAACCAAATGGTTTGTGCAACCGAATATCTTCCATATCATATACATCTAAAAGTCAACTAAAATACATAGAAGTCAAATGATATTTTTCATACCAATACATCCAAAAGTCAAATAACATATAGTAAAGTAAACGCTATTTCTAAACCAAAGGCCATCCAAAAGTTGAATACATATAGAAAGCTCAGATGGTAGTTTTCATTTCGAATACAAGGCAAAAGTCAAATAACATAGTCAAAAGTCATATAACGATGATAGAAACTTGTTAGGATCAACACACGAGAATCACACGAATATACGCAACACAGCCACACACATGCACACTTGATCACAAGAACAACACAGAAATTTATAGTTGGTTTAGCAGGTTAGTGAATACTGATCTAAGCATAAGTTTAAATTCTAACAAAAATCATTAATAAATAAGGCAAATAACTTAAAATCCTAAAGCTAATACAATTTAATTGCTGATGTATTCTAATGTATGAGTCCAACTACATTGCCTAACAATTTAGCCAGTAACTGAAGTACTGAACACATGTAACTATTATATGCAATTATAAAAGACGAACATAAACTTTTGAAGAAACCACGAAAACTTGTAATGTTACTAATGAAAAATATAAAATAGTGCAGCAGAGTATCTCCAAACATGAGCAAAAACTGTTCCAAATATCATATCAAAATACTTCAGAAAAAATGAACAAAACCAAAAAAAGATAATCTTCGTTTAATCATCGCTAATCCAATGTTAATATCTAAGATATGCACATGACAACACAAAAGCTACAAACCTGAAATGAAGCACAAAGCCTGTGTCACAGCTACACAAGAACCTGCGATACCTGAGAGTTAGGTATCAAAATATGCATCGATTGGGGCTGGCCGAGCGGCGGTGAGGGTCGGGTGAGGTCGATTGAGGCTGGATGAGGTCGATTGGGGCTGGGGTGAACTCGAATTAGGGCTGCGGGTCGATTGGGGCTGCGGGGTCAAAGGGTCGATGGTGGTGGTGGGGGGTTGCGGCCGGCGGTGGCAGTGTGGTGGTCGCGACCGGCGGTGGCAGTGTGGTGGTCGATTGGGGCTGGGGTGAAGTCGATTTAGGGCTGCGGGTCGGTTGGGGCTGCGGCTCGAAGGGTCGATGGTGGCGGTGGAAGGTCGGCGGTGGCAATGTGGTGGTCGCGACCGGCGGTGGGAGGGGCGTCCGGCGGTGAAAGGGGGCAGGTCGATTGGGGGAAGTTTTGATGAAGCGGGAGATCGATGGAATGAAGTGTTTTGGAATAGCTGCAGGTCGCGCGCATAGTATATATTTCTTAAAAAAATTTAAAAATGACACATTAAGATGACACGCAAAAATGCGTGTCATCCTTTCTAAGAAAATTTTAAAAAATGACACATAATTTATGATACGCGTAAATGCGCGTCATCTTTTTTCGCGCGTCATCTTTCGCGCGTCATCTATTAGCAGTTTTCTAGTAGTGCCCATTTCATTACATTCTTTCCAACCAAACACTCCCTTAAAGTTTGCAACTTGACAGGGAAATTAAAATAAATCTAAAAGTTTATGATCAAAGATTAAAATAAATCAATAGTTGAGATATATTTCTTTGTTTCTTGTCTTTCATACTCTCTTTCAAGAGTGAGATTCCCACAAAGAAAAGTGACAGAGATTTGTAATCAAACATATCTTCCATGTACGCGTGTAATGCATTAATTTCCTTTGCTAGTGACATAATTCATCATAAAGCTTTAAATTATATAAATTTTACCCACATTACTACATTATCTTATATGGGTAAATCTTCTATTTAATTGGAAAATCAAATTAAAAAAAACATTGATATTGACAAAATCGTGTAGGCCAAGGATACCGTTTTGACACAATTACCCCACCTGGACTTAAATAGTTTATATTCAGACCTTTAAGCTTACTTTTCGTGTTTCATGATTATGTTTTTTTGTACCCCATTAATTAACTACAATCTCTCCAAACTTCAATAATATTTCAGTAGATTACATTTTTAGAAGTTTAGTCACCGAATGTTATTATCTCATAAGAGCCACTTAATATAGTTTGAGGGCTAAAGCGAAACTTAACTCTCACGTATTTATTTCATGTGTAAGATGCATCAAAGAACTGGTATAGCTATTTTGAACAAAGGATTACAATGAACCATTTCAGATCAATGGTTCCCTTATATAGAAATTGAATCTACATGATGAATCATCAACCGCTTATGATACGACATGGCGCTAAAGTTAGTGGTTGACGGTTGACAGTTATAACCACCCATAAATACATCAGTGGAACACAATAGTAGAAAGCACCATTGGTAGAACAGAATTGCCACAAACAAGTAGACCAGATGTAGTAACACAATTATTACCCTAGTCAAATTGTTATTGATCTTTATTTTTTATACTAATAACCAAAATTGCTACCAATTAACAAAATTGCTACTGAAGACGAAGTTGATACTGAAACCCAACATCAATTGATACTGAACGTCCTTCAGTTACTACAAAAGTTTATTTTTGCTACTAGTGATCATCAAATTCAAATAACTTTTATCAACTATGTGAATCCAAATCAACTTCCGTTGCATAAGAAACTTGTCACCATAAAAATATTATGGCTTTGCATTTTGAACTCCGCCAGAGGCTACCGCTCCTTTGACGCTGCTTTCAAGGGTGCTGCCCCGTACCTTCGTTATTCAGTGGGTTTCGTCTATTGAAACACCGAGATGAAAAAAAAATAGAATACTCCTGATTAAATATACACTCTGCTTCTTCTAAAATGAATTCAATTTAACATAATGTTAATAAAAGGAACATTATTGTTTTATTAAAACTTTAGATTTCTCAAATAAAGGAAATTCTTGATGTACTCAATTAAATAGTGGTTAAGTTTGACACATCTTCTAATTTTATTTATAGTGAATTATTATTTTCATCCTCAAGCTTTTGCTCAAAATAACTAAAGTTTTAAAATAACCATTTTAGTCCAATCATTTTAATTAAGTAATGAGTTTCATCCACACCGTTAACTCCATTCACACCGTTAACTCCATCCATGGATTCTATTAAAGTACATCATATACCACACATATGAGGGGTATTTTAGCCAATTTAATTTAAAAAAAAACTTTTTTTCTATATGGGATTTCTTTTGCTATCATTTTAACCTATAAAACAAAATACTATCAAATAAAAAAATAGTGAACAATTTTCCATGGTGAAAAAATACATTTAGTTATGGTTAAAATCAAACAGTCATAACTAAAACAATCATGGTAATGAACAGGAATTTAGAAAAAAAAAATAATGTAAACTCACTATAAGCATGGTAAGGATCGAACCCATAATCTTGTTTTGAAACATACCAAAGCGAAACAATCATGACGACGGATTATTTGAAGGATCAATAAAGAAGTCACAAGTTTGTGAGCCGAACGATAAGGAGTCACAGCTTGTGAAGCCGATCGATAGAGGAGTCGTAGATTGTGAAGTCGATCGATGAGGCGCCGCAGCTTGTGAAGCCCATCCATAGATGCAGGCTGTGAAATCAATCGATTGTAGGTGTCGAGTTTAGGAAGTGAGAACCAAAAAGGTTTATTTTTTCAAATCAAATTGACCAAAATATTCATCATGTGAAAGACAAGGACTTTTAGTGGGACCTATACGCAGGTAGGGTATTTGAAGTCTTCTTGCAGGGCCTGATGTGTACGTAGTCCATATCTGCCCTCTACCGGTGATTCTACCTGCTCCTCTGATATATGTTTTTTTCTTTCTCCACTTCTTTAGTTGTTATAATTTTGTATGCTGTATGATATATGTTGTATGATTTATTTTATGATGTCTTGCTATCGTTGGCTTTTGCTATTCGAGTCGGGGGTCTCTTTGGAAGCGGTCTCTCTACCTAACAAGATAGAGGAAAGACTCGCCTACACCTACCCTCCCCAGACCCCGCTCTTGAGCGGAATATACTGGGTTTGTTTGTTTGTTTGTTTGTTATTCATCATGTGAAAGACACATAAGACATTTTTAACGGAGTCTGTATTAAGGAAACTACACAAACTTAGGATCTAAATTATTTTAGTCAAATGTATAGTTTTAATTGCACCTTAATCTTCTCCTATAATTATGCTCATTTCTCTATTTTGTAAAGGCCTATATAAAGGCATGTTACAGTAATGAACATATAACCTTTTCTATTAAACAATTTCCTCTTTATGGTATCAGAGCCATAACAAAAGGCTCCTGCGAGTTCATCTCCGATCCACATCTTCCTCCTTGTTTTCTTCCTTTTCCCCATCACTAAACAGCAATGGCCACATCCGTAATCACCCTTTCCACTCATACCCACTTCCCAATTCAACTTACCTCCGACAATTTCACGGCCTGGCGAAAGCAGTCTTGTCAACACTCACCGGCCTTGAACTAGAACAGTTTGTAGACGGCCAAACCAAACCACCACCAAAAACTCTTGACTCAAAACCCAACCTTGCGTACCGATTATGGTTCCGGCAAGACCAGATCCTTCTGGGTGCTCTGCTCGGAAGTTGCTCAGCCACCATTTTACCCATCGTGTCATCGGCTGACACCTCCCTCGAACTATTTAAACGCCTCACCGAGAGCTTCGCCGGAGTATCTCGATCCCGTATTATTTCACTCCGGTCAAAACTCGCAACAACTAACAAGGGAAACAAACCTGTTGCAGATTATCTTCGAGAAATGAAAGCAATCGCTGACGAGCTAGCCCTAGCACAGAAACCAGTCGATGAAGATGACCTAATTGTTCACATCATCACCCATCTAGGAGACGACTACAAGCAGGTGACGGCCGCCGTGAAGATGAGGGACACCCCGATCTCATTCTCTGATCTGTTTGAGAAACTAGTGGACCATGAACGCACCTTGCTTGAAGAGAAAGTCGCTGCTCCAACTCAGATCTCCACCGTGAATGTGACTCAAAAACAAGGGAAAACCTCTTATCCTAAGTCAAACCACACACGTGATGGATCAAATGAATCTCGGTTTCACAGGCCCAATAACTCTGGGCCAAGGTCCAATCGATATCAATACAACAGCAGTGCACCGTCTTTTAGAACTAACAGAAACAATTATTTTTGTTATTTTTGCAACATCACAGGTCATGACACTAAAGATTACAGGAAACTTACCCGGTTCTTACAGGATCACAACAACTCCGCCTCAACACAATCAAATGCCAACTCGACAATCAACTCCTCAATGGCAAGCTCGTCACACACACCTTCAATGTTTGACAGTGGGGCATCAAGTCATGCTTCATATGACCGGTCATTCTTACACACCCTCTCAGAATATGGCGGGCCTGACGAAATTGTGTTAGGAAATGATAATACCCTCCATATCTCTCATGTCGGACACACATCTATTCCCACTAATTCCCGTCCGTTAACACTTAAAGATGTCTTGCTTGTTTCTCATTTACGTAATAATCTTGTTTCCGTTGCCAAGCTTTGCAAAACTAACAATGTTTCTGTTGAATTTTTCCCTTTCCATTTTTCTGTTAAGGATCTTCGCACGGGGGCGCAACTAATGCGGGGAGTGAACATTAATGACGTGTACTACGCTCCTGGTTTCATTCCTCACAATCCCAAGCAAATCAACTCCAGTATCAAACAATCCGAGTCGCTTCTTTCATGGCATCATAAGCTTGGACATCCCTCAATCAAAATTCTAAAACACTTACTAAATAATTTAGGATTTGATTGTAATAAAATGTCAACAACTCCTTTTCATTGTGTTTCTTGTTCCGTAAATAAATGCCATAAAATGCCTTTCGGTGCAAACTCGTTCAAAGTGTCCAAGTCTTTAGAACTAGTTTATTCCGATGTTTGGGGTCCGGTTCAACAATCAAATGATGGTTACACATACTATGTTATATTCGTTGATTATTTTTCCAAATATACATGGTTGTACCCAATGAAACGGAAATCGGACGTCTCCATACTTTTTCCACAATTTAAAACCTTGGTTGAAAAATTTTTCACACGCCACTCATTTCCATCTTCTCGGATAATGGAGGCGAGTATGTAGGTCTTACTCCATATCTTCAACAAAACGGAATCTCACACTTCACCACCCCTCCTCACACCCCTGAGCAAATGGTGTTGCCGAACGACGCCATCGTCACATTGTTGAAACCGGCTTATCCCTTCTCCATCATGCCAATCTACCCTTTCCTTTCTGGACCCATGCTTTTCAAATTGCCGTCTATCTCATCAATCGGCTTCCCACACCAATACTTGATCATCAATCTCCTTTGATCGACTTTACAACACCACTCCCACCTACACAAAATTAAAACCATTCGGTTGTTTATGCTATCCTTGGCTACGACCGTATGCCTCTTCCAAACTCCATCCTCGATCCATCAACTGCATTTTTATCGGTTACTCCGCCTCCAAATCTGCGTATAAATGCTATGATCCCGTGTCTAACCGTCTTTATCACTCTCGACATGTGGAATTTGTGGAACATGTCTTCCCTTTTAAACAACCATCGATCGCCATGACCCCTCTTCCCTCGGTCACAAACTTCCTCTCCCAACCAGATCACTCCCATCTACCAACCCAACCGATACCCTCTAACTTACCCACCTCGATCATCCTACCACCATCTCACACTCACCATGTGCCTTCCACACCAACACCTTCTACCTCTAATGCTACCACTCCCTCTTCTCCCACCACCTCCCCAACAACACCAACTACATCACCAACTACATCACCCTCACCGGTATCCTCTTCACCCACCACCTCCCCATCAACACCAACAACACCAACTCCTTCATCGAACCCATCTACATCGCATTCCTCCACCTTACACGCAAACACCCGACCACAAAGAAACCGCAAACCCAACTCCAAGTACTTCAATCAAAATGTTGTCAACTCCACTACTGTCCACCCTTTACCGTCTACTCTCGAACCGACCTCTCACACTCAAGCTCTCAAGGACCACAAGTGGCGGGCGGCCATGGATAGTGAATTTAATGCACTTCTTCACAACGGGACATGGGAACTAGTTCCCAACACATCTCACACCCCGATCGGGTGCAAATGGGTATTCCGAATCAAAAGGAAACCCGATGGAACTATTGACAAATACAAAGCTCGTTTAGTTGCCAAAGGGTTCCATCAACAGTACGGAAAAGACTACTTTGAAACCTTTAGTCCCGTCACGAAACCCGTCACCATTCGCACTATCCTTTCGATCGCCTTATCAAAAAATTAGCCACTACGCCAGCTTGATGTAAACAATGCCTTCCTCTATGGCACCCTTCATGAGGTGGTCTTCATGTCACAACCACCAGGTTATGTTCATCCTCAATTCCCCAACCATGTTTGCAAACTCAAAAAATCTCTGTATGGCCTAAAACAAGCTCCATGAGCTTGGTATAATGAGCTTACAAATTTCTTCTTCAATTCGGTTTTCAAAAGTCCCTGTCTGATGCATCCTTATTTGTCTACAATCACCGTAATACTATTTGCTACTTCATGGTATATGTAGATGACATTGTGCTCACGGGAAATCAACCGGACTTTCTTGACCAATTTATCCGATCCCTGAGCAAAACATTTTCTGTCAAAGACCTTGGGATGCTCCACCATTTCTTAGGTGTCGAAGTCATTCCCACTCCAAAAGGGATTTTTTCTATCTCAACATCGATACATTCAGGACATCTTGCATCACTTCCACATGGATGGCGCAAAAGATGTCACTACTCCTCTTAGTACAACCGACCCTTTGTGTGCCAATGATTCCTCTCCCTCGGTTAATGCTACCTCGTATCGCAAGCTTGTTGGTTCTCTCCATATTTAGCCTTCACTCGTCCCGACATCTCCTTCGCAATTAACAAGTTATCCCAATTCATGCACAATCCACGTCAAGCCCACTGGCAAGCCCTCAAACGTGTCCTTCGCTATCTCAAAGGCACCATTCATCATGGTCTCTTTGTAACATCATGTAATTTGGGTCAATTATAAGTTTGCATTGTTAATTCTTGAAAGGGCATCTATTGCCATACATGAAACTTATGAATTATCTATGTTTATCTTCTTTGTTGGCATTAAATTTTAAATTATGAAAGTTAGTAATTCAAGTATTAAATGTACAATGATAATTATAATAACAATAATAATAATAATTATAATAATAATAATAATAATAATAATAATAATATAATAGTAATAATAATAAAACTAACAGTAATAATAATAATAATATAAAAAAAAAAATATATAATATATATATATATAATAATAATATAATAATAATAATAAAAATAAAAATAAAATAAAAATAATAATAATAATAATAACAGTATTAACAAAATAATAATAAACACAATAGAAATAATAATACTAATAATAATTTTAATTTATAAAATTACTAACCTTTGAAAAGTTTAAGTTAGATAAGTTCAAGGGTTAGTTTTGCCAATTTATAAACCTTGGAATATAGTTTTAGGCACAAGGTGATAAAGACCCAAACAGCAGGGACCAACTGTGTAAATTTCGAAAACAAACCCAAACCAACCCTCCCTTCCCCGTATTTCCGGCGAAGCTCCGACGGAGCTCCGACCAATCACCGGCGAGACCCAAAAACTCACGTTTAACATAAAAAAATGTACCCAATCAGTTCACGATCTCGATTCGAACTCAGGGATGGGTTTTAATTCAGAAATTCACATCGTTACACTCATGTTCGAATCAAAACCGAAACTCATTCAAGTATCAATCGGTTATCCCATTAAAAACCAATATTATGAAATTAAACGAACATGTACGTTGGTGCAATCATTTCGAAGATAATGGTGATGTAAATTTCATCTGAAACGGTTGTAAACTCATTCAATTCAACTTGAAACTCTCGACAGAAACTCATAGCCGTTGGACAAATAAATTATCGAATTGCAACTATATAAAAGAGGTCAAATATCCCTTTTGATCCCTTTCAACTCTCAGTGAACTCTAATTCGCGAAACACACACTCAAACAATCGGAATCTAAGCGTTGTTCATCGCAAGGTTAACCGAAGTCGAACCGAGGCTAAAACCTACAATTCCATCATAATCAAGTAAGTGAGGTACACCATTCGACTCGCTTACACCTAGGGATCAAAAGCCCCAAGGTTAATCGGGTTGAATCACTCAATTTGGGAGTCAATTTTGGAATTGAACAAATTAGGGTTCATGTGCGATTTGGGGGGAATCGGGTTAAAGATATTTAAAATCACTTGGAACCAAGTGATACCGCGGCTTAGGCCTTTGGTTCACTGGTTCCTCGGTTGCTTGTTCACTGTGAGGTCCCGGGTTCGAACCCGGGCTCCCTCATATATTTTTTTAGGGCTTTTCAGCCTTAATAAAATTATAGAAAATCTTTAATATATATATAAATTACTTTTATAAACTTCAAATAATTTTAAAAGCCGCTAAATATTTTCTGTAAATTTTCTAAGTTTACATAAACATATTTTATTAATAAAATATTTTTACAAATTGTTCTTAAATAATTTTTTTTATAAAATGGATTATGAAGAATGGTAAAAAAAAAACTATTATTTGTCCAAACGTTCACATCGAATAATATTATTTAAAATTGTAATTATCTCTTTTTGTTATAAAACCTTATTCTATATACTTTTCAAGTTATTATAAATGTATTTTCACATCTTGGTATAAAACAGAAATATAGATATTTTTTAGAAAACATGAACGATTTTCAATTATTAAAGGTAACTATTTGACAAGCCCCAAAATCCACTTAGAACCCTAGTCCTCGTTGATTCGTTAAAATCATTACAATAGAAACTTAAATTCTCGTAAAAACATATTTTAGATGCATTGTGAAGGACTACGTTGAAACGACGCGCGTTATTATTTTCTTATTAATCATCCAATATATACTTATTTGATCAAGTGAGTATTTCTATACCCCTTTTTCTTATTTTCACACTTTGGGGTGAAACATGTTACTTATTAACCATTACACTTGTAAACACGTTTGATTCTTGTAAACTTATGGCAATTTACTTGTGTGTGTGATTAGTTGAATCTTATAGCTACCATGTAATGTAGAATACATGTACAATCATTAACTATTGCTAGCCTGGCGACGTCATAGATCTATGGGCCTGACAAGCCTGCTTGGTTGATCCAAGTACACCTAGCTAATCGTATATACTTATAACTTGGTTGATCCAAGTACACGTTTGAAACTTGTAAAACTTTGTCAAGGTTTGATTGTGCATTCTGTCTTACATCCCTAGTTACTTGTTTCTCTAATTTACAACATGAATTGCCATCTTTTATATACTTATGTATCAAAAACTATAGAATGCTCACCAACATCTTTATGTTGACCTTTTATTTTTAACATGTTTCAGGAAATACACAAGTTTGATGGATAGCTTGAAGTGCTTCCACATCTAGGAATGGACCTAGCTAAATAAACGAAATAAATTGGATTGTTGCATTTTGTGTTATGTTATTTACTTTTTGAGACTTATGTTTGTACTGGTACAATTCACACTTACGAATAATATATATTTGGGTTATTAATAGCGTTATGTGGCTGTGAACGATCTTAACCCTCACACCTCGACGTTTCCGCCGTCAAGGTTGGGGTGTGACAGATTGGTATCAGAGCCCGTAACTATAGGGAATTAGGTTATTAGAAATGGTGACCTAGACTATAGCATATGCATGAACCTTATAGAATTATATTTCTATCTTTTAAGGTATATGGTTTGCATGCTACATAATGATATGTTCCCTTATGTGCAATTTGATGCCTTAGCATAGGATTGCCTAAACATTTCTACATGTCTCCCAAAACTTACATTTGACTCTTAGACTCTCCCCGAACATGAAACCTCTTAATCTTATTCTCGACGACACGTGGAATCGTATACTTATGCTTATGACTTGGATCTTTAGGCGTTATGTCTAATCTATATAAATCTCATCAAGGTTTTGATTTCATGAACCTAAGAAATATTGTGTGACACATAGACACCTGTATTCTGGATTTCCTGGCAAAAAGCCCTCGGGCTAAGGCAAGCGTATTCGTATAAATCTCATTGAGGGGCCCGTTACGCTACCTGGGGATTTCTGGGATGAGTGATAAACTATGGTCAAAATACACAAATCTCTAAGGCAAATGGGTCAATTCACCTTGACGTGTCAACGTTTCCAAATGGTAATGCGTTACCCAAATGGAATCATTCTGTGTACCTTACAACCCTTAGCTTGTCTTTGTCTAAACTACTATCCTTTGTTATTCTCATTCCTGTAACTAACTCATTTTGTATATCTAGCATGTCTCGTCATCATGGAAAGCGTGGAAGTTCCGACCGAAACTTGCAGCAATGATAGCCCGACAAATGGTTGCTGTGCTCCCAACCATGGTTGCTGAGCTTAATAGCACCCTAATGGCTAATAGCAACAACAACACTAATGGGAACAATAGTGGTGCTCATGGAGAGAATAACAACAATCAACAAGGGAACACCCGTACTTGCACTTTCAAACACTTCAACTCGTGCAAACCCACTAGTTTTAGTGGAAAAGAAGGAGCCACTGGACTCCTCGAGTGGTTTGAAAGTATGGAGAACACCTTTATCGTTAGCGAGTGCCCTAATGAGTTCAAAGTTCGCTATGCTGCAAGTGTCCTTCAACAACGGGCACTAACATGGTGGAATAGTGAAAAGAAAAACCGTGGAACTGAGGTTGCTTTGGCGTTGCCCTGGGAAGAATTTAAGGATATCATGATCCAAAAGTTTTGCCCGAGGAGCGAGTTGCAAAAGCTGGAGGAGGAGTTCTGGAACCTCAAACAGGATGGTGGGAATCATTTGGCTTATTCCACCCGACATCATGAATTGAGTATGCTGCTACCACACATGGTAGACACCGTGCCCCGTAACATTGAAAAATTCATCAAGGGGGTACCACCTCAAATTCAAGATGCCGTGGTGGGTAGTAGGCCCACAACTTTGGAGGAGGCAATTACTATCACAGCGCAGCTCACTGAGAATCATATTAGAGCTGGTACTATGTCGGCAAAAGGTTCAAAGTATACTGCGAAGGCGACACCCGAGGCAACAAAGGAGGTAGGGTCGAGTCATCTTCCCAAAACAAGAAGCGTAAGTTCACCCCGACACGCAACTATGCTATGACCGCCCCAAATGCACCTCAAAAACAAATGGTGGTGGCAAATCAAGCTCCCGTGGCTAGAGCTTATGTTGGTCCATACCCTATGTGCAACACGTGCAAGTACCATCACACGAGCAACACTCCATGCCGAGTCTGTTCGTTGTGTGGAAAGTATGGGCACTTGGTGGCTACTTGTCTTCGAGCGCCAAACAACACTGCAATGCTTACCAATCGAACCTGCTATAACTGCGGCGAGTCTGGTCATATTCGTCCGCAATGTCCTCGCAATGCAGGAAATGTGCCACCGGCTCATGGAAGGGCCTTCAACATCAACGCCAACCAAGCACAAGCCAACAATGACGTAGTGAATGGTACGACGTTGAACTACTTTTAAATCATTTCTTGTCTTATAAATATTCCTATCTTTGTGTTCATCATACCAATAATAGGTTATTACCAAACAGGTATGTATCTTGTAAATAGTCATTATGCATCTGTATTGTTTGACTCAGGTGCGGATAAGAGTTTCGTGTCGTTGGAATTCGAGCCTATACTTTCTAAACCGCGTGTTAATCTAGAAAGATCCTTCACGGTCGAAGTCGCCGATGGAAAATCTATTGTCATTGACGTCGTAATACGTGATTGCACCTTAAGCCTTAACGAACACGAGTTCTCCATCGACCTCATTCCTATGCAACTGGGAAGCTTCGATGTTATTATCGGCATGGATTGGTTAGCCAAACATCATGCGGAAATTTTGTGCTTCGAGAAGTGCATCGAATTCCCCTACCAACTGTGATACCTTAAAGGTCTTTGGGGAGAAACCATCCCAAGGACTCAAACTTATGTCATGTATCAAGGCCCGCAAGTGCTTAAGCAAAAACTACATGGCTTTCATGGCATATGTAGTTAATACGAAAGCCAAGGGTAAGGAATTGAAAGATATTCCTGTCGTGCGGGACTTTCCCGAGGTTTTTCCCGAGGATCTTAAAGGGCTGCCTCCCGTGCGAGAAGTTGAGTTCAAGGTTGACTTAATCCTGGTGCAAACCCTGTGGCTAAATCGCCTTATCGTCTTGCACCGTCTGAGATGCAAGAACTAGCTAGCCAACTGCAAGAGTTGACCGATAAGGGTTTCATTCGCCCTAGTTCATCACCGTGGGGTGCACCTGTCCTGTTTGTGAAGAAGAAGGATGGTTCATTTCGTATGTGCATCGATTACCGAGAACTCAACAAGCTTACTATCAAAAACCGATACCCTCTCCCTCGAATCGATGATCTTTTCGACCAACTTCAAGGAGCAACTCAATTCTCAAAGATCGATCTACGTTCTGGGTATCATTAACTACGTGTTCACGATGATGACATTTCAAAGACCGCTTTTCGTACTCGATATGGACACTACGAGTTCATGGTTATGCCTTTTGGCTTGACCAATGCACCTGCCGTATTCATGGATCTTATGAATCAAGTATGTAAACCGTATTTGGATAAGTTTGTGATCGTGTTCATTGATGACATTCTTATTTATTCCAAGACGAAAATGGATCACGAGACGCACTTGCGACAAGTTCTTGGACTTTTGAAGAAGGAGCAATTATACGCCAAGTTTTCCAAGTGTGAATTCTGGTTAGAAGAGGTTCAATTCTTAGGGCATGTGGTGAATAGTCAAGGAATTCACGTCGATCCTGCAAAAATTGAAACCGTGAAAAATGGTGTGTTCCCACAACCCCAACCGAAGTTCATTCTTTTCTGGGCTTAGCGGGATATTACCGTAGGTTCATAGCAATTTCTCGAAGATTGCTAAACCATTAACGGTGCTAACCCAAAAGAATCGACTCTTTGAATGGGGACCCGAACAAGAAGAGGCTTTCGAGACATTAAAACGCAAGTTGTGTAACGCTCCTATTCTCACGCTTCCCGATGGAAATGACGACTTTACCGTGTACTGCGATGCCTCTAATCAAGGCCTTGGTTGTGTTCTCATGCAACGAGGCAAAGTCATAGCATACGCATCGAGGCAATTGAAGGTTCATGAAGTGAACTACACTACCCATGATCTTGAACTTGGTGCTGTAGTTTTTGCTCTGAAAATTTGGCGACACTACCTTTATGGGACGCAATGCATAGTCTACACCGATCATAAGAGTCTCCAACACTGTTCAACCAAAGGATCTCAACATGAGACAAAGACGTTGGATCGAGTTGATTAGCGACTACGACTGTGACATTCGCTATCATCCTGGAAAGGCGAATGTTGTAGCCGACGCACTGAGTCGCAAGGTCCACAACAAGACTGTCTCGCCTCAAGAAATCCGGGATCGAAGACAATGGTTTGACACGTTAAGGGAATTTGATACCGAGATTCATGTGGATGTTAACGAGGCTACTTTCATGCTCCAAAATATCAGGATTGATAGTGATCTCGAGTTATGCATTCGCAAGGCTCAACAAGTGGCATTAACCGACGAAGAAAAGGATGAAGATTTGGTGTCCAACATTCGGTCACAACTGGAGACAAAACCGAATGGCTTGTGGTACTTTTGAATCGACTTTGGATCCCTAATCGTGATAATCTGCGTCACCTCATTATGAACGAAGCTCATCAAACCCGATATTCTATTCATCCTGGCTCCGATAAGATGTACATGGACTTGCGTAGTCAATATTGGTGGCCTGGAATGAAGAAAGATATTGCGTCTTATGTTTCCAAGTGTCTAACGTGTGCAAGAGTCAAAGCCGAGCATCAACGACCAAGTGGTTTACTTGAACAACCCGAAATCCCTATGTGGAAATGGGAACATATATCCATGGATTTCATAACCAAGTTACCTCGTACTCCTCGTGGCCATGATAGTATATGGGTGATTGTCGACCGTTGACCAAAACGGCACACTTCATACCAATACGAGACACTTACAAAGTTTCAAGACTTGCCCGCATCTACATTGACGAAATTGTGAGTCGTCATGGCGTACCGTTGCATATCATATCCGACCGAGATGCTCGTTTCACTTCGCACTTTTGGTCGTCTATGCAAGAACTCTTGGGTACTCAATTGGACTTAAGTACGGCTTACCATCCTCAAACTGATGGTCAAACCGAACGAACAATCCAAACCCTCGAGGATTTGCTACGACTATGTGTCCTTGACTTTGGTGGTGATTGGGATACGCATTTACCACTCGCGGAATTCTCATATAACAATAGTATCACTCGAGTATCAAGATGGCACCATTCGAGGCCTTGTATGGTCGTAAATGTCGTTCACCGATCTGTTGGACTGACATTGGGGAAAATCTCATCACTGGTCCTGAACTTATTCAAGAAACGACCGACAAAGTTTCTAAAATTCGATATAACCTTGAAGTGGCTAGGAGTCGCCAAAAGAGTTATGCCGATAAAAGACGCAAACCGTTAGAGTTTCAAGTCGACGATATGGTTCTTCTTAAGGTCTCTCCATGGAAGGGTGTTGTACGTTTTGGGAAGAAGGGTAAGTTAGCCCCACGCTTTGTAGGACCTTTCAAGATTCTGAAAAGAATTGGGAAAGTGGCTTACAAACTGGAACTACCTCCTGAACTTAGCGGGGTTCATCCTGTATTTCATGTCTCAAACTTGAGGAAATGTCTGGTTGATGAAAATTTGCATGTTCCTCTCGAGGGAATCCAAATAGATGAGTCATTGCATTTCGTTGAGAAGACTGTTGAGATTATGTACCGAACCCTGAAGAAAACCCGAACCACTACCACACCGATCGTCAAAGTCCGTTGGGAAAACAAACGTGGAGCTGAGTTCACTTGGAACGTGAGGAGCATATGAAAAAGAGATACCCGCATTTGTTCGCTTAGTTCATGCTTAATTTCGGGACGAAATTCTTTAAAGTTGGGGAGACTGTAACATCATGTAATTTGGGGTTTAATTATAAGTTTGCATTGTTAATTCTTGAAAGGGCCTCTATTGCCATACATGAAACTTATGAATTATCTATGTTTATCTTCTTTGTTGGCATTAAATTTTAAATTATGAAAGTTAGTAATTCAAGTATTAAATGTACAATAATAATTATAATAACAATAATAATAATAATTATAATAATAATAATAATAATAATAATAATAGTAGTAGTATAGTAATAATAATAAAACTAATAGTAATAATAATAATATAATAATAATAATAATAAAAATAATATATATATATAATAATAATATAATAATAATAAAAAATAAAATAAAATAAAAATAATAATAATAATAATAATAACAGTATTAACAAAATAATAATAAACACAATAGAAATAATAATACTAATAATAATTTTAATTTTAAAATTACTAACCTTTGAAAAGTTTAAGTTAGATAAGTTCAAGGGTTAGTTTTGCCAATTTATAAACCTTGGAATATAGTTTTAGGCACAAGGTGATAAAGACCCAAACAGCAGGGACCAACTGTGTAAATTTCGAAAACAAACCCAAACCAACCCTCCCTTCCCCGTATTTCCGGCGAAGCTCCGACGGAGCTCCGACCAATCACCGGCGAGACCCAAAAACTCACGTTTAACATAAAAAATGTACCCATCGGTTCACGATCTCGATTCGAACTCAGGGGTGGGTTTTAATTCAGAAATTCACATCGATTACACTCATGTTCGAATCGAAACCGAAACTCATTCAAGTATCAATCGGTTATCCCATTAAAAACCAATATTATTGAAATTAAACGAACATGTACGTTGGTGCAATCATTTCGAAGATAATGGTGATGTAAATTTCATCTGAAACGGTTTTAAACTCATTCAATTCAACTTGAAACTCTCGACAGAAACTCATAGCCGTTGGACAAATAAATTATCGAATTGCAACTATATAACAGAGGTCAAATATCCCTTTTGATCCCTTTCAACTCTCAGTGAACTCTAATTCGCGAAACACACACTCAAACAATCGGAATCTAAGCGTTGTTCATCGCAAGGTTAACCGAAGTCGAACCGAGGCTAAAACCTACAATTCCATCATAATCAAGTAAGTGAGGTACACCATTCGACTCGCTTACACCTAGGGATCAAAAGCCCCAAGGTTAATCGGGTTGAATCACTCAATTTGGGAGTCAATTTTGGAATTGAACAAATTAGGGTTCATGTGCGATTTGGGGGGAATCGGGTTAAAGATATTTAAAATCACTTGGAACCAAGTGATACCGCGGCTTAGGCCTTTGGTTCACTGGTTCCTCGGTTGCTGTTCACTGTGAGGTCCCGGGTTCGAACCCGGGCTCCCTCATATATTTTTTTAGGGCTTTTCAGCCTTAATAAAATTATAGAAAATCTTTAATATATATATAATTACTTTTATAAACTTCAAATAATTTTAAAAGCCGCTAAATATTTTCTGTAAATTTTCTAAGTTTACATAAACATATTTTATTAATAAAATATTTTACAAATTGTTCTTAAATAATTTTTTTTATAAAAATGGATTATGAAGAATGGTAAAAAAAACTATTATTTGTCCAAACGTTCACATCGAATAATATTATTTAAAATTGTAATTATCTCTTTTAGTTATAAAACCTTATTCTATATACTTTTCAAGTTATTATAAATGTATTTTCACATCTTGGTATAAAACAGAAATATAGATATTTTTTTAGAAAACATGAACGATTTTCAATTATTAAAGGTAACTATTTGACAAGCCCCAAAATCCACTTAGAACCCTAGTCCTCGTTGATTCGTTAAAATCATTACAATAGAAACTTAAATTCTCGTAAAAACATATATTTTAGATGCATTTTGAAGGACTACGTTGAAACGACGCGCGTTATTATTTTCTTATTAATCATCCAATATATACTTATTTGATCAAGTGAGTATTTCTATACCCCTTTTTCTTATTTTCACACTTTGGGGTGAAACATGTTACTTATTAACCATTACACTTGTAACACGTTTGATTCTTGTAAACTTATGGCAATTTACTTGTTGTGTGATTAGTTGAATCTTGTAGCTACCATGTAATGTAGAATACATGTACAATCATATAATTGCTAGCCTGCGACGTCATAGATCTATGGGCCTGACAAGCCTGCTTGGTTGATCCAAGTACACCTAGCTAATCGTATATACTTATAACTTGGTTGATCCAAGTACACGTTTGAAACTTGTAAACTTTGTCAAGGTTTGATTGTGCATTCTGTCTTACATCCCTAGTTACTTGTTTCTCTAATTTACAACATGAATTGCCATCTTTTATATACTTATGTATCAAAAACTATAGAATGCTCACCAATCTTTATGTTGACCTTTTATTTTTAACATGTTTCAGGAAATACACAATTTGATGGATAGCTTGAAGTGCTTCCACATCTAGGAATGGACCTAGCTAAATAAACGAAATAAATTGGATTGTTGCATTTTGTGTTATGTTATTACTTTTTGAGACTTATGTTTGTACTGGTACAATTCACACTTACGATAATATATTATTTGGGTTATTAATGGCGTTATGTGGCTGTGAACGATCTTAAACCCTCACACCTCGACGTTTCCGCCGTCAAGGTTGGGGTGTGACACTCTTTCTCAACCGTGATTCGCCTCTCACACTCTCGGGCCTTCTCAGATTCTGATTGGGGAGGTACAAATGATGCTGGTCGATCAACCACAGCTTATCTTCTATACCTTGGTACTAATATAATTTCATGGAGGTCCACAAGGCAAAAGACAGTGTCTAGGTCATCCACAGAAGCGGAATACAAAGCGCTAGCCAATGCTGCTGCTGAACTTATCTGGCTCAAACATCTGCTGAAGGAACTTGGCATAACAATCGCTACAACACCGACTCTGTTTTTGTACAACACAGGTGCCACGTATCTTTGTGCGAATCCGGTATATCACTCACGAATGATGCATGTTGCTCTTGACTATCATTTGTTCGTGAACAAGTTACAAATGGCCTTCTCCGTGTTCTTCACATCAATTCCAAAGATCAGCTTGCTGATATGCTAACCAAACCTCTATCACGGTCACCGTATCTGCACAATCGCTCCAAGATTGGAATCTCCGATGGATCCTCCATCTTGCGGGGGCGTATTAAGGAAACTACACAAACTTAGGATCTAAATTATTTTAGTCAAATATATAGCTTTAATTGCACCTTAATCTTCTCCTGTAATTATGCTCATTTCTCTATTTTGTAAAGGCCTATATAAAGGCATGTTACAGTAATGAACATATAACATTTTCTATTAAACCATTTCCTCTTTAGTCTGGTGTTAAGGGAATAGATGAAAATCGTTACTTAATTAGAATTGTTGGATTAAAATGGTTATTTTTAAGTTTTAAAATGAAAATAATAATTTTAAAGAACCATAAGGATAAAATAGTAATTTACTCATATTTTAATTTTCATTGCAATGAATAAAATAATGTTTTAATAAGAGGTGCGAAAGACAATTATGATTGTCACTATAGATGTTTGAAAACATATCCCTTGTCACAAGGATATTGAAATCAATAATATAATATTCTCTAAGGTAAAAGGTTTTGTGCTCTGATGATAACCCTTGTCGATAATGGTTCACCACTTAACTAGAGGGTACTAATTCCTTTATTCCTTTAATTCCACAAAGAGAATGGAACTATGAGATATAATAACAACTATGTACTTACGCCCGCGCGTTGCAGCAGGAACGTGTGGTGATGAATTACGTATTTACAAAACGCTTGATGTTTTAAAATATTTCGTATTTTTAAAAAAGTTTTATGCTTTAGAATAATTAATTATTTTATAAGACATTTGTTTATTTAGAAGTAACATTTGTTTATTTAGAAATAACATTAATAAATAGATCTCTTTTTAATTTATTAAATATAAAATAATGTTAAATAATATTGTTAGTAATTAAAGTAATTATTTAAGAATAGAGAGTGACGGGAATATTTTGATGATGATGATGATTGTGATGTTGTCATATATCATCTCAGTTACTCTTTTATTAGAGTAAGAAGAAGATAAAAAAATGCATAGTTGTTAGTGTTAGTTGGATTAGTTGTAAGATTAGTTGAGTTTGTTAAAAGATAGCTAATCTTCTAACAAGTATAATTACATAGCTAAGGATCTTATGATAATTTAAAAAAATACAAACACACTTTTACAATATATTTTTTTATTTAAATTTTAGAGTAAATTATTATTTTCATGTTTGTGATTTGCTTAAAATAAATGTTTCCATCTAAAAGTCAAAAAAATTATTTTATTTTAATAGTTCTAATTAAGTAACGAGTTTCATCCCATATGTGCCCTCACATGAGTGACATCTTAGTAACTAATAATTTTATTTCTATTTATTTATAATTTAATTTTTTTAACTCGTATAACACATGAGGATTAGGTTAGTATTGTTATAAATGAGAAGATAATAAGTTATAAAACTAGAACATATATGACACACTTCGGTATGTCATTGTGTATAATTTTGTCTTTTTAACAATATAAAGAATTAACGATGACATATTTCTAATTAATTTGTTTTTCATTTCATTCCCAATTTTACCCGTTTACTCTTATAGACTAACAGCTTTTGTTTAATTTTATATTTCACAGTTACAATATGGGTGTTTTTTTTTTCTATTACTTTATATAACTTTTCTTCTTACTTTAATATCTTAAGTCATTAAATATTAACAGAAATTGAAATTGGGTTGATGGTAAACACCTGTAACAAACATGAGTGCCGAGGGTTTGATTTTCTAAAATGATTTTGAATTATTTTAAAATTTTAAATATTTTAGACACATTTTTTACATTGTTTTGATAGATTTATTTTTATCCACCTTCTTTATAAATTGTACGTACCTCCTTTACTAATGGCAGTGGCCAGTGGAAAACCATCGACTTTGGTACTACCTAAATACTTGTGTTTTTAATTGTGCATCAACAAAGTTGGTGCCTTGGTGGTGGAGTTGGTTGGAGGTCTCATTCTTTTTTAACGGACAACGAATAATTTTTAAACCCGGTCACCCGGATAAACCCAACGGCGAAAGGCCACCAATGCTCGCGAACACAGACAGCGCTGGTGACCGGGCTCGCCCACTCATTCCAAGGGAGAACCCACCACCCAAAGGTCCACTGTGGTAAAACCTTGAAGGTCTCATCTTAGCGTTGGGTCATGCAGGTTTTTATTCTTGCGGGCTACTTTTTACTTTTTGGGTTTTTTCATTTGATATTTTATTTTTTTTAAAATTATTAATTCAAAACGTGGAGGCATAATACTGTTTTCTATCTTTATGTCTATCTACAAAACCGAGTTATTGTAATTTCATACGTTTTTAAATGTATGTAGCAATGATCGTCACGAAGCAGACAAACACGTCGCAACACGCGAGTTTGATTTCTAGATTCAAATAATCAATCGTCAAAGATTCAAAGATGAATTGGTCAAGGGCTTGGGCTGTTTTATACACGGTACATGTAGCCCATTTAGATGGGTTTGAAAACAGCATTTGGGCTTTAGCCTAATCCAATATAGTCCATCTTGATCTGCCGAACAGTCGAATAAACTTTTCGAATCAGTGAATACTAGTTCCACACACTCGACAATCAAGACAAATAAATTCGATGAAAACTCGATCACCATTTACCTAGAGGTTATAACAACTTGATTAAGGGCAACTACTGGAAGGTTTTTCTTTTTCTTCAACGGCAGAATCATTTTATAAAATGAAACTTAGCAAGTAGCAAGAAACTACAAGCTAATACACAGAATACATAATGATTACAAATTAAATTTACACCACTTTTCTAAGTCCACCTTGATTAGATTAGATCTATTTGAGATCTACAAATAACTAACCGCCTTGATTTCTTAGGAGCGGGTGGAATGGAATGGAATGAATTAATAATTTTCAAGTAAAATTATGTTTGAGCGGGTAATGAAATGTAAAACCTAAAGGAATGTTTTATCTCAAATTCCCTTGGTTGTGGGATTTCAAATTCCCTCTCTAGGTGGAAGGATTTTGAAATCCCACAACCAAGGGAATTTTAGGTGAAACATTTCCTTGGGTTTTACATTTCATTACCCACTCAAACATATTTTACTTGAAAATTATACTAGTTTCTCAATTCCATTTCATTCCATTTCATTTCTTCCAACCAAACGCTCCCTAAGAACTCTCCCCAACGAAGGTTTCATCTTCTTGAATATGATGTCATTGCGCTCCTTCCAAAGGCACCATCATGCAGTGAAGATAATTGCCTGTATGATTTTCTTCTCGTCGCCCCCCATATGACAACGCGAATAAATTTTCATCAGGTCCGTCGCCAAGAAGGCATTAATAGGTGCAATGTTGCACCAATCAAATATCATTTGCCAAGTACTCGTCACAAAATAACAAGAGGTAAATATATGATCCACCGACTCTTTCGCATGATTGCACAATGAACATAAGGACGAGTCCACTATAATTTTTCTCCTAAGCAGCGCATCACAGGTTGAAATTCGGCCCAATTGAACCCGCCACATCAGAATGTTTGCTTTAATAGGAACGATTTTGCCCATTCGAAACTAGGAAGAGGTTGCGATGAGAAGTTAATAGTACATAAAGATCTTAGAGATTTAGTAGAGAACATACCATGATGGTCTCCTAACCAGCACCACCTATCATTATCACCTGGAACAACAACCTGTTGCAAGAGATCCAATAGTTTCATTAGTTGTTAAAGCTCAGTGTTTTTAATTACACCCTAGTTTAGTTTTCATTTACACCATAGTTTAGTTTTCATTTACACCATAGTCTACTTCATTAATTGTATTCACTAATTTTATTGTTCTTTAAGCCCAGTCAAATTATAGTCTAACAACTTCAAAGGTTGCGTAAAATTTATAAATCTTATTGAAATATGTGCAATAATTAATAAATCTTTATCACCTTTATACTAATTTTATTGAAATTTGTACAATAATTAATAAATCTTTATAACTATTCTAAGATGCGAACTTAAAAATTTGTATGAATACTTGAAAATTATAGAGAACAAATTTAAAATTAAATATTATACGATAAAAATTATAATGAAATTTTATACGTCAAAGGTTTTATTAATTATTTTTAATTTATTCACATATAAATATGAGCATTCAAACACTATCGCACACTTACAAGTATGCATTCTTTTACATGCGTAATACTATTATTTAAAATATATTGATTTTTATTAATGTGGACCAATAAGTATTATTTAAGTTAAAAACGTATTATAAGGTGTAAAGTTAACGTAGATTAAATTTTATGTTATTTATTTATTGTTTTATTATTAAATTTATAAAAGTATTCTTTCTAGCTCTCGATAGTTTGTTGTAAAAAAATTATATTACTGTTGTATAAAATTAAAATTACACTTGTATGTTGCATAGTTGCATTTATTGAGTTTCATCATTGGATAGCAACTAAAGTAATATTGCATTTAATGAGAGTATTTAATACTTGTAATATAATAGAGTGTCAAAGATTAAATGTAACTAGTTTGGTCCCCAGACGCGCGTTGTGCGTCATAAAGACGGGCTAAACGGTGGCTCAGAACTCTGTCATCATAGACACAAGCTAACACTTTCAGTTATGGTTGCTAACCGTAAACGGTAGCCACGCCAAAGCAACCCGAAACCATTTTTCGAATATCATCATAGCCCGACACTATACTAAATTCAAAATGTACAACAACATACAACATGTACATGTCTCAGATGAAGACAGTTTCATCGTCACCGACTTGAAACAAAGCACCGATTCGTTTTTCCGAATGCAGCATGTGATGAATGGGGCTCAGAACCGGATTTCAGTTATGGCTGCTAACCGTAAACGGTAGCCACGCCAAAGCAACCCGAAACCATTTTTTGAATATCATCATAGCCCGACGCAAGCGTTTTCAAGGGGCATAAAACAAACCTGGTGTAATATTTGCTCACAGAAAGCACAAAGCTGGCAAAAACCTGCATTACCTCAACCACAAGATTGGTATACTAAACGGAGGCTCAAAACTCTGTCATCATAGCCACAAGCTAACACTTTCAGTTATGGCTGCTAACCGTAAACGGTAGCCACGCCAAAGCAACCCGAAACCATTTTTTGAATATCATCATAGCCCGACACTATACTAAATTCAAAATGCACACCAACATACAACATGTACATGTCTCAGATGAAGACAGTTTCATCGTCACCGACTTGAAACAAAGCACCGATTCATTTTTCCGAATGCAGCATGTGATGAATGAGGCTCAGAACCGGATTTCAGTTATGGCTGCTAATCGTAAACGGTAGCCACGCCAAAGCAACCCGAAACCATTTTTTGTATATCATCATAGCCCGACGCAAGCGTTTTCAATGGGCATAAAACAAACCTGGTGTAATATTTGCTCACAGAAAGCACAAGATTAAACAACACTGCATCCCCAAGCAAAGCATAAATGACACCAAACCTCACAAACCAGCGAACCTCATAAACATAAACAATTGTTTCAAGACCGATCATGATCAACATACATCCAGACAGCAAGAACACCGTTCCACATGGTACCTTGGCCAAGGTGGGAGTTCCCACCGTTGATGAAATATGGACGTTGGAGATTTCTTTAATACTGTTCATTTCAAGCAGACTACTTGTCAAATTTAGGCTCAGATATCATGATTCAATATGGCTGCAAAACATGTTGCCGCGCCAAACACCGAACATAAATTTATATCATCACAGCCTAAGAAGTATGTGGTAATGCGCGTAGTGCTCCTGATCACAATCTTAGGTAACAAAACAACCTGCCATTTAGGGTCAACACCATCCAAATTCATCAACCTCTTAAGCCATGCTCTTCATCATAGAGTGACATAATCATAACCAACATATAAACCATCTACCTCTATGTACTAAATTTCATTTCTAAACAATCAATTTTGTTACAACTGAATATTTGATTCATATTGATGAATATTATATAATCATTTAAAAAGTGTTTGATATATCAAATTACCACCACGTAAATTTTTAGAGAACCCGGCTTACCTCGCGACTTTTGGTCTATAAGATTCTCACAATCTCACTTCATACAAATATACTTGCCACATAGGCCGGCCTTCGTTTCAATATATGTTACTGCAGCAAAAGAAAGATCAAACTATTTGATGAGTTTAAATGTTACTTGTGGAAATTATCATATGTTAAAGAAAGGGAACCTGTGACAATTACAAACCAGTATAAATCTCAATGATTCACATACAGTATAAAGCAGTTTAACAAAACAATAAACACCAAACTGCTAGTACCTGTAAAAGCTCAATTGCAATAAGGTATACAATCAAACACATGTTTCAAACCTCATTATGAAGATGCAGCCTTGATTGCTCTCTGTAATTCACTCTCCACATCAACTGAACAACCACTCTTCTTTATTTCTCTCTGGACATTTGCCTCAACGCCACCACCATTCTTCTTCATCTTCCATTGCTGAAACCCATTTGAGCTTTCAACCACCGGCGGCACCGCCCTCTTTCCACCGCCACCACCACCACCACCACCACCACCACCGACCTCCGCCTCCACCAACGCAGCCACCACCGCCGACCTCCGCCTCCCCGACCTCCGCCTCCACCAACACAACCACCACCATCGACCTCCGCCTCCAGCAACAAATCCACCACCCCCAATTTGGGTTTTAGGGTTCGGTTCGAGCCAAGAGATTGATGGGGTCGATTTGGAACAGGGATGCGAGTTCGGAGACTTTGAGGTCGATATAGAGGGTGTAGCGTAGGAGGGCGGTGCAGGAGTCGGCGGTGGAGCATAAACCCACAATCGGCCATCAAAAACACAACTACAGTCCAAGCACAATCAAAGGCAAACATATATAAAACCCAAAAATACAACAATCGGTCATCAAAATCCAAATGAAAAAGCAGAGACGAAGACGCAGAAGGAAATCGGGACCCGAGTTTGGGTAAGCAAAACACCAGTCGAAACTAAGCATGCAATCGGAAACAGAACGAATAGAAACATACCAGGAATCAATTACAGAGGAAGAAGAGAAAGCACGACACATACAAAAGAGAAGATCATCAACGGAAAAGGAAAAGTAAAAACCTGAGTGAAGAAATGTCCAGAAGGAAGAAGAAGAAGAAGTGTCCAGAAGCAAGGAGGAAGCAAAGCGGAACCGAAGGAAGAAGAAGAATTGTCCAGAACAACCCCACCGACCAAAGGTTTTAAATAGATTAGATAATTAGCAACTCATCCGATTACGTTCTCATTGGTTTTAGTGCCAATGAGTCCTAGATCAACAAGTTTAGGAAGAGTCACCATATAACTTTTCAAAGTAGAGGTCATAGGTTGGAGGAGGTCATGGGTTGGAGTCTCACTAGGTGCAATATGTTTCAAGTAGGGCAAAGGGTTTTACTACAGTGGGTCTTCGGGTGGTGGTTTTCCTTGGAATGGTGAGTGAGCCGGGTCACCAGTGTTGTCTGTGTTAGCGGGCGTGGTTGCCTTTCGTCAA
The DNA here is from genome assembly GCA_024085815.1 of Flaveria linearis. Lineage (NCBI taxonomy): Eukaryota > Viridiplantae > Streptophyta > Magnoliopsida > Asterales > Asteraceae > Flaveria > Flaveria linearis. The sequence goes on from CM044013.1 coordinate 11,350,051, forward strand.
TTGGTTTACTTGGGTGACCAGGCTTAAAAATTATTCATTGATCGTTTAAAAAAAAGGCCTTAGTTAATCTAGGCATTCGATGGGGAACAACATGGGTTAAGGTTTTATAGTTACGATAAACGGTGCATCTATTCATATGATCTCATATGTATTTTTAGAATTTTTTAAAAAATCGACCGGTTGGTTTCTTGTCATTCCACTGGACCAACCCGAACACCAAAAAAATTAACGTGTATTTTCACTTGCATTTTAAACAAGTTTTAAAGTTTCGTATCTAAAATATGATTTAAACAATTAATGACAATAAATTTTGTTATGGATTGTATGATACTATTTAGGTGTTCAAACGCGCCGAGCCAAGTCCAAACTTGTAATGCTTGAGCTCGATTCATTTTTCCTAAAGAGAGTTTGAGTTCGGCTCATTTCGCGCTTTATTTTTAAAGCTTGATTTTGGCTCATTTTGTTTTTAAATCTCGAGTTCGGCTCGTCAAGTATTTTTCAAGCTCGGGCTCAGCTCCTTTATTTTTTAATTATTATTTTTTAATATTTTTGAATTGAATATTATATATATATATATTATATAGGAATATTTGATTTTAATAATGCAAACTATTACCTATTGACCGATAATAATTCATACAATTAATTTGACCAGTAACACTCATAACTTTTACTTTTGTTACTAATAACAGCCTCAATGACATAATTTTTAAATTTTTACATACGATTTTTATTATTTTAGGTTCAATTTAACTTGTATGTTTATTCATTTCGTTCATATCCATTATTGCCACCGGAATCAAGTGCAAATCAAACGTAAAAATTAAAAATTATATAATTGAGATTGTTGTTTTAATAAAAATAAAAGTTGAGAGTTTTACTGGTCAAATTAATAGTATGTATTACTATCGGCCAATAGGTAATACTTTGGATTATTAAAATTAAATTTGTTTTGTTTTAATCATAACTAGAGATTCACGCCGCGCGTTGCAGCGGCTAATCTATTAAAAGTATTCACACGACATGCACAAACCAATACAAACATGACCATAGCTTTAAACAAATACACTAATAGGTTACTTTAGGCTCAGAAATACGTTGTCGTTGTGGCTGCAAATAACGATTGTCACGCCAAAACAACGAACATGTAATATTTTTTTGCGTCATCATAGCCTCTAATCTTATCAACAAAAGAATGAAACCCAAACAAAAAGTACACTATAACCATCAACAATTCAATCCAAACTACATTTCGGTTCTCTCAAATGATATACCCAAATCATCAAGAACATCCAATAAGATCTCTCGGATGAGGTAATCCCATCATCATTGAGCCAAGTACCAGCATTACATCATCATCATCAACATCCAGAGGTCTAGTTCTCTCAGATGAGCCAGGCTTCATCATCATTAAAGTTTAGCCTCAGAAATACGTTGTCGTTGTGGCTGCAAATAACGATTGTCACGCCAAAACAACGAACATGTAATAATTTTTGGCGTCATCATAGCCTCTACTCTCGCTACAACCATCAACAATTCAATCCAAATTGCATTTCAGTTCTCTCCAACGATAAATCTCAAAATCATCAAGAACATCTAATAAGATCTCTCAGATGAGGTAATCTCATCATCATCGAGCCAAGTACCAGCGTTACATCACCATCATCAACATTCAGAGGTCTATTTCTCTCAGATGAGCTAGGCTTCATCATCATTGAACCAAGCTACAACCCAAAAACAAAATATTTTTCTCCACATATAAAACCCCAAATCTGAAAGCTCTAAAATATGAGATGAGGTTTAGGGTTTACAACAAACACTGAACAAAGTTAAAGAAACCAAACAACAGTAAAAGAGGTCATGGGAGAGCAACAGAGAGACGCCATGGACTCCGGCTGTGACATCCGTCACCACAAGGTCCGTCATTTAACGTGGATTTCGTTAACTATCCTTAGAACGTTCATTTCACATCATCATAAACTATTCGTAAGGACATCATACTTGCTTGATATCCTTTTACACATGTTATATCATTGTTTGCAACATTAACACGTAAAACGCTTACGAATATCACCACCGACATCGTTAACTATATTATGTTATATAATATAAACATCATTAATAACAACAAATTCAGGATACAAACAACATTAAATACATCCTTATAATTAGTATAACGCGCGTGTTTACGTCGTTTTCAACCGAAACGAGTTTAGGGACTCGGGGGCTAAGTGCAGGGACCAAATGTGACAATTTGCAAACTTGGGATGGGTATAAAAACCCCTCTTCCCAGCCATTCTTCACCATCTTCTTTACTTCTTCTTCTTCATCTTCTCCACATTCTCTCTCGAACTAGCACCAAAATCGGGCGCGTTTGTTGCGTTTTCGCCGTCTAAACATGGTTATCATCGTGAATACCCACTTCTAGCAGGTAGATAACCTTGTTTGACCCGTTTCTTGCTCGATTCCACTTCTGCGTTTTCTAGGGTTTCGGGTGTTCGGGTTCATCCGAGCACATGAGGTCGTGTGGGCTTGTGTGTTGCGTTTCAGTGTGTGTTTCTTGTTTAGATATGTTAGATGAGTGTTTCTGGAAGTTCTTGATGTGTGAAACCCATGCCCGGAGCAGCTGAACGCTGCTCTGCACTTCAGCAGTCGCGAACTTACTGTTCAGGCGACTGGGTTATTCAGGCGACTGAGCCGTGTAACTGAGTGAGTCGTGCGACTGAGTCCATGCGTCTGAGTCTATCGTGCGACTGAGTGGTGCGACTGGGGTGAGTCGTGCGATTGAGTCCATGCGTATGTGTGTGTCGTGCGATTGAATGCATGCGATTGAGAGTGTGTGCGACTGAGTCAATGCGGATGATTATGTGCGACTGTGTGTATCGCACGACTGAATATCCAGTCGTACGAATGAAGCTGATTCGTACGACTAAGGGTTGAATCGTGCGAATGGAAGGTTAAGTCGTGCAATTGGGTGCTGTGTGGAACGACTGAGTGCTTAGTCGCACGAATGGGAGTTCAGTCGTGCGAATGAAGCTGATTCGCATGACTGAAAGTTGATTCGTGCGAATGGAGTGTCCAGTCGTGCGTCTAGTCCTGCCGTACAATTAGAGTCATTGTGTGTGAATTCTTCATGTGTGTGGTGTGTGTAGTCGTGTGATGTTAAGGTGACATCGACACGGTTGCCATTGTTAATGACTATCATTGAGATTAACACTATCAAACTCATTAATGTTATATGAAAACACATCAACTTAACATTTTACAATTAGCGACAAACGATTCCTAACACAAGTGCTTACCAAGTATTTCTTTAGCAACAATAACACTTTTACCCAAACATCATCGACAATGGAAACGTTTTTAGTGCTTGGATCTACATAAGATCTATTGCGCGTGTTTGTGTGCAAGAGTTACCCACGACCGAACCGATACGACCCGACCCAACTAAACAATATGGTTAACATCAGACGTAATATTAATGCTTAACATAACTGTCAATAGGTGATTGACCGTTCGTACATACATACAAGTTTGGGAAGTTACATCATACATACTTACCATTTAACATGTGAGTTTCGTGGCCCCTTTTTACGCTTATAAAATTGTTTCAATCTTTTACAAACATGGGGGAAAAGTATGCTCACATGTTTTCAATGTTGTACAACATACATACAATTTTCATACTTGGAATCAACGTGATACTGTTTTGTGAGTACATATCTGATGCATACATGATGTTACTGTGTGGTTCTTCTTACAACCATTAATTCCGGTGTTGGAACCAACGGATAGGTATTAGTAGTACTACTGGGTTGACACCCCCACCCTTGATAGATGGTTACTCGTGAGTACCATCACACTGCCAGGAACGGGCCTTGGGTGAATATATTCTGATAAGTTGCTGTGTGTACGTCATTAGGTTTGGTTGTATAAAACTCATGGTATGTGATTTTGCTTGCTTATAACTGTATGCACGGTATTCCACTACAAACACTATACAGCATCAATTACATGTTTACAATGCAAACCTGCGAAGCTCACCAACATTATTGTTGACAATTTTGAGCATATTTTTCAGGTAACAATGAGAACTGAAGATCTAGGAGTGCTGCCTTAGTGGAGACCCTAGGATGCATTTTTGAGACTGAACATACATGATGAACAGTTATTTTGTACAGTGTTGCAGTCAATCAAACAATTAACATTCTTTTGGATACTTGTTCCCGGGTTGTGGGAATTACATACAAGTGTATAATTTTTGTGATTATGTGAATTGTTTATGTGAATCAATTTCAAGTTTCCATTATACTTATGGCCATGTTGTCGTGAACGTTGACTAACACGACACAAGTCTCCATTTGTGCCGGGTGTCGTCATGACACGCTTGTCATCAAATACATACATATTGCATCTCTATTGTTAACCATGTGTTATGACGATCCCGTCTAGCTCGCATCCCCGTGTTTCCGCTATCAGCAGGGGAGTGACAGACTGGTATCAGAGCCATTGGTTATAGAGAATTAGGCAATACACTTGACCTAGACTATAACCTAGGAACCTTCATGTAGAATGCATGCTAGGACTGGCTTGCATTTGATATTACATGTATGTTCCTCTATACTTGTTTCTTGTCTCTATACGTGATTCTATACATATGTGCTTGTTATCTGATCACCCTGAGGAAGACACTATTACTCTTAGTCTTTCTCCACGGGATACCTTTACACTAAAACTTTACGTTTGTATACGCACAACATCATATCATTAGGTCGAGATACCTAAACAGAAGGGAACCTTGGTGATCACGCGTAGCGTCGATCTCGGATACTAAATCCGACCTTAATATGGTTATGCCTGAAATCCTGAAAGTATGAAGGATAGGCAACTACCATTAGACATATTGTGCTTATGTGCCTGGAGTTTACTTGCTATTACATACGATTATTGGAATACTATTGGCTCATGGATATGAGGATATTACACGAACCATGCTTGACGAGTGTTGACAATACTATGATGTTAACTTGGGGTAAGTGGAGCGAGGGTGACCATGCAAGGTAAATTACTATTACGGGTGCACACGTAATTGCAATTCACCATGCATGAGAAGTCTAGCTAATCTTACTAGGGGGTAACGATCATGAGTATTACAAGTTTTCTATTCTATACCCTAGGGTGTGCTAGGAACATAATTCTAGTAAAACCTCATTAAGGGTAACAAAACCTTACTAACATCTACTATCACATAAGTCCTGTCCTACTTAGGGCCTTCATGGTATTTCCAATCATGACATTGATTCTATCTTTCGTGAAACATTCCTCCACTTAGCATTTCAGTAACTAAGGAGTTGATTGAATGCTTAGAATGAAAGTGGACTTCAAGAAATGTAGAGGAGTGACGATACTCACTATACATACATTATGTTATTCATTGGGATTATGCTAAGGAAAATCAGGATGTCGTGTAACCGGTTTAGGCGTCATTCAAGGTATATCGTGGATGTGGTGGGAACGCTGCGGGGAACCCTATATATAAACATCACCGGTATACTAAGAATGTGCTTAAACTTGGCTACGTGATGATCTTGATGGACCGAAGCATGGGATATTGGAACTTGATGAGTGAAATCATACATGTATCTTAAAGTGACTAAGGTTTACATGTTTACTAAAGTTTACATGTTTACACCTTTCTATGATTAGAAGATGCCGCCTCGAAGAGCCACACGTAGTACCAATCAAGGTGAGACCCCACAAGGCAGAGGTAGGGGTAGACCACCAAGAACAAGTGCTGCTCCAGCTGGCAACAATCAGGAACTGACAACCCTAACATAGCTGCTATGATTGCTCAGCAGCTAGCCGCACTGATTCCGACTATTGTGACTCAAGTGAGCGACACTCTTCTGAATCATCATCTCCACATAGATAATGATACACACCATGAGCATAACCAAGGAACAGGGGAAGACACTGGGATTGGTGGAACAACTGGGAATGAAACTGGGGTCGATAATACGAAGCGGGGATGTTCCTATAAGGAATTTGTGGCCTGCAAACCCCAAGAATTTGATGGAAAGGTGGGGAGATAGCCCTAACCAGATGGCTTGAAAAGATGGAGGCAGTGATTGACATCAATGAGTGCCTCGACAGTCAAAGAATCAAGTATGCCACATGTTCACTGCAGGGCAAGGCATTAACCTGGTGGAACACCCAGGTTCAAGCTAGAGGAAGAGAATATGCGATGCAAATGACTTGGGATGAGTTCAAAGCCCTGATTACTGAGGAGTACTGTCCTCTTAACGAGATGCAGAAACTTGAACAGGAATTCTGGAACCATGCGATGATAGGAGCTGGGTACGCAGCTTACACCGATCGTTTTCATGAGTTGGCAAGATTGGTTCCACATCTGGTAACATCGGAATCAAAGAGAATTGAAAAATACATTTGGGGACTCGCACCTCAGATCCGGGCAATGGTAACAGCAGCCGCTCCTCCAACGATTCAGAGCGCAATTCTGAAGGCTGGCGCTCTAACTGATGAGATGGTAAGAACAGAAGTTTTGGGGAAGGGAGCAGAGAAAAGGAAAGACATTGGGGAAACGAGCCGGTCGAGCACCGGGAAATTTGACAAGAGGGCAAAGACTGCTAGAAACTTCATGGCTGTGACTCAAGGCAAGAGAGTATGTAGGGCCGCACCCCAAATGTGACAGGTGCAGCTATCATCATCCCCCAGAGATGCAGTGCCGGGTGTGCGTGAACTGTAGGCGCCCGGGGCACCTAGAAAAAGATTGTAGAGTTGCACCGAATCTGGTTGCACCCGTCAACGCGGTTAACCCCGCCGGGAATGCCAGAGCTTGTTACGAATGTGGAAATCCGGGTCACTACCGGAACATGTGCCCCAAACTGAATAGGGCACCGGGTCAACAAGGGAATAGTCAACAGCAAGTGATGGCCATAGCTGGGAATCAAGGCCCGGCTAATCAAGGAAATGTCGCTCGAGGACGTGCATTTGTCATTGGAGCCAACGATGCTCATTAGGACCCGAATGTTGTCACGGGTACGTACTTGCTCAATCACCACTTCGCATCCATATTGTTTGATACCGAGCAGACAATAGTTTTATATCTTCCGATTTTGCTCATATGCTTGCCTTGAACCCTAGTAGACTAGAAACTAGCTTTTCTGTAGAAATGGCCAACGGTAGAGTTGTACAGGCCGATGAGATTATTCGAAAGTGTTCCATGATATTGGAAAACCATGCCTTCGACATAGACTTAATACCTTTTGAGTTGGGGAGCTTCGATGTGATTGTGGGAATGGATTGGTTGTCGAAACACGGAGCCGAGATTGTTTGTCGGGAGAAAGTAGTACGAATCCCCATGCCAAACGGGGAGATACTTAAGATTCAAGGAGAACGACCAGGAAGAACTCTGAAGCTTATCACTTGCATGAAGACGTGACGATGTTTACGGAAGCAGTGTTACGCATTTCTGGCCCATGTAGTGGAAAAGAAAGAAGAAGGCAACAAGTTGGTGGATATTCCTGTAGTACGAGATTATCCGGAAGTATTCCCTGATGACTTGTCGGGTTTACCTCCTCCACGACAGGTGGAATTTCGCATAGAGTTGATTCCTGGAGCTACGCCGGTAGCAAAAGCACCATACCGGTTAGCGCCATCCGAAATGCAAGAGTTATCTAGCCAATTACAAGAGCTATTGGAGAAGGGTTTCATTCGGCCGAGTCATTCACCATGGGGAGCACCGGTCTTATTTGTCAAAAAGAAAGACGGGTCGTTCCGCATGTGTATCGGTTATCGAGAGTTGAACAAGCTGACTATAAAGAATCGATATCCTCTTCCCAGAATTGATGACTTATTTGATCAGCTGCAAGGAGCTTCTTATTTCTCCAAGATTGATCTTCGTTCTGGATATCATCAATTGAGGGTTTTCGAGGATGACATACCGAAAACAGCGTTTAGGACTCGTTATGGTCATTATGAGTTCTTAGTCATGCCGTTCGGACTGACTAACGCACCGGCTGTATTCATGGATTCGATGAATCGGGTGTGTAAACCATACTTGGATAAGTTCGTGATCGTATTCATTGACGATATACTCATCTATTCTCGATCGAAAGAAGACCACGAGAAACATCTTCGGGCTATACTGAGTCTGTTACAAGAAGAGAAACTTTTCGCTAAGCTTTCGAAGTGCGAGTTTTGGCTTCGGGAGGTGAAGTTTTTGGGTCATGTGGTTAACGAAAATGGAATTCATGTAGATCCCGGCAAAATTGAAGCAGTGAAGAAATGGGATACACCCCAGACACCTTCAGAGGTACGACAATTCTTAGGATTGGCCGGATACTATCGTCGCTTCATTGTGAATTTCTCAAAGATTGCCCAACCGTTAACATTGTTGACTCAGAAAGACAAGAAGTTTGATTGGGGGAAAGCACAAGAACAAGCATTCCAAACGTTGAAAGAGAAGTTGTGCAACGCATCGATACTGTCTCTCCCAGACGGGACGGATGATTTTGTGGTGTACCGCGACGCTTCACATCAAGGATTGGGTTGTGTGCTAATGCAGGAAGATAAGGTGATTGCTTACGCCTCACGACAACTTAAGGTGCACAAAAAGAATTACACAACTCATGACTTGGAATTGGGCACTGTAATATTTGCACTTAAGATATGGAGGCACTATCTGTATGGAACCAAATACATCATCTACACAGATCATAAGAGCCTTCAACACATCCTGAATCAGAAAGAACTCAACATGCGACAACGACGTTGGGTAGAGCTACTTAGTGACTACGATTGTGAAATCCGGTATCACCCGGGGAAAGCAAATGTGGTGGCTGACGCCCTAAATCGTAAAGAGAGCGTGAAACCACTACGTGCTCGAGCTTTGGGATTGACTATTCAAACGAGCTTGAAAGCTCAGATCCAACTTGCATAAAGGGAAGCATTGAAAGAAGAAAACCTTGCGGGAGAAGGATTCCGAAAGTTAGACAAACAGATGATTTGGAAGGATGATGGCATACAATACTTCATGGATCGAATGTGGGTACCCAAATAGGGAGACGTTCGTACCCTGATCATGGAGGAAGCACACAAGACACGATGTTCTGTTCATCCAAGTGCAGACACGATGTATCACGATCTTAAGGATCTATACTGGTGGCCAGGCATGAAGAGAGACATTGCTATGTATGTAAGCCGATACTTGACGTGCTCGAAAGTTAAGGCTGAACATCAAAAACCATCGGGATTATTACAGCAACCTGAAATTCCCGAGTGGAAATGGGAGAACATAACTATGGATTTCATTACCAAACTCCCAAGGACGCCTAGCGGACACGACTCGATATGGGTCGTAGTGGATCGAGTGACAAAATCCGCTCACTTTTTGCCTATTCGAGAAGACTATAAAATGGATAAGCTGGCAAGGTTGTACATCAAAGAGGTCATGACACGGCACGGGGTGCCGGTGTCAATCATATCCAACCGCGACAGTCGATTTACTTCACGATTTTGGCAAACATTACAGAAAGCGATGGGCACTCGCTTAGATATGAGTACCGCCTATCACCCACAAACATATGGCCAAAGTGAACGAACTATACAAACATTGGAAGACATGCTCAGAGCTTGTGTAATCGATTTTGGCGGTAGCTGGGACACTCATCTACCATTGATTGAGGTTTCTTACAACAACAGTTACCACACAAGCATTGGATGCGCTCCATTTGAAGCATTGTACGGGAGGAAATGTAGATCCCCAGTTTGTTGGGCCGAAGTTGGTGAGAGCTAGCTTACGGGCCCGGAGATCATACAAGAGATAACTGACAAGATCTTCCAAATCAAAGACAGACTTAAAGCTGCTAGAGATCGCCAAAAGAGCTATGCCGACAATCGTCGGAAGCCTCTAGAATTCAATGTTGGAGATCACGTTTTACTCAAAGTCTCTCCCTGGAAAGGGATTGTATGATTTGGAAAGAAAGGGAAGTTAGCCCCTCGATACGTAGGACCATTCGAGATTACAGTAAGAATCGGTCCGGTGGCTTACCGATTGAGGTTGCCACAAGAACTCAGCGGTATACATGATACTTTTCACGTGTCGAACCTCAAGAAGTGTTTGGCCGACGAGTCCTTACACGTAACAATTGAGAAAATCAAGATCGAAGAAAAGCTTCATTTTATCGAGGAACCTATCGAGATCATGGACCGAAAGGTCAAACGCTTAAGGCGCAGCAAGATACCAATCGTTCGCGTGAGATGGAACTCCAAACGAGGACCAGAATTCACGTGGGAACGAGAAGACCAGATGAAGCTCAAATATCCACATTTATTCGAGGATGACACTCTTGGACCTAACACCAGTTGAATTTCGGGACACCACAAGGTCCGTCATTTAACGCGGATTTCGTTAACTATCCTTAGAACGTTCATTTCACATCATCATAGACTATTCGTGAGGACATCATACTTGCTTGATATCCTTTTACACATGTTATATCATTGTTTACAACATTAACACTTAAAACGCTTACGAATATCACCACCAACATCGTTAACTATATTATGTTATATAATATAAACATCATTAATAACAACATATTCAGGATACAAACAACATTAAATACATCCTTATAATTAGTATAACGCGCGTGTTTATGTCGTTTTCAACCGAAACGAGTTTAGGGACTCGGGGGCTAAGTGCAGGGACCAAATGTGACAATTTGAAAACTTGGGATGGGTATAAAAACCCCTCTTCCCAGCCATTCTTCACCATCTTCTTTACTTCTTCTTCTTCATCTTCTCCATTTTCTCTCTCGAACTAGCACCAAAATCGGGCGCGTTTGTTGCGTTTTCGCCGTCTAAACATGGTTATCATCGTGAATACCCACTTCTAGCAGGTAGATAACCTTGTTTGACCTGTTTCTTGCTCGATTTCACTTCTGTGTTTTCTAGGGTTTCGGGTGTTTGGGTTCATCCGAGCACATGAGGTCGTGTGGGCTTGTGTGTTGTGTTTCAGTGTGTGTTTCTTGTTTAGATATGTTAGATGAGTGTTTCTGGAAGTTCTTGATGTGTGAAACCCGTGCCCGGAGCAGCTGAACGCTGCTCTGCACTTCAGCAGTCGCGAACTTACTGTTCAGGCGACTGAGCCGTGCCACTGAGTGAGTCGTGCGACTGAGTCCATGCGTCTGAGTCTATCGTGCGACAGAGTGGTGCGACTGGGGTGAGTCGTGCGACTGAGTCCATGCGTATGTGTGTGTCGTGCGATTGAATGCATGCGATTGAGAGTGTGTGCGACTGAGTCAATGCGTATGATTGTGTGCGACTGTGTGTATCGCACGACTGAATATCCAGTCGTACGAATGAAGATTCAGTCGTACGAATGAAGCTGATTCGTACGACTGAGGGTTGAATCGTGCGAATGGAAGGTTAAGTTGTGCAATTGGGTGCTGTGTGGAACGACTGAGTGCTTAGTCGCACGAATGGGAGTTCAGTCGTGCGAATGAAGTTGATTCGCATGACTGAAAGTTGATTCGTGCGAATGGAGTGTCCAGTCGTGCGTCTAGTCCTGCCGTACAATTAGAGTCATTGTGTGTGAATTCTTCATGTGTGTGGTGTGTGTAGTCGTGTGATGTTAAGGTGACATCGACACGGTTGCCATTGTTAATGACTATCATTGAGATTAACACTATCAAACTAATTAATGTTATATCAAAACACATCAACTTAACATTTTACAATTAGCGACAAACGATTCCTAACACAAGTGCTTACCAAGTATTTCTTTAGCAACAATAACACTTTTACCCAAACATCATCGACAATGGCAACGTTTTTAGTGCGTGGATCTACATAAGATCTATTGCGCGTGTTTGTGTGCAAGAGTTACCCACGACCGAACCGATACGACCCGACCCAAGTAAACAATATGGTTAACATCAGACGTAATATTAATGCTTAACATAACTGTCAATAGGTGACTGACCGTTCGTACATACATACAAGTTTGGGAAGTTACATCATACATACTTACCACTTAACATGTGAGTTTCGTGGCCCCTTTTTACGCTTATACAATTGTTTCATTCTTTTACAAACATGGGGGAAAAGTATGCTCAAATGTTTTCAATGTTGTACAACATACATACAATTTTCATACTTGGAATCAACGAGATACTGTTTTGTGAGTACATATCTGATGCATACATGATGTTACTGTGTGGTTCTTCTTACAACCATTAATTCCGGTGTTGGAACCAACGGATAGGTATTAGTAGTACTACTGGGTTGACACCCCCACCCTTGACAGATGGTTACTCGTGAGTACCATCACACTGCCAGGAACGGGCCTTGGGTGAATATATTCCGATAAGTTTCTGTGTGTACGTCATTAGGTTTGGTTGTATAAAACTCATGGTATGTGATTTTGCTTGCTTATAACTGTATGCACGGTATTCCACTACAAACACTATACAACATCAATTACATGTTTACAATGCAAACCTGCGAAGCTCACCAACATTATTGTTGACAATTTTGAGCATATTTTTCAGGTAACAATGAGAACTGAAGATCTAGGAGTGCTGCCTTAGTGGAGACCCTAGGATGCATTTTTGAGACTGAACATACATGATGAACAGTTATTTTGTACAGTGTTGCAGTCAATCAAACAATTAACATTCTTTTGGATACTTGTTCCCGGGTTGTGGGAATTACATACAAGTGTACAATTTTTGTGATTATGTGGATTGTTTATGTGAATCAATTTCAAGTTTCCATTATACTTATGGCTATGTTGTCGTGAACGTTGACTAACACGACACAAGTCTCCATTTGTGTCGGGTGTCGTCATGACACGCTTGTTATCAAATACATACATATTGCATCTCTATTGTTAACCATGTGTTATGACGATCCCGTCTAGCTCGCATCCCCGTGTTTTCGCTATCAGCGGGGGTGTGACACCGGCTACGGTCAGAAACGACCACCGGTCAGGATCCACAATCTCTCTTCCTCTCTCTATGCCTTACATGTTGTTATTTCTAAACTTCACTCTGTACAAAGAGAGATCGAGGTTATCTAAGAGAAATAGACAACCTGCGAGCAACGGCGATCTAAGAGATACACAGCAACGGCGATGTCCGACAAGGACAACCAAGCTGGCGTCGCCGGAAACGGCAAGCCAAGCGGCCATCGTAGATGTCTTTCATAAGCGAGACCCCAAAACGGGAACGTACCTGGCCGTCGCCGCTTTCTCCAGGGTTTCTCTCTCTAACCCCTTCTCTCTCCAAGCTGTCGTCGCCAAGAAACGGCAAACCAAGCACAAGCGATACCCCAACCCGCCTTCGCCGGAAACGGGACCACAATCGACCGTCGCTAGTTGGTAGGCTACCGACGCGTCCGCCCCTCTCCATCCCTCTCTCTCCTCCCGATTACAAGTACTGAGTGGAGTTAATGTCTGCTCACCGGTGGTCCTCTCCATTAAGTCCATTTATCTGAGTGGAACATGAAATACCCAAAATGACCTTACATGTTGTTATTTCTAAACTTCACTCTGTACAAAGAGAGATCGAGGTTATCTAAGAGAAATAGACAACCTGCGAGCAACGGCGATCTAAGAGATACACAGCAACGACGATGTCCGACAAGGACAACCAAGCTGGCGTCGCCGGAAACGGCAAGCCAAGCGGCCATCGTAGATGTCTTTCATAAGCGAGACCCAAAACGGGAACGCACCTGGCCGTCGCCGCTTTCTCCAGGTTTTCTCTCTCTAACCCCTTCTCTCTCCAAGCTGCCGTCGCCAAGAAACGGCAAACCAAGCGCAAGCGATACCCCAACCCGCCTTCGCCGGAAACGGGACCACAATCGACCGTCGCTAGTTGGTAGGCTACCGACGCGTCCGCTACCCTCTCCATCCCTCTCTCTCCTCCCGATTACAAGTACTGAGTGGAGTTAATGTCTGCTCACGGTGGTCCTCTCCATTAAGTCCATTTATCTGAGTGGAACATGAAATACCCAAAATGACCTTACATGTTATTTCTAAACTTCACTCTGACAAGAGAGATCGAGGTTATCTAAGAGAAATAGACAACCTGCGAGCAACGGCGATCTAAGAGATACACAGCAACGGCGATGTCCGACAAGGACAACCAAGCTGGCGTCGCCGGAAACGGCAAGCCAAGCGGCCATCGTAGATGTTTTTCATAAGCGAGACCCCAAAACGGGAACGCACCTGGCCGTCGCCGCTTTCTCCAGGGTTTCTCTCTCTAACCCCTTCTCTCTCCAAGCTGCCGTCGCCAAGAAACGGCAAACCAAGCGCAAGCGATACCCCAACCCGCCTTCGCCGGAAACGGGACCACAATCGACCGTCGCTAGTTGTAGGCTACCGACGCGTCCGCTACCCTCTCCATCCCTCTCTCTCCTCCCGATTACAAGTACTGAGTGGAGTTAATGTTTGCTCACCGTGGTCCTCTCCATTAAGTCCATTTATCTGAGTGGAACATGAAATACCCAAAATGACCTTAGCCGTGGTACTGTAGCCACCGACCAAAAGTTTTAATATATATATAATTATATAGATAATAAAATTATTTATATAATATATTTAATAAACTAATTAAAATATATATGTAAAACTCGTTTAAGCTCACGAAACAGTTAAAATCCACTATGTAAAGCTCGGGCTTGAGCTTGATAATTGAATGAGCTTTTTTTCAAGCTCTGGCTCAATAAATCTTATCATTTCAACCCTGTCGATTCGATTTCAAATAACTAATAAGTTGTTTGGATCGTTGCACCATTAATATTAATCTTATAACAATAACACAAATATAATATTTTAAATGCTTCATATTTTCCATGCCAATATTCTATTATATTATATTCATTGTTAACTTTTTTTTTAAGGCACGACGAATATTTTTAAGCTCGGTCATCTGGGTAAATCTATTGGTGAAAAGTCATCCACGTCTGCGAACACAGACAGCGCTGATGACCCGCTCACCCACTATTTCAAGGGAAATCTATCACCCAAAGGACCACTGCGGTAAAATCCTTAACCCATTTTAAACATATTAGAAACCCCAACCTATAACCTCTATTTTAGAAAGTCACTCACTCATTTTATTGTTAATTTGCTTGGGAGGGTATTCTTTCGTTATCCTCGGTTTACAATTTGTCAGAAAGAACAATTAAAATATTAAATATTAAATACTCCACAAGGGCATCATCGTCATTCCCGACAATCTCCATCACCCCTTTAAAAATCAACCCCATACATCCCTCCACCCCCTTTTCTCTCTAAAAACCACTACCCCCATTTCTCTCTCTCTCTCTCTCATCCAAAACCTATGTCTCAGAGAGAGAGAAAGAGGAAACCGAACTCAAGGCCCCCGAAACCCTAACCTTATGCTCACCGCCCATCGCCGTCGCCTCCTCCACCGTCTCCGCCTCCGACGACCGCCGACCGTCTCCGGAGAGATCAGATCTAAACAGCGCCGTTGTCGCCGGAGTCATCGGTAACCTCAGATCGAACTCCGGTTCCTCGCCGGAAACGCCAGATCTGCATCGAAAACGACGATCGGAGGTGGTGGAGATGGTGGAGACGGTGGAAAAGAGTATGAGTACCGGTTGTAAGAGCGGTGTTATCGTTGAGGTCCGATCGAACTCCGGTCCGTCGTCGGAAAAGCTAGATCTGACACGAAAACGAGGATCGGAGGCGATGAACGACGGTTCTAAGAGGCGTGAGGTGAATCGGTGCTCAGGTTGCAAACGGAAGGTCGGATTGATGGGATTCAGGTGCCGGTGTGGCGATATCTTCTGCTCCGAGCACCGGTATTCCGATCGACACGACTGTAGCTACGACTACAAAGCTGCCGGACGTGAAGCCATCGCTCGTGAAAATCCGGTGGTTCGAGCGGCGAAGATTCTCAAGGTGTAGATCACGATAGGAGATTGAAACGATGTGGTCTTCCGATTGTTCGATTCATCGCGTTGTTGCATCTCCGGTGGTAAAAATATGGCGCCAAGGTTAGGTACGGTGGAGGTAACGGCCGGTGGGGAGAGAGGGGGGGGGGGGTTTCTGTAATTTGGTGAAAGTTGAGTGTATTAGTGTCAACTTGGCTAATTATGTTGGTGTAGCTTTTTACAATATATGGTGCTGAATTTTTTATTTTTATATTTTATATTACATAATTAAATAATTCGCTATTGTTGATATTTAATTTTTTTTTGTTATATTTTATATTACATAATTAAATAATTCGCTATCGTTGATATTTTGGACCCTGGTTAGGGTCATTTAATCCTTGACATATCTTGAGATTACATGTTGTAACAATTTTGGCTCTTAGGAATAATTCGCTTCGTCCATTTACATCTCACAGGTTGTTTATGTAAATTACAAAGTGACTACTTCTGTAATTACTCAATGTCAATGAATCCTAGATCAATTGGTTTAAAAGGAGACATTCTACTACTTTTTAAAATGAAGGTCATAGGTTGAAGTCTAGTGAGTTAAGGGTTTTACTAGAGTGGCCTTTGTGTGATGATTGGAACGGTGGTTTCTCTTGGAATTATGGTGAGTCAGATCACCTGTATTGTCTGTGTTTGCGGACGTGAGTAACCTTTTGTCAATGGATTTAAAATTATTCGTTTGCCGTCTAAAAAAATGTAATTACTTAAATTTACAAAAACAATCCCGATCATTTTCTTTGTTTCTATTATATATGATATCTTTATTAGTATATTTTAAAATGTTTTTAATATAATTTTTGTAAACCTTTTATTTTTACTTTGTTTTTTTATGTGAGTGGTCTTTTTTATTTTATTAGTTATTATTTAATTAATCACCATGTAAATATAAAAATAAATACGTCCTTTATAAAGCTTTTATTTTTATAACGACATTTTAAAATTATATGTTTTTTAAAAAAGGTTAAATATTTCGCTTCAATACAAATTAGAATTTTTTATTTTAATTGTGGTTTTTTTCGCTATTCTTATGTTTATTATCTAATAAACACATTATAAATATAAAAATAATTATGTCTTAGTTAAAGTTTTTGAATTTTTATAAACGACTTTCTAAAATCATTTGTTTTTTAAACTTTTTTATATCGTCGTCTTTTTTAAAATCTATCTTTTTACTAAACAATACAAGTTTGAATTTTTTTTTGTGATTTTGTTTTTATTATTATTTTTATGATTATTATTTAATAGAACGTATTATAAATATAAAAATAAATGTGTCTTATTTAAAGATTTGTTTTTATAAACTTGTTTCAAACTCATTCGGTTTTTAACCTTTGTTCGTTCCATTAAATATTTCATTCAATTATACAGTACGAGATAGAAATTCTAACTTAGATAAAAAAGTTAAGAATTTAAACAACTTAGAAACATAACCGTTACAAAAATAACCATTAAAAATATAGTTGTTTCAAATATATATTATATTGTATTACTTATAGTTGTTAGCAAAATGTTCAAAGAATGAATGATTTTAGAAATACGTGGTAATTGAAAACGAACAAGTTTAAGTGAAGGAAAGATATTAAAAAAGAACAATTTAAAATATACGTTTATAAAAAAAATAAATCTTTAAGAAAAGAAGTTAAGAAATGAACGGTTCTAAATAAGAACGAAGTTAAGAACGATTGTATAATTCAATGAAAGTATTTAAAAGGATCAAAGTTTTAAAATTATTATAACTTGTATTGTATAATTTAATGAAAAATTTTTGCCGAATGATTTTGAAAAATAAGTTTATAAAAATGATAGAAAAGCAAAATAATAATAAATTTTCTAAGTTGTATTGTATAATTAAATAAAATACATTAAAATGTTTGAAAGATTTTTAATTTTTTTTTGAAAAACTAATGATTCTGGAGAAGACGTATATAAAAAAAAACAAAATATTTAAGCCGGTATCTTTTTATAAGAAACACATTTTTAATTGTATATTTTTTAAATATATAACTAAAAACTTATTTAATTTGAAGTTAGTTTTTGTTAATTTAAATAATTACATAAATAACTCTTCAATGTTAAAAAAAATTAACTTTCAAAACAACCCCTGGAGTAAGAACGATCAAAATACCCTTAATACTTTACTGATAAAATTAAAAGAGTTAGTAATTAGGGGTCAAAATTATTATAAATATAACATCAAGTATGATATGTCAAAAGATTTTTTTAGGCTAATAGAGCTAAATGACCCTAACTTATGGGTCAAAATAGTAATTTATTCTACATAAAAAAAATATTTCGTTATAAAGTTAGGCTCGCAAATTAGGAAATTAGTAAATGAAAGGAAAAAAGTCAGAAGGATAACATAAGGCATAGGGTGGATGGACCAACTTTCCAGCAAAGTATTATTAAAAAATAATGATAATGATAGGGTCACTATCTGGGGCTCTGGGCCACATGATGCCGACAGCGATTAGTGTTATGTGATGAAGTGGGATACTGAGGGCGATCGAGCCCAGTGTCATTGTTCATATGGGCTTGGTGTGTGGTCACACAATCGGATTGGGCTTGTGCAAGAAAAACTGATTTGTAAAGAAAACTAGTTTGAGGCTTTTAGCACATAACAGAAAACCCGGGTGTAGGGCTGTACTTGAAATCATAACCAACAACTGAATCGACTCAACATAAACTAGATCTTAAGCAATCGTAGTTGACGTTTTCTGCCCGGTTACTACTTCTCACAGCACAAACTGGTTAATAGTCGATATGGTTTTTGGAATAACAGGTTTTGGAAAATGATTCGGTTAATAACCAAAAGTGGTTTGTTTTAAAACCAATTTTTATCTCTCTATCGTATGCAAAATACATGACTAAATATATTTTGTTTCAGACGATTGTAATATCTTCTGTTTGCTAGTCATTGAAGATATGCAGAGTTTGTCTGCTACATGAGAATACTACAATTGGCGTAAACCATGTAGATTAATTTGGTTAATGTTCATTTAATTTCAAGATTAAAGGCATACAAGTAATATATATATACATAGAAGGTTAAACAATGAGTATTTATTCTACGGTGGCTAAAGATTAGAACACCCTTTCTAGATCTGCTGACGGTTCTAAGGGCGAAAGATAGAGAACATCATAAAGGGTCCATATCGAAGCCTGAGAGGCTTACTCGGAAGTCCTAGTGTTACTTTAATATGGGGACTGGCTAGACTCCGAGATTCAAATCCAAATAAGCTCGAGCTTGAGCTTGAACTTGTTTAAGCTCAACTGATAATACTTCATATATATCAGTTTAATAGCTTTAACTATTTCTTGCATCATATACAGCTTGTTTAAATATATTCACTAGCGTCACAACTACAACACTTTTCTTGTGATTTTTTGGCTAGGCATGACCCAAAATTCAGCGTGGTTTTTCTTGTTTTGTGATTTCTAAGTGGTCGATATAAGACCATAGAGGTGGAACCCAATTGAGTGGTTAGAGAGCATAAAGTAGAGATTAAGATTGAAACCCTAATTGTTGAACAATCACTACAAGAATTTCACCCTATCGCGACTAGACCTATGGCGACGACACGGTTTCGTCGCTATAGGTCACCCTATAGCGACGACATGTCGTCGCCATAGGGGTGATTTGATTTTTGGCTAGTGCATAGCTATAGCGACGCCCTTTTGTCGCCTTAGGGTGCAATCTATCGCGACGACACAAAAATCGTCGCCATATTTAGTCGCTACAGGTAATTTTATTTTAATTTTGATTTATTTTAAATAACATAAAATGTTTTTTTACCTATCGCGACGACATGTCGTCACGATAGGTAAAAAATAATTTTTTCTTTTTTTCCCTCTAAATAAATTGGAGGCAAATAAGCCCGCGTTTTATGAAATATCTATGGCGACGACATGTCGTCGCGATAGATAAAAACCAGTTTTTTCTTTTTTTTTTTCCCTCTAAATAAATTGGAGGGAAATAAGCCCGCCTTTTATGAAACATCTATAGCGACGACATGTCGTCGCCATGAGGTGTTTAATTTTTTAAGAATTAAATATTAATACAAATAATAATTATAATTATTAATATTAGTATTAATAATAATTTATGTACATATCATTGCTATTATTATAAGTTTTATTATAATTATGTCATAATAATAATATTAACAAATCTTATATTTATTAATTATAATTATAGATAACTTATATCAGTTAGAATCAATGAATTTCATTGATTCTGCTTAATTATAGATAATTAATGTACATATCATAGGTACTTTGTACGAATATTACTTTATTAAGTGTAGTTTAAGTTTATTTCTGCTTAATTATCATCAATGAATTTCAAACAATACGAAATATGTTTGGTTATGTTGATAACATCAATTATATTCGTCATATGTTATTTATGATCCAATTATTATCATTTGTATTCAATTATACACTATGATATCATCAATCAAATTCAAAAAAGATCAAATATATTCGGTGATGATGATTAAGTTCGACCAAATACATTAAAGATTAGCTATGATTGAATTATGATGATCAATGTTAAAATTACGGAAAAGATGCTTATTAACGGTAAGTTATTTTTATTTATGCTTAACTATTATCAACGAGTGTTAAACAAGTCCAAATATTTTAGGTTATCATGATTATCGCCGATTACATATGTCAAATGTTAGCTACGATCCAATTATGATCATTGGTGTTAAATTAAATACAATGTTGGTAATGAGATTGGAAATTATGCTTGTTAATGGTAAATTAAGTTTATTTATACTTCAATATCATCAATCAGTGTAAAAAATGTCAGAGATGTTTGGTTTTGATGATTAGGGACGATTAAATACATTAAAGGTTAGTTATGATTGAATTAAAATGAAATTATCCTTAGTAATGGTAACTTAAGTTTGTTTATGCTTATATATCATCAATGAGTATGAAAAAAAGTCAAATATGTTCGATTATGATAACTAGGGTCGATTTCATACGTCAAGTGCTAGCTATGATTCAATTATGATCATCGGTGTTGAATTACACATATTGATAATAATTTATAGAAAGTTAGGCATACTCCTGATAAATTAAGTTTGTTTATTCTTAATTATCATCAAAGAGTGTCAAAAAACCTCAAACATGATCGGTTATGGTAATTAAGGTTAATTATATGCGACAAAGATTAGGTAAGACAAATAAGTATTATTATACATATGGTAATATGTTTATAGTAGTAGTAATAATAATCATAATCATAACTATAATAACAGTAATTATTATAAAAATAAATAATAATAGTAATAGTAATAGCAGCAGCAGCAGCAGCAGCAGCACCAGCAGCAGCAGCACCAGCACCAGCAGCACCACCAGCAGCAGCAGCACCAACAGCAGCACCACCAGCAGCACCAGCACCAACAACACACCAGCAACAACAACAATACCAGCACCACCACCACCACCACCACCACCACCACCACCACCAACAACAACCAAGAATGAATCTCCGACGAAAATAACCAAAATCTGTCCACCACTATCATTTTAGCCACCACCACCGTCTCTAGCCGCTACCACCACCACCTCCATCACCCCCATTACACCTCCCATCACACCCTACCAAGAATGAATCATCTTTAGGTTGTACCACCACCATGTTCCTACCACCATGACTACCACTCCTACCACCACCTCCGTTCATGTCTCTCTAGGTTTTTGTATCATTATCTCACCACCATCGTCACCGACAACATCTCATTATTATCATTTTATTAAGGTTTTAAGGTGTGTATATTGTCTATTTCATTAGTTATTTAAATATTTTGATTTGGTTCTTGTTTAGTAGAATGAAATGATAATATGTTGATCTGTTTGATTTTTGGTTTGATTTTATTCTTTTTTGATTTGGTTAATGATACTTGTTTTAGGATTAATGGTAATTAATTTAAAATTGTTATTTTTTATAGACTTAATGATGACGAAGATGATCATGATGACGAAGATGATCAAGATGAAGAAGATGATCAAGATGACGTAAATTAGATGTTGTGTGTTTTGTAAAAAAATGTGTACGTTGGTTATTTTATTTAAATACACGTGTATTTAACTTGAATTGTAAAATGATTATCTTTTAGGTATTAGTAATATTAGCTTTCATTTAGTTTATAAATATGTTCACGAAACCTAAATATTAGGAAACCTAGAAAATATAAAAATAATTTATAAATTAAATATTACAAAAACATGAAAAATAAAAAAACAATTAAAAATTTCTAGGCTATGACGATGAAATGTCGTCGCCATAGGGTTTTTAAATTTTTTTATTTTTATTTTTATTAAAATAAAAAAATTAGTTGGACCTATGGCGACGACATATCGTCGCCATAGCCAGAAAAATAAAATTATTTTTAATTTAAAATACAATATGAAAATTTTGTGCCGATAACTTTGTGGCGACAACATGTCGTCGGGATAGAGCTCTATGGCGACAAGGGTTTTGGCGACGACTCAAAAATAAGCTATAGCGACAAGGCTGTGACGACTAGGTCTATGGCGACGACAAACTGAACCTATGACGACGACAAATGTCGTCACGATAGCCTTTATTTCTTGTAGTGAATAATAAACTCGAAATTCAAATTAAAAAATGACATGAATCTACTTTTTCTTGTATAATAATAACCATTGAAGCAAGTTGGTGTCTACCAATACGTTACATAATTAATCACATATGTTTCTTTCTCCCACCATTTCTAATCATTATCATGCATTATGTATAAATGCAAATGCCTCGTGTGAGGTTTGAATTCACAATCTATTGGTTGTTAGACTAGTCTCTTGCTCCTAGTCTCCAACTCCCACACCTTTTAACATAGTATTGTTTATGCAATAAGCGTGTCGTAGGTCTACATGTCCTTATCAATCGTCGTTGATTTGGACATCCATCCCGCTAATGTATGCGGTTGGCTGAATTTACATGGACTAAGAGCATTCACAATAGTTTTCTCATCTCCATCCTTATATTTATACTAAAAACATTATTTTTCACTCTTACTTTCAGTTAAGTAAAACTTTTGTATATCTTTATCTTCACTTTTTCTTTCTTACAATCACTTTTAAAAATATTAATAAATTTATGAAGGTTGTACCATGTTTATCCAAATATGAGTAATCACGATAGAGTCCTCATAAATTTTCTCTCACTTTCACTCACAATTATCTCTCGTAAAATAGGACACACTCACTTAAAAATAGAGGTGCACAAACTGGTTTTTTTCCTGGAACCGGTTCGGGTCCGAACCGGACCGGTTTCAGGTCAACGCAATCACGACCGGTTTTTGACCAAGAACCGGATCGGGTTGGAACTGGTTTTGGGTGGAAAAAACCCAACCCGGTTGGAACCGGTCCGACTCGGTTCCTAACCGGTTCGGGTCCAAAACCCGGTTCCAAAAACCGGTATTTTTTAATTTTTAATTCAGTAAATAATATATTTAAATTATAAAAAATACACATACCGGTTTTTTGGGTCGGTTCCAAACCGGTTTCACCCAAAATAATCCAACCGATCCCAAACCGCCGGCTTTTTCCGGGTTGGAACCAGTTTGGCCTATTACCGGTTCCAAACCGGTTCAGGTTCGGCTCGGGTTTCCGGGTCGGGTCGGGGACCCGGTTTCTTTGTGCACCTCTACGTAAAAATGATGAAGAATTTACGAATCGCTAATGGATTGTATTTCTAGGCCCAATAAATCAGCCCAAAAGAGAACATCAATCATCCTCCATTAACGCACCACTAACATTCTTCCACTATATAACCAAACATTCTCTTGCTCGTTACTCGTTAGTCCCCTCTTTCCCGTTTTCCCCTTCTTTTTTCTCACTATTGTCTCAAGGCGGCTTTCGATTCACAATACGAGGTGCGTTCATCGTCTTTCCACATAATATTTTCATCAATCAATTCGATTGCATTATGTATCAGTGTTCAATTGTTAATATGTCGCTAATTAATTCGTGAATTCGATGCTTTTTGTTGGTTGATTTTGATGTATATTTGTTATACGTTAATTTTGACGATGATCTGATGTTTTCTTGTGTTGTTACGAGTTGTTTGGGGGTTGAATGATTTTATTGTTTGTTATTCTGTTTGCTTGATTTATCGGTGGATGATTGTAAGCTTCTGGAAGTGAATCTCGTTAATTGTAAAACAAGTTTTGGTGCTGAATATTGATTTCTTGTGGAAAAGTTAATTTGGGGCTTTTGAAATAATTTTTTCCTTAACTATACTTGGACTCATGGTGCACCAAAAAGATAAGTAAAAAAAATGGTTTTTTTGAGCTGGGAGCAACCTAGGATAGAGGATAGAGGTAAGGTTTATCCTCGTCTCATCCTCACAGAGCTTACTTTTATGAGGGATAATCCTCGGTAAGTTTGTTTGTTACTTGGATTCTTGGTCTGTTATGATGCGAATTTGGAATGAGAACTCGTCTTACTGGTAGAATTTATTTTTTATTTTTGGTAGATTCAAGATGCAGAACAACATTTGAATGATAAGGTTTTCCATTGTAACGTTGAGTTATTGACTTATTAATCTTGATTTGAGGGCGTACGAAGTTTGCTAAGGTGGGTTGGTAAAGGTATCCGAGGGGGAAAACAATGCACGGTAGAGGGATTAGGGATAGACTTGGATGTAGATTAGATGTCTATATGTATGGAGGTGATCTTAGAGTATTGGAATAGTTGAATATGAAGACTATAAAAACTTAATGTTATTTAGGGCAAATGTGGTTGCTTGTGATGTATCCATGTTTCACATACCTATCTGTTAGAATAACATTTATTATGTTTATTAACAGGTAGTATGTATCTATGCTTGATCTAAAGAAACTTAGCTGTTGTAGGTTGTAGGAAGAAAAATAATAATGATATGCATGGTTGATGGTACATTTGGATGTCTATTGCACTTGGTAGAATGTGGCTGTAAATGTTTCCTTTTCCAAAGACTTGGAAGAAATCAGTAGATATTAGATTGCATATGATATATGTACTATGGTCAAAGATATTTTGGATGCAATTTGAGTTGTGTAATGTGTTTCAGTTATGGTGATTTGCAAAATAGGAAATGAGAATAGACAAAACATGCATTCCAATCGGAGGATAGAAGCTGTTAAAATAATGAACCATGTAGACATGAACTGACTTATACATCTCAACTTGGTCGGAAGAGTATAGTATATAAACCAAATTACTTCTGTCGGGGATTAGATATGATGATCTTGACTTGTTCACATTACTCCACTTATGTTTTGTGTCTCGGGTTTTGATGGATCCCATATTTTTCTTATTCAAACCAAATGAGAATCTGTTTGCTGGATGGACAACTACATCCAATATGTCACCTTCAAGTTTATGGATGAATATATGTATGAACATTATGAGCATATATAGAACTAAGAACAAATCCGCTAAGTTCTATGGTTTATAATCTTATACAAATGTAAAAATGAATTGATGATAAATACTTTATACATAATTTTAAGGGGTGATATAACTAGTAATCAGTGTGGGCATCTGCCCCCACCCACTTTTTCTAATGTATTTTTTCCTTCTAAAATTGGGGGTATTTTAGTAGTTTAACACCTATTATTTAATATAGAAGTCAAAGTAGTTTATTCCACATTACCTGATTCCTCCTGCGATTGTGAACAGTGTACTTTGGCTCACCTTACACTCCTGCATGCGATCTTTGGTTTGTAAAATTGTAAGCTGTTTTCTTGAATTCTGTTTTGTATTTCTGATTGTTTAGGGGACGATTCCACTAGTGGTCGCTTTTATTGTTTGCGTTCCAGCATAGTGCTCGACTGCTCGTGTTCCAGAATCAATCTCTGATTGTGTAGGGATAACTTTTTGGTTGTTTATATCTGTTGGTTTATGAATTTGTCATGCTTTAGTGACTCGTTCTCATTTGACTGCCTTTTGAGTTGGTATTTATATATTGTTCTTGATTCATGAAGTTCATAATCACTGTTTTTTGAGTTCAGATTTGCAAATTTGTCTTCACATTTAGCATGCTTCTAGCGACATGTTTTGATTTGTTTATGCATTGTTCATTTAATTGAGAGCAGCAAATTCATTCTGATTTCTGTTTGGTTCTTTGATTGTTCATATTTGCTGGTTTTTGATGTTTCTATTTAGTTTAAGGCTTGATAATAGGTAACTATTTGTTATGTTTGATTGTTTGTCTATTGCTATGTCCGTTTCTATGAAATCAGCTGATAGACAACTATTTATTATTGGTTGTGGGTTGGTCCCAGGATAACCATGAGTGATTGATAATGTTTTAGTAATATGGTCAGTTTCCTTGTCTACAATTTGGGTGTGCTTGTTTCATGATGTAATATGGTCAGTTTCCTTGTCTACAATTTGGGTGTGCTTGTTTCATGATGTGTATGTCAACAAATTTTGTTGCTTTCCACCCATACATGATCCCTAAATTAATTACAGGATATTATATCTGGAATCTGGATAATGGTTTTAGACGCTAGCTGAACTAGTGAGTACTAACATAATAATGACAATCCATGACTTTAAGGATGCAACCAAATATGCTGCAAATTGGCAGAATAGAAAATGTTAAATTCAAATCAAACATATCTAGTTAACTGACAGACAACGTTGCCAAGGGCGAAGCCAGGAAATTGTTATTGAGGGTTTATACTTGAACACTAAACATGTGGTTTTTTAATTCTGACCATAGGATATAATATTATGTGGTGTTTACTTTTGTAGGGTTATTAGAACCAACAGAAACCTTGTACATGAGTTATATTACACACTTTTTGATGTTCCATAACTCCATAGGTCAAAACAAGCAATCAAAACTGCAGAATGGTTAAAGCATACTCACAAGAGCACACTTACAAGCACCCATGGGAACGTGTCACATCTGCATCATGGCGCAAATTTGCTGACCCAGAGAACAAACGTACATTATCACACATCCTACAAGTTGACACCTTGAACCACAGTCTTGACTCTGATTCAGGTAAACTCTACACCACCCGTGCAATCACCATCCATGCTCCTGGTCCATGGTTCCTTCGCAAGATTGTGGGTCAAGATATATGCCATTGTGTCGAGTCAACTGTTGTTGATGCCAAAACCCGATCAATGCAGCTTGCTACCAAGAACATTAGTCTGCAGAAATATGTGGAGGTGGAAGAGAAGATCAGGTATGATGATATGATTGAAAAAACAATGTTTAAATTATCATCTAATTAATTTTTAATAAAGCTATGTAGGACTTTGCAAATACTTTTGATAACTGTTTGCCTGTTTTATTTTGAGGAAACAGTTTTTTTTCCTTTCGTAATATACTCATTTGCCACGTTGTTAAACAAATGCAAATACGAACGAGTCATTTTATGTGCGGGTCAAATTAGGTTGTGGTTGACCTCCTACATTTTTTTTGACTTG
Source organism: Flaveria linearis (assembly GCA_024085815.1). Classification (NCBI taxonomy): domain Eukaryota; kingdom Viridiplantae; phylum Streptophyta; class Magnoliopsida; order Asterales; family Asteraceae; genus Flaveria; species Flaveria linearis. Next base: position 11,377,513 of record CM044013.1, read on the forward strand.
TGTGAATAGTTAAAGCTTGGTTACGAATAAGGACTTTATAAGCGTCTGATTACACTTTAACAGCTTTAGACCCATTTCAGTTTTTAGTTACTTTTATGTAAATATTTTACTTGTTTGATTTATTATTGAACACCTAATAACGCAATGGAATTTGTAGGTATGATCCACACCCAGATAATCCAAACGGGTGGACGATTTGCAGGCAAGAAACGAGCATAAGGATCAAGCCATTGTCAAAACTGGCATCAATGGCTGAGAAGATAGAGCAAAAATGTGTTGAGAAGTTTCAGCAGAACAGTGCCAAGGGTAGGGAGGTTATGGAGAGGATGTGCAAGTACTTGGAAGCTGAATCGTCTTCCAGGGGCATTTCCGTCTAACTGTAAGGTTATTTTTCTGTTAAGATGGTTTTTAAGGTCTTAAGGAGAGAGTAGGAGATCATAAATGGATTCTAGTTATGTGATCAACTGTTGCGCTGCCTGTCTCTTGTTAATAAATACCATAGAAATAGACATGTATTTAATCATATGAGTTCATGAGTCGTGTTTGGGTTCGTGACGTGCTTGACTTTGAAAAACTACATCTACTAGACCTCTTCAACATTTTACTTGATTAAACTTACCTATAACAATTTTTTTTACATTAATCAATTTGATTAAATTTTAAAATATATGTAAAATAACACGGCTATAACATATGAGTTTGGGTTAATCGGGACCGAAAACCAAACTGAATTTAAATTTGTCAAAACTGAACTGAAATCCGAATTTGAATTCAGTTTCGTTTTCAAAGCTACAATGTTAAAACAAAGTATGGTTCAAACTGATTACAAAAACCACCCAATCCCTCCGCTTAACACTCCCATTAATTTTTCGTTAGCCATAGTCGGATCACATTTGAAGATGAATACAACAAATACAGTTTAATGAACACAATCAACAGATAACGCAAATTCAGTTTGGTAATGGTGATCCAATACCCAATCGTTGATCATATTATCAAATTTTGACTTATTAAGACCCGAAGTGTTTACGGCATATATTAGTTGAGGGACTACTTTTGTAATTGTCAGTAGAAGGAGCTTTGTCTAAACGTTTGTGGTATCGGTGCATCTTTATCGAAGAAGAAAGCAACGATTTGTTTAGCTAAACCTTCTTTTCATGGTTTCTTTTTTTCTAAACGTACCACGAGTAGTGGCCGATTTGCACTTCATGTGCTCGATTCTCGAACTGAAAAGATGGGGCAGGACTTACGCTATAACGCCCGAGTGAAGTGAAAGAAAGTAGAAAAAACTGAGAAAGTAGAAAAACTGAAAAGATAGGAAGTGAAAACAAGATTTTAATAAATTTCGCTCGACGGAATTGAAGAGAAAGTAATCAGATACAAATATAAGGTTTGTCGTTCACCACTCTTACCTCTACACTTAACACAAAATCCTTGATTTCTTTTCTTTTTTTCATTTAAAATCTGAAACACGAAATTACATTATATATTTTATTTTCTCTTTTTTTTTTTCCGAGCAATGATGTCTCGTGAGCATCGTGTGATCACTGAATTGATTGGCAAAAATGGGCTAAACATGGCTACAAAATGGACTTACATATGGTCAGTAACGATCCAGCTGATCAAACATGTTAGGAGTGGGGATGGGCTTCGTAAGCCCAGTAGAAAACCAATAAGCCCAGTAAATAGTCTTCGAAAGAAAACACTTAGTGGCCCAAAATTCCCTATTCACCTATTATAATAAAAGAGTAACTTGGTATGACATGTGTCATCATCATAATTCTCCTCATCAAAATTTTCCCGCCTCTCTCTCCTATTAAATAATTATCTTAATTACTAATAAATAAATGTTTATAAATAATATTTTTTTAGATCAAAATACTTTTCTATAAATTAAGAAACAGATTTTTTATTAATGTTATTTCTAAATAAATAAATGTTTATAAATAATATTTTTTTCTATAATATTGAACTTTTAAAAATATAAATATATTATAAAATTAGTGTTTTTAAAAAGTAAATTATTTAAAAACCAAAAATAATTTAATTTAGGAGTTATGATAATGAAATATTTTAAAAAATATTTTTATACAGTTTGTTTTAAAACAAATGTTATTTTTTTTAAAAAAATTAAAAAAAAAGTTAAAAAGGTTGATATCAATGTTTTATTACTTATAGTACTTACTCATACGTAATTTTATTCATATCATATCTTGAAATATCATTTTATTTTTCATAAATTTTATTATATTAATATTTTATTTATTCAACCCGTGTATTACACGGGTTTTCTAAAGCTAGTAATCTATAGACTCTAATAAACAAGGTTTTTGGAGCCACATGTCATTCTCTTAAACCACCAATTTGACACGTGTCACACTCTTACACCATCTTTATTTTTAGTTTTTTGATATATTAAATGCTTACCATACTAGACATTTAATTTATATATATTACCATACTTACATACTGATTTAAATTACAATTTATGGCTTTCATTTAACCTTTTTATATTATGTCATAAAAATTCCATTTAACCATATATTAATTCAACTTGTATGGTATTATTCATCAAATTCCATTTAACCTTTTATATTATGTGTTAAGAATCTATAAATTTTCCTCTGTTTCTGTATTGTTTTCTAAAATAAACTCCTTTAATTTAGTAGATTTTTATTTTATGATTTTTTTATTCACCAATTTTGATTTCTTACTGTATAATTAATTGATCCAATTATATATATTTATCAAATTATCAAAGCCAAGGGACAAGGTGTTGACACTAAAGGAATTGAACAATTTGCTACATGGTTTCTTGATATAAGAGAAGGTAATGTTGGTGGTTATAACGATGGTGAGACAACTATTACTATACCTCATGAACTCCTCATCAACAAATCGATCAATCCTTTAGCAAGTTTAATTCAATTTGTTTACTCATCCATGTTAGAGAACTACAAAGACAAAAAGTACTTTCATGAGAGAGCAATTTTTACACCAAAAAATGAGGTAGTTCATGAAATTAACGATCATCTGCTTTCACTTTTCCCTGGTGATAAGATAAAGTATCTACTTCGTATAACATACGTCAAATGAAACATTTTAATATCCCATTACAGGAAAATTTGTACTCCCCTTATTTTCTAAATGGTCTTAAAATATCTGGATTGCCAAATCACAAGTTAGTATTGAAAGTTGGAGTTTCTGTTATGCTTCTACGTAGCATCGACCAACAAAATAGTCTTTGCAATAGTACTCGCCTACAAATTTCTATTTGGAAAACGGTTATTGAAGTTGAAATAATATCTGGAAGTAATATTGGATGCCTAACATTTATTGCAAGAATTAATCTCATGCCATCCGATAAATAACCCCTTTCAAATTCAAAAGAAGACAGTTTCTCCTAACTGTTTATTTTGCAATGACGATTAACAAGAGTTAGGGTAATTATTTTCAAAAGTTTGTAATTATTTTCAAAAGTTGATTTGTATTAAAAAGACCAGTTTTCAATCAAGGACGGTTATATGTGGCTTTGTCAAATGTGAAGATTACAGGCGGTGTAAAATTACTCATTCTAGATCAAATTGGTAACATTACCAGCGAGACACACAAAACGTTGCATACAAAATGTTTAGACATCTATGAGAAAGTTTTGAGAGTATGAATGTTATTTTAATTATATTTTCATACTTTGACTTTTTTATAATGTTTATTATGTAATCAATGTTTAATGAAAATCTGGTTGTTTGCTCTAACCTAGTAGTATAATATAATCATTTGGAGCCACCAATCACCTTTTAACATTTTAGGAGAGGCACCAATTGCCTTTCAACATTCAACATTTTAGTAGCATTTTCATATTTTCCCCTTTTTATTGACTAGAGTTGCTATATATAACCTTTTAGTTTGGTTTGGATTTCTTAAAGCCCTAGAATTAATGCACATACTTGCATATTAAGGATCTCTTAAATAGTTAGATGAATATTATGAATTACTCATTAGATAATTAATTAGCCACTCTATTATTTAACGGACGCGGTTTCAGCCAATCTGATTTTTAAACACCTCCCCCAAATGAAAATTCTTATATCTGTCACTAATATAGTTATATTACAATAAATTAAAATGTAGACTATTTATCTGTAAATAGATTTAGGTTGTTCGGTTTGCACCATATTAAGATCTTTGGAACCGAAAGTCTAATTTGGTTTCAGTTTAAAACCTAACAAAACCAAATAAGTAACTTGGTTTTAGATTTTTAGTGGTTTTGGTTTGGTTTTTAGTTTAATCATTTTAAATCGATATTGAATAGCACTAGAACTATAGAATGGATACCTTACAATTCTATTTTGTACCTTTATGTGAATTCTTGTATGAAACAATGATGATGCTTAAGATATTAATTTTGTATTATTTTGGGAATTTTCTCATATCCTAGGTGATTATTGATAGAACAAACACATATCGTAGTCGTCATCGTTTTAGAATTTGACCGATGCATGGCTGATACTTCAGTCATCACAATGGATACGCTCGACAATATTTTTATCAGTTGCTGAAAGTCCATTTTCAAATAGTGCCTTTGTATAGCATTGTCTTTTTAAACAAGATCTTCCTTTGTAGATGCTTCACCTCACTCACTCAGTAGGAGGTTTGATTCTAGTGATGAGGTTGACAATGCATTTTTTTTTAAATTTCAAGTCGAACATTTGAACCTTCAAATACATGTGGAGTTCTCGACACCCTCCATCGCTTCATTTGTCGCTAAAGTTACCTGAACACAGTTCCAAGTCACATTCTGCCATAGTATGTTGCTCTAATAATATCTTAAATAGTTAGATGAATATTGTGAATTACTCATTAAAAGCCGTCTAAATGTCTAATTCTTACAACACAAGATTACAACCAGCCCAATTTTTACTCCCGAAAATTCTTATATCATACCGCTAAGTGCCGAATCTATAATGTAATTTGTGAAGCATTGAGCTTGAGGCCCCCTAAAAATAAAGGCTCTCATTTTTAAAAGAAATTATAGCAGGTTTTGGTATATATGGGTAGTGGAATATTTAAATGGAAATAACACATGTGATACTGAGTCTCGATAAAATTTTTGATGATTTGATAGGTAAAAAAAAGGCTCCCATTTTTAAAAGAAATTATAGCAGGTTTTGGTATTATATGGGTCGGTAGAATATTTAATGGTAACACATGTGATACTGAGTTTTGATGAAAATTTTGATGATTTGATAGGCTATTGAAGAAACAAGGCCATATAATTCACAAAGCAAACGACCTTCCTAAGTTTCTTCCTCTTTTTATGATCTGATTGACATCAGCTAGCTCTTTTTCGTATCTTTTTTGTTCAAAGAAATCAACTGCCAAGAACTAGATATTAATATACTATTTTCTATGATTTATTGTATTTGTTTAAAGAAATTTGATTAGGTTGCTTTTGTTTAAATTGTGTTTTTCAAAAGGGTTCATTTTTTTAGTTCAATTGAAGCCCCAAAAATGTTAACTCAACCCTGATGCCATTTATATAGTTCTATTATCTTACATTAAAGTATAGACCTAAATATTTATAAACATATTTAGGTTGTTCAGTTTGAACGAAATTAAGATCTTTGTAACTGAAAATCTAATTTGGTTTCAGTCTAAACCTAATAAAAAAACCAAATATGTAAATTGGTTTTCGATTATTACTGGTTTTGGTTCGGTTTTTAGTTGAATCAGCTTAAATCCATATTGAATAGCCCTAGAACTATAAAATGCTTGCTTTACAATTCTATTTTGTATGTTTATGTGAATTCTAGTATGAAACAATGATGGATGCTTAAGATATTAATTGTATTATTTTGGGAATTTTCTCATATCCTAGTGATTAATGATAGAACAACACATATTGTAGTCGTCGTTGCTTTAGAATTTGACCAATGCATGGCTGATACTTCAGTCATCACAATGGATACGTTTGACAGTAATTTTACTAGTTGCTTAAAGTCTATTTTTAAATAGCTTTTTGTATAGCATAGCCATTTTAAACAATATCTTCCTTTGTAGATGCTTCACCTTCACTCGCTCAGTTAGTAACTCACTCTTAGGAGGTTTAATTCTAGTGATGAGTTGACAATGCACTTTTTAATTTCAAGTCGAACATTTGAACCTTCAAACACATGTGGAGTCCCGACCCTCCATCACTTCATTTGTTTTTTTATGTGGTAAGACATGACGCTATTAGAATTGTTGTCTTACAAGTTTTATGCAAGGACCAGAGTCTTATACCCCACCCTGATCTAACTATTGTTTAGAAGTGGTAAACCATCGTTTACAAAGACTGTAAATGACTGTTTATAGCATGCAAAAGACAGTTTAATGTCACGGAGTGATTTTTTCAACTCTCGTGCGACACTTAGATTTGATCTAAGTTCAGCCTTTGTGACCCAAATGATATAAGTAACAATGCGGAAGCGTTTGCAAGCGAGTAATACAAACCAACTTTGTATTGCTTACAAGGATGATACAAGAGTGTTTTACAAGTATTACACAAGACTTGTAGGTGTTTTTGGTGAGTACAAATGATCCTACCATCACCTATTTATACTTGTTCATGTATCTAGATCATTCTTGATCTAGAGTGTTCCCAAAACTATAATATTTACAAGATATTCTCATGGATCTTTGAGGCCTTTCTAGAGCATTCTTGCAGCCCCTCCTAGATATTTCTAGGGAGTTATCTTGATTACTCTTGATGTTTCAAGGCTGATCTAGATGCTTCCTTGTGTTCCTTCCAAGTCCATAACATTTTAGGTTGTTCCGGAGACTTCCGGACAACTCTGAGTGCATCTTTATGATTCCGGAAACTTCCAGAATCCGAGTAACATGACTTGAATTTAGGCGGGTCGTGACATTCCCCCCACCTAAACCCACGACGTCCTCGTCGTGTTTCTTGCATGACCCTCGGCTTGTTCTCGTGAGTCGCAAGACGGATAGCGTTTTGCGTTGATGGCTAGACTCCATTGTGGCTGTGTGTACTTGATCGCCTTTGACGATGTACAAAGTGTTTAGAAATGTTGCTGGAACGGCTTTTGCTTTTCGGAAAAAGTCCATCCCGAGCACGATCTGTAGTTGTCCAGTGGTGATATCGAGAAGTCAGTTTACCTTGCCATGTCCCGATCTTTGTCTTGACAGACCATGACATTTCCCTCGATTGCTTTAGTGTTCCCATTGGCATCTCTGATAAAATCCATCTCGTGTGGATATCCTTAGCCGAGTCTTTTAGCCTCTTCTCGTGTCATAAAGTTGTGACTTGCTCCGGTGTCGATCAGTGCCTTTGCAAGTTGTTCATTTATTTTCAAGTTCACAAACCGAAGTCCTTTTGCCTCCGCGCTCGTGATGTTGCCCTTGTGCTCCGTCGGGCAGGACTTAGCTTTTTAACGGTTTCCCCTCATGTGCCGTTAAAGCATTCAATACTTGTAGTTGCATTGCCCGAGACGAACCTCCTTGTCTTCGTGGGATGCATCATTATTTCTAGCCACCATGGCTTGCAGACTTTGTTTCTTCGGGCAGTCCCGAGCGTTATGCGATCCATCGCATATAAAACAGACTTTGGAGGACGTCTTTCATTGTCATATCGTGGTGGTTTCCTTGTTTCCACCTTCCGATCGTGATTGGGCTTTACTCCCCCACCTTTCTCGTCGTCACTTTCCTCATTCATGGGCCTATATGGTCGTTTTTCCTTATGATCGATCAAGCTTTCAGCTATCGCAATGGCTGAAGCAAGATCTTGAACATTTCTTCGTTCTAATTCTATCTTGGCCCATGATTGTAATCCATCGAGGAAGTAGAAAAGGAGTCTTTATCCGATAAATCCGGTATCTCGAGGACAAGTGTTGTAAACTCTTTAACATAGTCCTTGATGTCCCCGTTTGTTTGAGCTTACGAAGTCGACTTCTAGCTTCGTGCTCAGCATTTACCGGATAAAACTGTCTTTTGAGTTCTTGGATGAACTCAGCCCAAGTTTTAATTGTGCACGTACCTCGTTCGATGTCCATGCTTCGACGTCTCCACCATAGTGCAGCTGTATCCTTGAGATACATAGTGGCTGTCTTGATTTTGGTGGCGTCGTCCAGGATTTGAACCCTCCTAGGTACTGCTCCATTTCCCAGATAAAGTCATCGACCCCCCGCCCGACTTCTCGTTTGCCCAAAACGTGATGATTTGAGAATTTCAACTCTCGGTGTAAAGTTCACGACGTTACCTCCAGTCGTGACCATTGTCTTGTTGTAATTAACTACCTTTGCTTCCAAGCCGAGTAAACTTCGATGCATGTCGCTTGACAGCTCATCCATGTCCTTTTGTAGCTTGGTAGTAACATCTTTGATTGCATCTTTGATCATTAGCTTTACTTCATCTCGAAGTAGCTCCATAGCAGCCTTGAGTCCTTCCCGGAGCTCACTGAAATCTTCCTCCCAAGCATCCAATCGTTGGAAACACAAGTCTACTTGAGTTCCTATCTCAACAGGACCTGTCTCCATGTCACCGACTCGTTTTTCCAAGGTACGATCCTTGGAAGTACCTCGATCCTTCTTTGATCCTTTATGGGATTCATCTCGACCTCGTTTATCTTCAAGGCTGCAAGTTTGCTTGCTTCGGTTGCCATCCCTAGCGATCGACGTGGCTCTGATACCACTTGTCACGGAGTGATTTTTTTTCAACTCTCGTGCGGCACTTAGATTTGATCTAAGTTCAGCCTTTGTGACCCAAATGATATAAGTAACAATGCGGAAGCGTTTGCAAGCGAGTATACAAACCAACTTTGTATTGCTTACAAGGATGATACAAGAGTGTTTTACAAGTATTACACAAGACTTGTAGGTGTTTTTGGGTGAGTACAAATGATCCTACCATCACCTATTTATACTTGTTCATGTATCTAGATCATTCTTGATCTAGAGTGTTCCAAAACTATAATATTTACAAGATATTCTCATGGATCTTTGAAGGCCTTTCTAGAGCATTCTTGGCAGCCCACCTCCTAGATATTTCTAGGGAGTTATCTTGATTACTCTTGATGTTTCAAGGCTGATCTAGATGCTTCCTTGTGTTCCTTCCAAGTCCATAACGTTTTAGGTTGTTCCGGAGACTTCCGGACAGCTCTGAGTGCATCTTTATGATTCCGGAAACTTCCAGAATCCGAGTAACATGACTTGAATTTAGGCGGGTCGTGACATTAAGGTGTGTTAAAGATGTGTATTGTGTATAAATTCATATCATTTTATGCAATTGGTGTAGGCATGCTTGTTACTGTCACATATTATGTATAGTAAGATGGTACGAAGCGAAAACGATACATCATTTATTGCTAAAAATCCAAATAGTCATGATAAACTCTAATATAAGTAATCATCCCATGTGGAAAAATAGTAACATTGAATTTGATGTTTATTAATTGTTATTATCATTGATGATCTATGTGAATATTGTTTATTGATTTGTTTGGTTATGTTTAATATAATAACAACCGCTTTTATGCCGATTGCGTAATTGAAGCTATAATATAACTTACAAGATACAATACATTTAAAGAGTTTTGTACTTTTGTTTAATGCGTTTAATTGCTTTCATGTAAATAGCTCAACAATTTTGGACATATTATATGATATGAAATATGCAATCTAATTAATTTGTGGACATAATATATGATAAAATATGTATATAATTCAAAGTTAAAATAATTAAAATAAACATATTAAACATCTTTAGTTTAAGAACGTGTAAGTTATAATAAGTCGAACCGCTCATGAGCTAATTAAAATCCGTTTGTCAAAGGCTCGAATCTATCAAACCTAAATGAGATTGAGGCTAAGCCCAAGCCCAAATTAGGGCTCTTAAATAGACGAGACCGGGGTATGTATAGTTTTATTAAACGAGTTTGACTAGACTTGTAAGGGGCTATTTGACAGCCTCTTAATCAGCCTCTTAATGGTTCAGATGCTGAATGGTTCAGCACTTAATGGTTTAGACTGTTTGTTTCGCGAGCAAATGTCTGAATGGTTAAGACATTTGCCTCTGAATGGTTAAACATTATACTAATGCTGAATGGTTAAGAGGTCTAATGCTGAATAGTTAAGACCTCTTATCTGAATTGGTCAGATATTTGCCTTTGAATAGTTAAACAATACACTAGCTCTTAATGGTTCAGACCTCTTAATGGTTCAGCACTTAATGGTTCAGACCTCTTATTGGTTCAGCACTTAATCATTCAGATACTATCAAACAACCCCTAAGTCTAATACGTATGCAATACACACTGTAATATATTTAAATATAATAAATATTATTAAGTATAGATAAATTACAATAAAAATAAACTAAATAGTGTGTGTATATATTATAAATTTATTATATTATCAAATAAAATTATAATATTTATAAAAAAATACTATATGTGTATACAAATAAAATTAACTAGACAAATAATAAATAATAAACAAACTACACTACAACATGAAAACTTACTTATGAGCAGATCTTGATTATCGAACTAAGGAAGGATCACAAGTACAATCTTCTTAACAAACACAATTACTTCACATTAACACTAATATACAAACATCCCACTTTATAAATCGACACCCCTTATACGCTTCGTATAACACCATACGCCACGTATAGAGTCGAAGACACTGAAAACGATAAAAATTCAGGGGGCTGTCAGAGGGCTATACGCCGCATATAGCCCTTACGATCCCCTATACGACACATATAGGGCTATACGATGAATATTGCAAATTTAATACTAACTACAAAAAAAAATTCAGGGGGCTGTTAGAGGGAGGGTTATATGCCCGTACAGGGCTATACGACCCACCTACACCACGCGTATGGTGCTATATGACCCGTATAGAAATTTGGGGTGTTGATTTAAAATTTTAGGGTGTCTAAATATCCCACCTCTTTTCGTATCATGCATCAATAGTAGGTTAATCTCTTAAATTAAAAAGCATGCATGAGTCTGTCAACTAAGCGGTTGTTTGATAATTTTTAAATGATTAAGTGTTGAACCAATAAGGGGTTTGAACCATTAAGTGTTGAATCATTAAGAAGTCTAAATCATTAAGAGCTACTATGTCGTTTGACTATACAAAAGCTAAAGTCTGACTAATTTAGATAAGAAGTCTTAACCATTCAGCATTAAACCTTTTAACCATTTAACATTAGTATAATGATTAACTATTCAGAGGCAAATGTTTGAATCATTCAGACATTTGCTCACGAAACAATTAAGTGTTAACTATTCAGACATCTAAACTATTAAGAGGTTAATTCAGATGCTATCAAACATCCTCTAAGATTATTAATCTAAGATTATTAATGGGTTAAAAACTAATCAACATATATAAAGAGTAATAGTTGAAGGTTGTACAAGAGAAGAGAGAATAGAAAGAAGTAGCATGTGGTTGGGATGTTTAAATGGTTAAGTGGGTCCAGAAGCATTGAAGGCAGAAGCAAGGTGTATCTGGATGCAACAGTACATCTGAATGTGATTGTGCGTGATGATTTGACATTTCAACTGCAATTTGCAAAACATCCCTTCATCTATGACCAACCCATACATCCACTTTTCCATATAAACCTGGGTGCTGGTTTAACCCAACTTGATGCATGGTCCACAACTACAAACTTACTATACATACATATGGGATGTTATTAATACAAAAGACAAGAGAAACATATGTAAAGGATACGACGTCGTTAGGATGTCACACATGTTCATGGGAAGCAGGGTAATTCTGTCCGCACAATAATTGCGCATACAAGTTAAATAATTACACAATTGTATGTAACGTATTACACGGAATAATCACGCAACCATACATAACTAATTACCTACAATAATTACCCAACTTATATAAATAATTATGCTAGCTATTTGATACATACATACGTACTTACATACATAAATACGTACAACACACACACACGTGTATGCATGTACAGACATACACACACATACATATATCTTCCTACTCTAATGAAATAATAACTAAGGGAGAGATTTGATATCATCATATTTTTTCTCACTAAATTTTTTTTGCTTCTCTATTCTATTAAATAATAATATTAATTACTAATAATATTATTTATTTCTTTAACTAAAAATAGATTCTTAATAAAGTAAGAAAGAAATCTTTTTATTAACATTATTTATATAGAGATTAACAAATGATCTCAATCCACAAGAAACAATTATATAAAATGCTCCATTTGATTCATTTACTATTGATCTACCAATAGTAACTAAGCCAATATAGTAGTATACGTGGGAATTGTACAATCAAGGATGATTTATATGTAACAAAATTCGATTAGGTTTGATTTGTAATGATCTAATTGAGTTGAAAATACATGGACAAATGTGAAAAGAAAAAACAGAAAAGCGATATATGTTACATCAAATCCATCATCAGACCAAGGAAGAATCTATCAATCTTTCCCAAATTCTAGGCAAAGTCATATTTAAAAGCTGAATATAAACACTCCATGAAGGTCCAAAAGAAACATAAACAATAATTTTCTACTCTATTTTCTTAACCTGGATAGGTAAGGACTAGAATCAGTAAACAAAAAATATTTAAGAGGATTCTATTTTTTATTTTTATTCTTATAATTATATTAAAAATTACTATTATTTTTTATTTTTTAATTAAATAATATATATTTATACATTTTTCATTAACTTTTCTCTCTCCTTCACTCACAACTACTTTAAAAAATATTAAAAAAATTATAAGGGTTGATCAATAATAAATCTTTAAATTTACAGATAAACATTAATATTTTCTCTCTGCTCCACTTACAACCACTTAAAAGCATTCCATATAATATAGGGACTCACACTCACATATTTTTAAAACATGGGCTGTGAATGTTCTAATGTTGGTTATATGATTAATCTAAAAATATTATATGAGTATAAATTATAAAATAATATGACATTAGGTGATTCTTATTCTGATTACTTAAAAATACACACCCATGTACCCAAACTATGCCTGCAAATACTTTCTTTTTAGTTATTATTTTTTTATTTTTAATCTTATTTTGAATATTTTTAAATTCTTTAAGAAATAAAACAATTAAAAACTAAAATATTAAGAAATGTATTCAAAAATTTCTAATATGTTATATTTAACAAACTAATAAACATACTAATAATAAGAAATATTTTTATGTTTAAAAACAAATAAACTAGGTAAAAAGTCAACAACAGTTGATTTTCTTTTCCTTTTGCTATTTCATTCATAATTAATGTCCGGTTTATTATAAAATCACCACCGACTCATTTTAAGCATAATTAACGTTTGGTTAACCAAGGGTAATAATCCAACACAACAAAATAGTAAGGGTGTGCATGGTCGTTTGATTTGATTTTTGCTTAAAATCAAAACCAAAAACCGATATTTCGGTATCTAGGTTTTTAGAACCGTCCGGTTTTAGTTTTTTAAGTTTTCACTTCGGTTTTGGTTCGGTTTTATTTTTTTTGGTTTTGTTTTTGGGCTTCAAGTTTTTTTAATTGATCCAAAGTAATGAATTTAATCTAGAAACTTTGGGCTTATGTCATTTTGTTAATCTTTAAACATAATCTATATATTCTTACAAATACCTAACATTAAATATAATTACAATAATAAAGTTTAAAGATTATTCTTGAAATCTAAATATTTATCTATTTTAGATAGCATAGATTAAATAAGTAATTTATATGTTATGACAACCCTAAAAATAAAAGAAGGATTTTATGTCAAAAATTTATATTACGACTGAATAAATATTATTATGTCAAAAATATATATATTTGCATGCATATATATATATATGCATAGAATCTACGTGTGCATGCATGTATATATATATATAAATTTAGTATGCATGTTTTCATTTAAGCATGCATGTTTTTGCATGTGCATATGTGTGTTACTTATGCATGTATATAATTATACCTTGTGTATATATAAACTCATGATTATCTATATTATTATACATGTGTATTATAGGCAAACATGGTTGCATGTTTGCTAAAATTTACGTATACATGTATGAATATACATCTAGAAATGCATCCATATAGGTATTAAGTGAATCAAAACCAAACAAACACAACCAAACTCTCGAATCACTAGGATAATATTAACACCCAGATTAAGCCTTGATGATTAAAACACCTAAGCCCTAAAACACAAACACCTAAACACTACCTAAAGTCTCACTAACCCGATGTATTATCAACCGAAATTAACAACCTAACCCCTCGGTTAGATAACTAAATCAAACCATTAAGCATCCCTCGGTTGAAGGACACCATAAAAACCACCAAACGCCACATATTAACATCATCATTGCAAGAATTAAATGTGGCAAGCTCTTGAGCAATTCATGACCACCTTGCATTCTTAACCCTTAGTCACCAAGACATCATGATTACCAAGTGAATGTGGCAACCCCAAAAACATTCTCGACCACCTAAGCTACACCAAGCTTCACCACCTTTTTGCCACCTAAACCTATAAGGTAACTAAGCAAAGCTATATTAGCTTAGTCACCATTCTAGGAACCTAGGGTAATGATGTGTAAAATTCTTATATATACTCTTGACCGAGAATCATTGAACACAACTAAACCACATAACCATCAAACTACTATCTCAAAGTCTCTCTATTCCTTTTGTCTCTCGGTCCCGATTTACATCACCACAACCATCTCTACCACCTTTGTTCCCTCACACCCCTCGGTATCTATTAGCAACCATACACCACCAGCACTTCACCATCGCACACCATCACCACTAGCACCTTCCCGTAGCTCAACAACACCACCATCACCTTTCGCGACTCAACACTATCTTCCACCACCTTGCTTCTCTACCTCTCGGTTCTACAAGCCCAAGCTAGCCACCTTCTCAAGTCGTGGGCTCAAGGCATCTCAACCATTCCCGATCATCATCAGCCCTTCCCTCCCTCGTTTACAAGGTTAAAATCTTTCAAAGTATTTAAAATGCTAAGAGTACATATGTATTATAAACAAATATAATTGTTTTGGTACACACACACACACACACACACACACACACCATATATATATATATATATATATATATATATATACCAAAAACTAATCTTTAAGAGTCTGGAAAAACTTTAAAATCACAGTAATGAAATTCAGAAAAATTATGACAAAAAGTATATTTTTGAATTTATGAGAATTAATCTTGGAAATATTAAGGAAAATAAGTAAAAATACTAAATAAATTGCGATTGTGTGAATAAACATTGGAAAATATTTAGAAAATATTAAATGATTATTCTGTAAATTTTAGTAAAAATATATTAAGTAAAGTAATTTATACAAATTATTTAAAAATAAAGAAATACTCAAAAATACAAATAATTAGGAAAAAATTCTGAAAAAATCACAGAATGACCCTTTTGGGGCATAAAATCTCCAGGAATTATTTGGTATTTTATTTCATTATTATGTTTGAAATATGAGTTTTTAAGTGATCTGTAATCTAAATAAATACTTAACCAGTACCATAAATCTTGAAAAATTCACTGAAGCTATGATAAATCATAATCAATAGATGGTATAAATTTCATAATTTTGGAGTTATGTAACCATTTTTAATGAATTTTGGGAATATTGTAAAAAATACAGAAAACAATCTGTTAAGAATTAGACTTTACAAAATTTATGAGATAATATAAACTGTTGAAATAATATTTTTATATTTTGATAATTTTTGGACAGAATTAGCTATTTTTAGTAATTTATAGAAACTTTGGAACAATTATAACAATTTGTATATAATGAAATAAAAGTTTAGGATTTTATGGTGATGTTAGCTGATTATTATACAGCTAAAATTTCAGGAACTAGTTATATCTGAAGTTCTAAAAATTTTAAAGAAATTTTTGTCTAACTTATAAATTATTTTATAGGTTACCATTTGGAGACACGGTGAGACTTATAGCCCCATTTTGACCTTTTGGTATTTGTAAAGTTTTTGAGGGAAAAAACATACTGGTTATGTTGATGCATTATTTTTGAAAATCTTTTGAGACTTATTGTCATTTGTGATACAACCATTAATTCGAATGAGGAACCGTCTGATAATATTAGTAGCGCTAATTAGGAGAATATTTGCACCAACAGGATGAGTGTTGTGATGCTATTTTCCTGCACCTAACCGAATGAGGGTTGAGATGTAATATTATCTGATCTTGTGAATTATTTCGTGACATTATGATTATATGTGTGAGCAGGTTTGGTTGTAATTGGTGCATCAATAAAATGTTTTGTCTGGATATAAACCTATGATCTCACCAACTTTATGTTGACTATTTGAGTATGCTTTTTCAGGTAAAAATGACTAACAATATTGACTTTTCCTTTGACGTCTACAATGGATGGGGTGAAGTTGTAGGACGAGTTTATGTAAGCTTAACAGTTAACATCTATAATGGCAGTGCGATAGTGGATGCACATTTCCATCGTACCTGAAGACGTTTAGTTAAAGAATATGTTGTAATAAAGATTACGTCAAATTTTGACATATATGTAATGATGTAATCTATAATATATATATGAATGAAGTATGTGCTTTACGTTTTCATGTTGTGATTTAATTGTTTGTAATCAATTATGTTCCGAACAACAAGTCACATCCAAAATACCGCTTCACGCTTCCGTCGGGATGTGACAGGTTGGTATCAGAGCCATTGGTTATAGAGAATTAGGTATAATAAAAATACCTAGACTATAACCATAAGTTCAATTAATAGTGAATATTGGTATGCTTATGTGATATAATATTATGTGAAATTCTGTGATTCTATGATTTTATGCTTAAATAGTTATAATAATATATGACTAACCATTTTGTGAAATATTATAAAGAAATTCGTGCAGTTATGAATTCAGATAGTTACCATAATGAGACCAATCCTTTCGAGTGTCCAGACCATAGCAACTCTAAGGAAATAACACCTGAACCAGAACCCCAATAAGCTATGGAAATCTCTCACTTGGAAATGGAGAATAAGTCAAAATTCTATGTTCAACGTGCACCGGTACATGTTGGAGGATATACAATTAAAACCCCTAAGAAAAAGATACAACGTAGGAACAGGTTAATGACTAAGCAAGCCGAGGACATAGAAATACAACATTCTGATTCCTTCGAGAGTAAAGATAAGGTAACTAAAAGACAAGAGTTGGATCAAGTGAGAACAACTCGGCAAACTCTTAGAAAACTTAAGAAAATACAGCTAGGAATCTGGAGAATCCAGAAGGACATCAAGAAACTCAAAACACCCAAGAAGAATATCTTCGCAAGGATATGGAAGTGGATTCGCAGGAACTAGAAAACTATAGTTTAACTTATCAGAATAAAAGAAATAAGAACCCAAATGATATATGTACTTTTGTGTTGAAATATTTATTTAATATATGCTAAATGATTTTGTGTTAGAATATTTATTTACGATACTAATGTTATAATTCACTATAGTGAATCATGCCGCCAAAAAGAAACACTCAGCCTGTTCGAAGAACAGCTTGAGTGGGACGACCCAGAACCCGACTTGGGGAAGAAACGCCCTTGAACACTGACACAAATGAGAATGATAGGATTTCTCAAATAGTAGCCCAACAAATAGAAACTACCTTACCTACCTTGATAACCCAACTACAATAAAATCTAAACTTTGGAACCACCTCAAACCCACAGGAAAGCCCTGAAAATATTAACACAGATGAGCGATAGGAAGAAGAAATCCTGAATGGAGTCTCAAAAGGATGTTCTTACAAAACCTTTATGTCCTGCAGACCCCGACAATTTGATGGAAAGGGAGGAGTTGTGCAAGCCTTAAGATGGCTAGATGAAATAAAAAGAGTCTTGGAAATCAGTAACTGTGCTGAAATTTCAAGACACTGTTTGCTTCGCATTCACTAAAAGGAGAGGCACAATCCTGGTGGAAAATGGAGGTACACACTAGAGGTAGGCATGTCATGAATAAGATAAGTTGGGAAGATTTTAGAAATCTAGTGATAGAAAAATACCGCCCTTATAATGAAATAGAAAAACTAGAGGCTGAATTCTTAGCACTAGAAATGAAAGAAGCTGCACACCGGGAATATACTGACATGTATAATAAACTATTCAGGTTAGTACCACACCTGATAACCCCAGAATCAAAAAGGATAGGGAGGTATATTTGGGGACTAGTACCACAAATAAGAGGGTTAGTGAAATCTGCAAGAACCAAAACCTTCCAAGAAGCAGTAATCCTGTCAGGAAGTCTGACAGATGAGATGATCATAAATGGATCATTAAGCCATCCATAGGTAGGAGAGAAAAGAAAGTGGAATGAAAACCACTCAGGAAGAAGATCTGGAGAGAACCTTCAGAAGAGAATAACCCGACCTCCACCAAGAAATTTCTTAGGAACAACCCAGGGAAAGAGGATGGATAAACAACCACAGTGCAATATTTGCCAAAGATATCATACATGAAACTGTATGAGAGTGGTTTGTTATAACTGTAAAAAGAAGGGGCACATCTCTCGAGATTGCAAAAACCCTACCAACCCTAAACCAGTCTGCTTTCAGTGTGTAAGTGAAAATCATTTTCGTAATGAATGCCCACAATGGAAAGGCAAGGCCCCAGTTAACCAGAACAACCCCTGTGGGAGAGCTTTCGCGATACAAGCCGAGGAAACTCGTCATGAACCAGAAGTGGTAACGGGTACGTTCCTTATCAATAACCAGTACGCAAAAGTATTATTTGATACAGGAGCAACTCGTAGTTTTGTTTCAAACATCTTTAGACCATCACTTAGTTTAATATCTGAGAAATTAAGTGATAACTATATGACAGAATTAGCTGAAGGTAAAATAATAGAAGCTGATGAAATCATTTCTAACTGCATTTTGAATTTAGAGGAATATTGTTTTGATATAGATCTGATTCCTATTAAGTTAGGAGGATTTGATGTCGTAATAGGAATGGATTGGTTGAGTAAAAATAATTCTGAAATTATTTGTGATAAGAAGATGATAAAGATTCCTTTGATTAAGGAAGACAAAACTCTCTGTATATACGGTGATAGACCAAATGATATTGTGAAATTGATTTCCTGTAAAAAAGCACAAAAATACTTAAATAAGAAATGTTTAACTTTTTTAGCTCACATAGTTAATACAAAACTTGATAAGGGAAATTTGGAAAGTATTCCTGTTATAAATGAATACCCTGATGTTTTTCCTGACGAATTACCTAGATTACCACCCCCTCGTCAAGTAGAGTTTAAAATAGAGTTAATACAAGGAACAACCCCTATTGCTAAAGCACCATATTGTTTAGCACCAACTGAAATGAAAGAACTCATGACCCAATTACAGAAATTATCAGATAAGGGATTTATACGTCCTAGTGTATCACCTTGGGGAGCACCAGTTCTGTTTGTTAGAAAGAAAAGATGGAACTTTTAGAATATGTATTGATTATAGAGAACTCAACAAAGTTACTATAAAGAATAGATATCCTCTCCCTAGGATTGATGATTTATTTTATCAACTACAAGGATCTAGTTATTTTTTAAAAATAGATTTAAGATCTGGATATCATCAATTAAGAGTACAGGATGACGATATATCCAAAACTGCATTCAGAACTAGGTACGAAGATTATGAATTTCTTGTAATGCCATTTAGATTAACCAATACCCTAGCAGTGTTTATGGATTTAATGAATAGAGTATGTAAACCCTATTTAGATAAATTCGTTATAGTCTTCATAGATGATATTCTGATTTATTCTAAGAATAAGGAAGATCACGAACAACATCTGAGGTTAACTTTGGAATTATTACAAAGGGAAAAATTATATGCAAAATTCTCAAAATGTGAATTTTGGAATAGAGAAGTACAATTCCTAGAACACATAGTTAACCAGAATGGAATTCAGGTTGATCCAGCAAAGATTGAGGCAGTTAAGAAATGGGAAGTTCTAAAACCCCCAACTGAAATACGATAATTCGTAGGTTTAGCAGGATATTACAGAAGATTTATAGAAAATTTCTCAAGAATAGCTCAACCATTGATAGAATTGACCCAAAAAGATAGAAAGTATATATGGGAAGAAAAACAAAATGAAGCTTTTGAACTCCTCAAAAGTAAGTTATGTAGTGCACCCATATTAGTATTGCCAGAAGGGACAAATAATTTCATAGTGTATTGCGATGCATCACGTCAAGGTTTTGGATGTGTTTTAATGCAAAGAGATAAAGTAATTGCATATGCATCCAGACAACTTAGGGGTAGTGAAAAGAATTATACCACCCATGATCTAGAATTAGGAGCTGTAGTATTTACACTGAAAATTTGGAGACATTATCTGTATAGGACTAAGTGTATAATATATACGGATCATAAAAGTCTGCAACACATCTTTGATAAGAAGATGTTAAATATGAGGCAGAGAAGATGGGTAGAATTATTAAGTGATTATGACTGTGAAATCAAATATCATCCTGGTAAAGCAAATGTAGTTGCTGATGCTCTAAGTAGGAAAGAAAGGACTAAACCATTAGGAGTACGTGCTATGAGAATGGAACTACGTTCAGATTTGTTAAATCAAATCCGGGAAGCTCAACAAGAAGATATGTTGAAACTAAAAGGACAACTAAAAGACATGAAAGAAAAGCAGATGAAATTCTAAGATTTAAGGGAAGAATTTGGGTACCTGATAATAACATGATTAGAACAATTGCCCTGCAAGAAGCTCATAAGTCAAGATATTCTGTGCATCCAGGGAATAATAAAATGTACAAGGATTTGAAAAGCCAATATTGGTGGCCAGGTATGAAAAGATCAGTCGGAGAATTTGTGGAACAATGTGATGTCTGCTCAAGAATAAAAGCTAAATATCAGAAACCTTCAGGATACCTGCAGCAACCCGAGATTCTAGAATGGAAATAGGATCAAATTACAATGGACTTCATAACTAAACTACCAAAAACCAGAAATGGATACGGCACAATTTGGGTTATAGTAGATAGATTGACTAAGTCAGCTCATTTCTTACCCATACGAGAAGATTATAAGATTGAACGATTAGCAAGAATTTACATAAAAGAAATTGTGTCTAGACATGGAATACCTGTATCCATTATATCAGATAGAGATAGTAGATTTACTTTGAGATTCTGGCAGACATTACAAAAAGCTTTAGGAACCCAAGTGAATTTAAGTACAGCCTACCATCCATAGACTGATGGACAGAGTGAAAGAACAATACAAACCCTAGAAGATATGTTAAGAGCTTGTGCTATAGATTTTGGTGGGAATTGGGATAATCACCTATCATTGATAGAATTTTCATACAATAACAGTTATCACTCTAGTATTGGGTTAGCTCCATTTGAAGCTCTGTACGGAAGAAAATGTAGATCGCCCTTGTGTTGGAATGAAATAGGTGATAGAAAACTTACAGGTCCTGAATTAATCCAAGAAACCACAGATAAGATCACTGAAATTAAAGATAGATTGAAAACAGCTCGTGATCGACAGAAAAGTTACGCAGACAAACGAAGGAAACCGTTGGAATTTCAAATTGGAGACATGGTGTACCTAAAGATATCTCCTCAAAAGGAATTTTCTGGTTTGGAAAACCAAGTAAGCTAAACCCTATGTATGTTGGTCTATTTAAAATCATTGATAGGATTGGTCCTATGGCATACAAATTAGAATTACCTCAAGAATTAAGTGAAGTACATAACACCTTTCATGTGTCCAACCTCAAAAATTGCCTAACCAATGAAGCCTTAGAGGTACCAATTCAAGAAGTCAAAGTACATAGGAAACTTTATTTTGTAGAAGAACCAGTAGCCATTGTAGATAAAGAAATAAAGAAGTTAAGAAGGAATAGGATCCCTATAATGAAAGTTAAGTGGAATGCAAAGAGAGGACCAGAATACACGTGGGAAAGAGAAGATGAAATTAAGAAGAAATACCCCCACTTATTCAGAGGTAATGATCAGTTAAGTTTTCTAAAATTTAAGAAATCACACTCCAAGGAATTTCGGGACGAAATTCTTTTAACAGGGGGAGAATGTGACAACCATAAAAATAAACGAACGATTTTCTATTTTAAAAAATTTATATTACGACTGAATAAATATTATTATGTCAAAAATATATATATTTGCATGCATATATATATGCATAGAATCTACATGTGCATGCATGTATATATATATATATATATATATATATATAAATTTAGTATGCATGTTTTCATTTAAGCATGCATGTTTTTGCATGTGCATATGTGTGTTACTTATGCATGTATATAATTATACCTTGCGTATATATAAACTCATGATTATCTATATTATTATACATGTGTATTATAGGCAAACATGGTTGCATGTTTGCTAAAATTTACGTATACATGTATGAATATACATCTAGAAATGCATCCATATAGGTATTAAGTGAATCAAAATCAAAACAAACACAACCAAACTCTCGAATCACTAGGATAATATTAACACCCAGATTAAGCCTTGATGATTAAAACACCTAAGCCCTAAAACACAAACACCTAAACACTACCTAAAGTCTCACTAACCCGATGTATTATCAACCGAAATTAACAACCTAACCCCTCGGTTAGATAACTAAATCAAACCATTAAGCATCCCTCGGTTGAAGGACACCACAAAAACCACCAAACCGCCACATATTAACATCATCATTGCAAGATTAAATGTGGCAAGCTCTTGAGCAATTCTTGACCACCTTGCATTCTTAACCCTTAGTCACCAAGCATCATGATTACCAAGTGAATGTGGCAATCCCAAAAACATTCTCGGCCACCTAAGCTACACCAAGCTTCACCACCTTTTTGCCACCTAAACCTATAAGGTAACTAAGCAAAGCTATATTAGCTTAGTCACCATTCTAGGAACCTAGGGTAATGATGTGTAAAATTCTTATATATACTCTTGACCGAGAATCATTGAACACAACTAAACCACATAACCATCAAACTACTATCTCAAAGTCTCTCTATTCCTTTTGTCTCTCAGCCCCGATTAACATCACCACAACCATCTCTACCACCTTTGTTCCCTCACACCCCTCGGTATCTATTAGCAACCATACACCACCACCACTTTACCATCACACACCATCACCACCAGCACCTTCCCGTAGCTCAACAACACCACCATCACCTTTCGCGACCCAACACTATCTTCCACCACCTTGCTTCTCTACCTCTCGGTTCTACAAGCCCAAGCTAGCCACCTTCTTAAGTCGTGGGCTCAAGGCATCTCAACCATTCCCCGATCATCATCAGCCCTTCCCTCCCTCGTTTACAAGGTTAAAATCTTTCAAAGTATTTAAAATGCTAAGAGTACATATGTATTATAAACACATATAATTGTTTTGGTACATACATACATACATATATATATATATATATATACACCAAAAACTAATCTTTAAGAGTCTGGAAAAACTTTAAAAATCATAGTAATGAAATTCAAAAAAGTTATGACAACAAGAATATTTTTGAATTTATGAGAATTAATCTTGGAAATATTAAGGAAAATAAGTAAAAATATTAATAAATTGCGATTGTGTGAATAAACATTGAAAAATATTTAGAAAATATTAAATCATTATTCTGTAAATTTTAGTAAAAATATATTAAGTAAAGTAATTTATACAAATTATTTAAAAATAAAGAAAATACTCAAAAATAAAAATAATTCGGAAAAAATTCTGAAAAAATCACAGAATGACCCTTTTGGGGCATAAAAGCTCTAGGGATTATTTGATATTTTATTTCATTATTATGTTTGAAATATGAGTTTTTAAGTGATCTGTAATCTAAATAAATACTTAACCAGTACCATAAATCATAAAAATTCACTGAACCTATGATAAATCATAATCAATAGATTATTTCATAATTTTTGGAGTTATGTAACTATTTTAATGAATTTTGGGAATATTGTAAGAAATACAGAAAACAATCTATTAAGAATTAGACGTTATAAAATTTATGGGATAATATAAACTGTTGAAATAATATTTTGTAGATTTTTGATAATTTTTGGACGAAAGTAGCTACTTTTAGTAATTTATAGAAACTTTGGAACAATTATAACAATTTGTATATAATGAAATAAAAGTTTAGGATTTTATGGTGATGTTAGCTGATTATTGTAGAGCTAAAATTTCAGGAACTAGTTATATCTGAAGTTCTAAAAATTTTAAAGAAATTTTTATCTAACTTATAAATTATTTTATAGGTTACCATTTGGAGACACGGTGAGACTCATAGCCCCATTTTGACCTTTTGGTGTTTGTAAAGTTTTTGGGGGAAAAACATACTGGTTATGTTGATGCATTATTTTTGAAAATATTTTGAGACTTACTGTCATTTGTGATACAACCATTAATTCGAATGAGGAACCGTCTGATAATATTAGTAGCGCTACTTAAGAGAATATTTGCACCAACAGGATGAGTGTTGTGATGCTATTTTTCTGCACATAACCGAATGAGGGTTGAGATGTAATATTATCTGATCTTGTGAATTATTTCATGACAGTATGATTATGTGTGTGAGCAGGTTTGGTTGTAATTGGTGCATCAATAAAATGTTTTGTCTGGATATAAACATATGATCTCACCAATTTTATGTTGACTATTTGAGTATGCTTTTTCAGGTAAAAATGACTAACAATATTGACTTGACCTTTGACGTCTACAACGGATGGGGTGAAGTTATAGGGCGAGTTTGTGTAAGCTTAACAGTTAACATCTATGATGGCAGTATGATAGTGGATGCATATTTCCATCGTACCTGAAGACGTTTAGTTAAAGGATATGTTGTAATGAAGATTACGTCAAATTTTGACTTATATGTAATGATGTAATCTATATATATATATATATATATATATATATATATATATATATATATATATATATATATATATATAGGGTGTGGTTCAAATGAGAACCCTTAGTTTTTGTGAGAACCCTTTAACCCACTATCAACCATTGATCAAAATTTGAGTGGTCAAGATCTATTCCTTCTTTTTTATTTCAATAAGGGTAAAATAGTCAATTAACCCTGTAAGGATCAAACATTTGGATTACATTATAGTTTAGAGATGAACAACTTGGAGTACGTGTGTTTACATGTCTGCTGAAAAAGAAGTGTGCGAAGAAGACAACTGCATGCATTTTCGCATGCGAAAATGAGACAATTCGCATGCATGTGAAAATACATGCATGCGAAAGGCAGGTAGGCAGGCGAGTCGCATATGCACGCGAAAGGCATGCGAGTCGCACAACCAAGCGAAATGGTGATGCGAATCGCATGCGAATTCTCCATGCGAAAACTCGCAGACTTGTATATATTTGTACATATGATTTCAGTTTTACGTGTGCTTCAATTTACCACAAGTTAGTCTAGATAGTTTAGTGTTTTCTCTGTTTATTTCGCTCATTTGAGCAGATCACCGTTGTGTGATTTTCCACCCGAGGGTGAGATCGATCTTGTATCGATTATCATTGTAATCGTTCAACACATGAATAAACATTTCAATTACAATGATTTTGTTGTAAACACTGAAAACACCTTGTTATCTAGATTGCTTTGAAGTTGATTGTTCACCCGTCCTCGCGAGATATCAAGTGCAACCATCAAACGAAGCGAGATCGATCGCTATTCAGGACTTTACATTTGGTATCAGAGCAAGGTGTTGCTCTTGATACAACGGATCATTATTCCGCGATCTTCCGTTCGAGGACGTTAAACAAGCTGCAAGTTATCCGGTTTCATCAAAGAATGCGAAACCGAGAACACACACAAAACAGATTCAGATTGCAAGATCTTATGAAGTTTTGAAGCTCCACAGTTGTTTCAACGAGCCGCTGATGCGAGAACCTTCAATAGAAAGGTTTTGTTGAAGTTTGAAGACCTCAAAACTATAGCATAATCCAAGGGGGAGATTGTAAGGATCAAACATTTGGATACACTATAGTTTAGAGATGAACAACTTGGAGTACGTGTGTTTACATGTCTGCTGAAAAAGAAGTGTGCGAAGAAGACAACTGCATGCATTTTCGCATGCGAAAATGAGACAATTCGCATGCATGTGAAAATACATGCATGCGAAAGGCAGGCAGGCAGGCGAGTCGCATATGCACGCGAAAGGCATGCGAGTCGCACAACCAAGCGAAATGGTGATGCGAATCGCATGCGAATTCTCCATGCGAAAACTCGCAGACTTGTATATATTTGTACATATGATTTCAGTTTTACGTGTGCTTCAATTTACCACAAGTTAGTCTAGATAGTTTAGTGTTTTCTCTGTTTATTTCGCTCATTTGAGCAGATCACCGTTGTGTGATTTTCCACCCGAGGGTGAGATCGATCTTGTATCGATTATCATTGTAATCGTTCAACACATGAATAAACATTTCAATTACAATGATTTTGTTGTAAACACTGAAAACACCTTGTTATCTAGATTGCTTTGAAGTTGATTGTTCACCCGTCCTCGCGAGATATCAAGTGCAACCATCAAACGAAGCGAGATCGATCGCTATTCAGGACTTTACAAACCCACACCTACCTACTATTTTCTTTTTCTTTTTTTATTTAAAACGTTTTCCCCCTTGTTTTTAAAACTTTTATAACTTTTTCATATGTTGTTATTTTTGTATATAGATTGCACCATTAAATTCATTATATTTTTCTCTTTAATTCCCATATAATCTTGCAAATATATTTTTTTACCCGAATTAGCGAAATTACATCGGTGACCAACACTATTGTTACACCATTGTAACAAGAAACTTTAATGCCCGATATTACACCACTATAAGTAACAGTAACATCATATAATTTTGCACTACTATGACAAATTTTTAAACCCGATATTAAACCATTCCAATTAACAATAACATCCATATTACGACAACCTAACAACCAAATGACATTGCACCATGTTATACTAATGTAATCTTTAGCAAATGTGTAACGAAAACATCTACTTCATTGTTAAATACATGATATTACCGCACTCCAAGTAAAAGTAGCACAACGGTTACAACAAACAAACGACATTACATTAATGTAAACCAATGTAAACTAATGTAAACCAATATTAACAAATTTAAAACAATCTGTAAAAAAATGTAAAACAAAGTAATCGCCATAACACCTGATATATACATAATATAAAACAACCTGTAAAAATTACACCACTATAACTAACAGTATCATCGTGATTACAACAATTTAATAACCAGATAACATTACACCATGTAACTATACTAATGTAACAAAACTTCAACATTGAAATCAAACAAAAAAATAAATAAAAAATACATTGTAACAAAATATACAACTGTAATTACATTATTGTAACATAATTAAACCCAAAATAGAAAACTACACCACTACAATTACGCTACTGAACAAAAGTACACCATTAGCATTTTTTAAACGTAAACAACACAAGTACAGGGTTATAGTGATGTAATGTATTGCATAAATAAAAAAGTATCTAAATTTCAGGATTAAAATGATGAAACATATGTATTGACAACAATAAACCATTAACTAAAAGTTCATGTAATAAAAACACTTAGTTCCAGTGAATTACATCATGTTTATTTGAATGTAAATCATAATACTTACAGTGATTACATCATACCGTACATTGAATAAACACATATAAAAATCAACAAAAATAAAACCTTTATCAATAACAATTACCTGTTAAAAAATTAAAATAATGTAGAACTAGAATCAAACAACTAAGAAACGAGTACCCATGCAAATCAATCTACCATTCATCTTCATTCTAAAGAACCCACAATCTAAACTGTTCTTCTGTTTTGTTCACAATAAAAATCAAAACAAACTTGCTTCTTAGTTTCTTGTCTTCAATAAACAATGGATTCAAATAAACAAAATAAACAATGGAGCTGCATTCCCTCCAGAAGAAGAGATTTGTTCCAAACACCACTCACCACTTACCAAAAATAAATCATAAGAAATAGTTTTCCATACCTTCTTAGATGAACATCTCGTGTTGAACAGGTTGCTAGTGCTAGTGCTTCATCTTATGTTCAAAAGGGTTGTGGGAATCTCTGTACAGGCTTCTTAGCGAACGCAACGACGGTGGCGGTCTTGGATATCCAGATCTGTAGGGTACATAAAAGGGGCGGCGAGGATGACGATGAAGCAGCAATGACAGGCATCCAGATCTGTATGCACATAAAAGGGCAGTGCGGATGATGATAAAGTTGGAATCGACATTGTTGGTCTCTGTCGGTGGTCCGGTTGCCGCTTGTGTAGTGGAATTTTAAAGATCGAGCATCCTTGAAGTGTTGGTGTAGTAGATGGAGGTGATAATGGTGTATGATGGAAGATGAAGAAACAAAAACAAAAGTACCTAATTTACATCTGACAAAAAAGGACAACAATGGAGATGACTATTTTACCCTTAATCACTTTTTTACCATTGAGATGGAATATTCTAATTTAGATGCTAAATCAATGGATGATATTTGAGTTAAAGAGTTCTTATAAAAAGATAGGGTTCTTACATGATCTCTACCCTATATATATATATATATATATATATATATATATATATATATATATATATATATATATATATATATATATATATATATATATATATATATATATATATATATATATATATATGAATGAAGTATGTGCTTTACGTTTTCATGTTGTTGTGATTTAATTGTTTGTAATCAATTGTGTTCTGAACAACAAGTCACATCAAAATATCGCTTTCGTCGGGATGTGACATATGCTAGTCATGTTTATAAGTATATGAATACACCTCTAAATTTAAAAGTTTGTTTTGTGGTTTCGATTCAGTTTTTTCGGTTTCTGCTACAAGCAAAACCGAAACCAAACTGGAAAAATCGGTTTTTAAAAAAACATCAAACCAAACCTTCGGTTTCTTATTGGTTTCGGTTGTTTCGGTTTGATTGCGTCGGTTATTTCAGTTGCGATTCGGTTATTTTGGCTACGGTTCGGTTATTTTGGTTTATTGCACGCTCCTACAAAATAGTATAAGACTGATTGATATGACATATGATTTTATAATCTAAGTAAACGAATGAGATTACTAAATTCCGTCTCAATGTCATGTTAATAAAACAATAATGGAAGTCAAAACAAATGACAAAACTGCAGTATACTTTTGGAACTACTCTATCAAGTCAGTGACCATATATTCATCTTTCTCGAATCACGTGAACTCTTGCATGTTTTTTTCTATTATTCTTTTTGTTTTATATTTGCTCCGAATTCAACCCTAATTATTGCAGGATCTAAGAAGATATTTCATTATCTATGGAGAATTGAAAGGAAAATACCGTTTGTTTCCATTGTGTGCCTATATCCTGGAGTTTCATAATCTAGATTCATTAGTGTATCCTTCTACAATAACGTGGTATATACTTCTATAATAATAGGCACTATATATGTGCATGCCACACTAGAACAAACTTACCATGTACCGATGATCCCTGTACCGATGACAAAAGACGATGGTACAAGTTAGTCTGTAACGACGACGACGTCGCTACAGGGTAATATCTGATTGACTTGTTAGGCTCATATCAACGACTTGTGATCCATATAGATTTGGTAGGATGAGTGAAAACCTGTAAATTAATTGATCTTTGTTTAATTTTTTTTCTTCTCGATCACATGTAAAAAAAGAACCTAGATGTGCCCTACTCTATACTCGCAACTTGTCATCGGTATAGGTTATCGATTGTATTTTTAATTTTTTAAATAAAATGTCGTGTAAAATATCAACTCATTACTGATGACATGTCGTCAGGATAGGTTGATTTTTTCTTTTTTAATATACGAGATGTTGGTCATGTTATAAGACATCCCACCTCTGATTTTTCTAGCACACAACCTCAACACAACATTTGCAAGATAAAGTTTCATGACTTGTACGACCAGAACAACAATAAATTCAAGAAATACAACGATGACAGACAGAACGAATAGAATAAATGCAAAAAGTGCTTCAAAATCAAATCGAAATAATGCGTTACTGGTAGTAGCAACAACCACCTAGTAGTTGTTTGCGTTTGTACTTTTGTTAGATTTTAATGAACTTGAACTATTTATATCCCTTTTTGTTGAATTTGTATGAACTATGTATTTGTTAAATTTGGATTTGAAATTGAAATATAGTTTTAATAGAATATAAAATTTTCAAGTTTTTTTTAAATAAATTACTCTATTGAAACAACTTGTAGTCGCTATAGAGAATGGAAAAAATTAAAAATAATGATCGGTAGTGATGACTTGTCAGTTACTATAGATCAAAAGTTTAATTTTTTTATTTTTTTCAAATAATGTTAGTTATACCTCGATACCTATGGAGATGATATGTCGTTCCTATATAGTTGTCTTTACCGACGATCTATATCCTGCGACATATTAAAGATGTGTGTATCTATGGGGAAGTCTTTCCTATATTTTCGACTTGTCGTCACTATAGGTCAAATTTTATTTTGTTTTTATTATTTTTTCGAATAATGTCAGTTACCTTGGTACCTATGGGGATAATATGTCATTCATGTATGGTTGTCTTATCAACGTTGTACATCCTGACAACATATTAGAGTATTACGACGAATTTGTACGAACGACACCTATAATGTCCACATGTTGCTATAGGTGAATATCACCTGTAACAAAGACATGTGGTCGCTATAGACTCACAAATTTTCATCGCTATAGATAAATCAATCCCCTCTTATGCCAAGAGGATCTTAATTCTTGAAACTACTTTCAAAGCTAGACGATTTGTTATAATTATGCTTTAAATGACTATTTGATTGTAAAATTGTTTCAAGAATTTACTAAATTCAATAGGGTATAATACTTTTAAATTATTTAATAATCACCTAACTCGATCACAACTTGATTTAGAGATAAAGAACATGAGGAGGAGATATTAGCAGCAGAAGACGGACACCATTTGAGAAAGTGCAACCACAAGGAAGATGGAAGATGATGCATATTTATGTTGCAAATTATATTTTGATAAAGAGCTCTAAATGGCGTTAGCCCGATCGATCTCAACCAGCCGTTCTGCTTTACACTCGATCAAGTGGCTAGCTGACATGTGTAACTAGATGACGTCACCCCTAAAGCCTGCAAACGATCATTTTGCATGGTTTCAAACCGCTGTTTAATTTGTAGGTAGTGCGGGATTAGATTTCAGGTAGTACTGTAGGTGCATGAAAACTTACAAGCACTAGGAAACACATTTAGAAGGGAAATAAAATTTGAAAGATTATTTACAAATCTTGATTCAAATTAAAGTCCATAAAGTTATAAAGAAAACCCTAGACAAGAACAAGTAAAAAGAAAAGCATCAAACCATAAAAAAGAAAAAGTTTACAGGCAAGAAGATCAAAGAGGGTCCATCAAAAGGGATACAGATATGATCTCTAGAACCAGTAGATTGCAAGAGATCAACAACTTTCAATCAATTATCGCAATGCGATGATTCGTTATCTTGCTCAATCTCAGAAGCAGCTTCTTCTTCCAACTCAAAGCAGCAATCATCAATCCCACAAGCTGCATGCCCATTCCCGAATGCCTTTATATGATCTTTCAAAGACCTCTTGTGTTTGAAATCTGATCCACAGCTGCAATACCAAAGTTTCCCACAATTCTTTTCGTGTGTTCGCCAATCTCCTCTAACTGCAAACGCCTTCCCACATTTTCTGCACATGAAGGGCTTGATCCCATGCTTCCTTTTGTAATGGGTCTGAAGGGTTCTGAAATCTTTGAGTGGTTTAGCCCGCGGGTGGTCTATGTTGTTTCGACACCCTGGTGCGCAACAATAGCATGGTAGCCTTAGCATGGCTGTGGGCTGTGTTCCCCTTAGGGATTCGGGGCCTCTTCTATATTGAGATCCATGCCCCCACATATGCATCTACATTGGAATAATAATAATGTGTACATAAATTTAATTAAAATGGTTAGGTAGATTTGTGTTAAAATGAATATACACATAAAAACTAACTGCAAATTAGGGTTAAATGCTATGGAGACAAAATCTTGTGATTGCATCTTTATGTGGCTACAATCTAGCTAGGGTCCATTAATAACTGATCATAGTTTTATGGGTGCTCTCCACTGATCTTGGGTATGTTAGGTTTTCAAAATAAAAACTTCTTTATATGTAATTAAAAGTATAATATATCTACTACTACCATAATAAATGTTAGTATAGAGAGAAAATTTTATATCAGAAGGCTTTTGAAAAGGGATAGTTAGACTGTCCATCACGGTCACTCTTCATGGTCTGCTGTCTCATATATATACCGGAAAATAGAGAAACAGGCGAGTCCAACGTGAAGAAGAAAGATGATAGTTAGATCTTGTATATTAATATATTAATTTCTAGCACACCTAACATTTTTAGTTTGCCCTAAATTAAATCTTTCTGTGTCATTTCTTCCCTTTACAAGATCAGTACTTTTGACCTAAAGGCTATACGTAGAAACTATTATATATACTCTCTTTAATATGCAAAGAAAGCAAAATATCATTTGGGGCTTTTAATGCGTTTATAACATAGAATTTCCCAACACCAAAAGCAGGTTATCTGGGGTTTTATTGGTGGGAATTTACATTTATCTTTCTAGATAGAGGAAAGACTTGCCACCATATACCCCTCCCAGACCCTGCTCTTCAGCGGGAGACACTGGGTATGTTTGTTTGTTTGTTTGTTTACATTTGGATTAAATTTAAGCAGGTCAGAGATATGCAGATTGATGAAAAGAAAGCTTCTTTTCTTTTAACTTGTTCAAATTAATATGATTACATAAATCACATTTTTATTTCTTCAAGTGTCAATAAAATTTTTGTTAACCGTAAACTCATCGGATCTCTAATTATACCCTGCTAACAACAGATCAGGTAAATTTCATATTATAATTAGTAGATAGATGATGAATAGAACAAAAGAAAGGTTTAGTTTTCAGTACGTTTAGACACAAGTGCCAAGGAGTTGAAGAAAGGAGAAAAGAAGAATACAAACTCCAAGGAACATAAAGCATAATCCTTGTCTTGTTCAATCACAGAAAAAGGAGAAACTGTTTTACAGCACTGTTTTTGACCAGTGTTGATCAGTTGGACCAAAGTCTTGATTTGTTCAAAATCCCCAAAAACACAAATCATGCAGAGATGCATGAAAGCAAAAGTCTTTGGGACTGAGGATGAATTAGTAGTTTAATTAATGCTATATGCAGTAAAGATTGTTAAACTGAAAGTGAAGAAAAAAACATATAACACTAACCCTAAAACCCAATATTATACATGCATAGTTTCTTAAAGAAAAGTGTCAATCTTGAAGTGATGTAATTAATGAGCGTTTTTAAAAGATGAAAGCACGTAGAGAACAACTGGAAGACGTAAAACAAAGTATGTTTTTCTTGATCAGTTGTTGTTTTCTTTCTTTGACCCACAAAAAAGTCCTGAATTCGTCATTGTTTTCTTTCAAAATGTAAAGTGAAAAATAAGAAAGAAGAGTTGAAAACTAGCAAGAAAAGAAGTGTACAAGGAAAGAAGAATACAGGTTTTGGCTTTTTCTTTTTGCAATTAAAGTAGAATAATTATGAGAGCTTTTAGGGTAATAATACCTGCATGTTATTGTATCTGTTGAAGGTTTTGAAGCAAAGAGGGCAAGAGAACTGAGTTGGTCCAATCAGAATCTGAGCTGGAGTTGGGATCCAATACTGACCTTTGTTAAGTGCACTTGTAAGATACCCATGGCTATTTGCACCTTCTTCCTCCTCCACTTGTTTATAACTATGATCAACAACTGCTTCTGTAGTATTATTATTGCTGTTTAAATTTGACACCTTTGGGAGCCCAAGATGTAGAGCTACAGTCACAGACTCATGATCAACATCATGATCATGATCATGATCATGATCACCATCATCATCAGCATCAACAACAGCAGTAGTAGCAGCAATCTTGTTCTTGTTATGCTCTACTTCCATGTGGGTTGTACAATATGCATCAGTAGCGGTATTATTAGGGTGATCTTGAGTTTGTGTTGATGGTACTGGTTTTCTTGTGGGACTCAAGCTGAGGAGAGGAAGAGCTTCCCTGAGGGGTGGAGATGGTGGTGAAGGTTGATAATAGTGATTAAAAGTGAGTGGTGGAGAAGAGAAGTAATGATAGTTAGGGTTAGGAGGATTAAGATTAAACCATGATCCATTGAAGTAAGTGGAGTAAGGGTGATTACTGCCCATGTTTGCTAAAGGTGGATAACAAAGATCAAAGATCAGATGAACAGATAAGCTAGCTAGGGTTATATGCAATTACACACACTCATAGAGAGAGAGAGAGAGAGAGAGAGAGAGAGAGAGAGAGAGATGAGCAAAAGGTGAAAAGTGGAAGACTGAACAAAAACACCAAAGCTAAAAGAAGTGGAAGAAATCTCTACCTAGCTCTCTAAGATCTGATTGAACAATATAGATACATAGAGAATTAAGATTGATGGGTGTGTGTGTGTGTGTGTGGGTGGGGTGGGGGGTGGGTGGGTGGGGGTGGGGGTGGGGGGGGGTGTTTGTTGAGAGAGATGATATTGGGAGTTGAAAGAACAAAGGTTTGCCTTTGATGGCACTTTCCTGTGTGGAAAGGGGAGGTTTGTAAATGTTGAGTATCAAAACAAACCTTAAACTACTCATATAAAACATTTCACTCCCTAAACTTGAAAGAGGCCTCATTCACATCATAGTTTATTTGGTCCACATTGTTATCAAAGTGTACACTTTTAAAGATGCTTTGCTAGTGATAGTTGTTCTAATTATACATCAGAGGAATCTATGTGGAACATTATATGATAAGATAACATGAAGAGCAATAAAATTACATCATTGAAGCCTGATGAAGAAAACCGACAAATGTAATGTATAGATTAAGTCAAAAACCGACATAGCCATGGGCGAAGCTTTTTGAGGGCGGGGAGGGGCCTCCGCCCCCCCTCTTTTTTCATCAGTAGTGTTAATTTTTAGCTCGATAGTGAATTAAATTTCGGCTCGGTAGTGTAAATTTTTTAACATATATAGAGTTCGCCGCCCTAAATAGTTTACTTTCACCCCCGACCCCTCTATATATAGTGTGGCTCAAGCTCCGCCAATGTCACGTAGCAAATATGATAGGAAATAAGAAACATCAAAACAGTAAAAGAAATTATAAAATACTACGATTTATAAAAATATTTTTTTAATAAGAACAAAGTCATTCCCTAAAAGTATTTTAGAAAACTGGGCAAAGAATTTATATAAAATTGGATTTTGCATTTGAACTTGAATTTAAATTAAACTTGGATTTTAAATTTGAATATGAATTTTAAAATGAGTATATCACTACAAGAAATATCAGTAATAGTGGCGACACTATTAGCGGCGACACTTTCATTAGCGGCGACAGCAATAGCGGCGACATTATTAGCGGCGACATGTCGCCGCTATTGCTCCTTAATCCGTTTCCAATTTTTTCCAACAGATCTAACCGTTGATCGTGCAACAGATCTAACGGACAGGGATTGATCGTGCCAAACCAATAGCGGCGACACTATTAGCGGCGACATGTCGCCGCTATTGGTTAAAAATATACCCAGGTGTATACGCGACTTCCCTCCACATCCATCTCCATTCCCTCCACCCTGCGCGCGCTTTCGATTCCCTCCATCTCCCTGCTGCCGCCGCCGACCACCACCCTCCAGCCACCACCCGATCGCGACCACCAACCTCCGGTCACCGCCCCCTTTCTCCTCCTCGATCTTGCCGCCGAGCACCACCTACCGATCACCACCCTCTGGTCACCACCGTACCCGACCCCTTCCCCCTTTCTCCTCCTCTTGCCTCCTGGGACCACCCGATCCACCACTGCAACCGCTGCTGCAACCCACCAGCACTACCACCGCTGCTGCAACCCACCACCACCACCACTGATTTTAGGTATAAATTTTGATTTTGTATGAATATTTGATTTAGTTGTGGTAAAGCATTATTTAGGTATGAATTTTGATTTAGTTGTGTTATTGGGTGAATTATTTAGGTATAAATTTGGGATTTAGTATGTATTTTTGATTTTAGTTGTGTTGAAATATTATTTAGCTAGAATTTTTGATTTAGTTGTGTTATTAGATGAATTTTTAGGTTATGTTAGTTGTGTGAATCTTTAATTTAGTTATACAAGTTATTTGTTAAATTATTTGTTTATAATGTTTATTAATTAGATGTTAGTTTAGGTGTTTTGTTGGTTGAAAATTATTATGTTAATTTAGTTGTTTTGTTAGTTTAGGTGTTAATAATGCTTAATAATTAGATTATTTAGGTTATGATAGTCGTGTAACAAGTTGTATTATTTGAAAATTATTGTTTAGTAATTTGTGTATAGACAAAACAATGATCACTATAAAATGACAAGTTGTGTTATTTATAAACACAAATGATCATTGTTTAGTTGTTTGATTTTTTAGTGATTTCTTATTGTTTTTCATTACTATAAAAACACAATTTAGGTTATAATCATTTGTGTTTTTATAGTAATGAAAAACAATAAAAAATCACTAAAAAATCAAACGACAAGTTGTGTTATTTGAAAATTATTGTTTAGTAATTTGTGTATAGACAAAACAATGATCACTATAAAATGACAAGTTGTGTTATTTATAAACACAAATGATCATTGTTTAGTTGTTTATTTTTTAGTGATTTCTTATTGTTTTTCATTACTATAAAAACACAATTTAGGTTATGATCATTTGTGTTTTTATAGTAATGAAAAACAATAAAAAATCACTAAGAAAATCAAACGAAACGTAACATTTTTTAAAACAATTACAATAATGTTTCAATTTGTTTAAACATTATCACATTTCATTTAATTGTTATAGTAATTGCTTATTGTTTTACATTATGAGCGTTTAGGTTTCGTGACTTCATTCTAATCATCACGAGCTTAGAAATACCCGCCCGAAATTGATTTAGTAATTAATTTCGGGTCGTCCCCGTTTTGGGACTACTTTTTGAATATTTTATCTCATTTAGGATATGAATGTGTATTACATGATTGTTTGTTTAAGAGAATGGTGAGAAATATTATGGGCAAGTTAAGGAGATTATTGAATTACATTATGCAAATAGGTATTCAACTGTCCTATTTCGTTGCAAATGGTTTGATACTCGAAGGGGTGTTTCATACGACAATATATCATTAGTATCAACACAGAACGTGAATGGGACAAAGACGATCAACTCATATTTGCCTCCCAAGCTAAACAAGTGTTCTACATCCGAGAACCTTCTCGAAGAAATCAAAACAATAATCACCGGTGGGTCGTCGAGAATGTTAATCATTGAAAAATTTAAGATCGCCCTACAACCAATGATGGTGTCATGGAGAACATTCAAAATGTTGACAATGACTTGACAGAAGATCTTGACGTTGTTCACAACCACTCTTCATCTAATAACGTACTTGTCATTGACTTCACATAATATTTTCATAACATGCCTACTTATGTCACCGAAGGCGAGACTCCAAGTGAAGTTAATCCGCCAACTGTCATCGCTGAGGAGGTGTTTGAAGACGAGGCTGATTATGATGAGGACGATTCTGAGTATGACACCGAAGAGTCTGACGAAGATACTGAAGTATATGAGGGTGACTCTGATTGAAAAAATTGTTATGATTTGTTAGGATTTGTATATGTATTTATTTATCTAAACCTTTGTTTGTATTTCATGTTGACTACAACACTTTCTTCTTATTTTAATATTATGTTCTAAATCTTATATTTCAAGACATGATTTCATTGTGGATTGTTTTCGCATACCTTATGGCTGATGTTATGAGCCATGGAGGTGATGGCGCGAGGGATCCACCACTACCTCCATTTGATGGTCTTGGCAGTCACGCGTTAGATGGTAATGGTTATTATAATTAATTTATTAATATGTTTATTCAATTATTATTAATATATGATGCAATTAATGATTTTTTAATCTAATTACAGGCACGCCTTCTCGTAAAACAAGAGGCAAGGCGAAAAATAAGAAATTGCAGCAAGAGATAGCTAAAAAGGGAGGACCTTTATCTCTTCCATTTGATAGAGCTGCCACGTATACCCCCGTTGGCGAACTTAATGATATGTTTGTTCACGAGGTGGGGATATACATGGAAGCTAAATTTCCTTTTAATGTTTGTTCGTATGAAAATCTTTCCGATGCTTAGAAGAATGCTTTGGAAGAGCATATGGCGGTAAAATTTTATAAGTTATATGTTTGTTGTTCAATTTTACATAACTATCTTTTATTTTATTTAACTTACATGTAGCGACGCTTTGAATTTGATGAGATATTACGAGATCGTGAGCGTGCACAGATAGAGGGTGGAATCCGTTCAGTCTTTCTCAAATGATTTAGAGATCAAAAAATATGGCAAAAGGACATTTTGATCGAGTTGGAGGCTACGAAAATGTAGAACAAGCAAGGGTGAATCCTCTACCAGGAATGAATCATGAAAATTGGAGCCAAACCGTTGACTATTTTATGAGTGACGCATATAAAAATGTGTCAAGTTCAAACAAAGCAAATCGTCAACAACAAATATATACAAACCGTGGGGGGGACTGCTTCATATAGTAGTTATTGTTATAAGAATGTAATGATTTAAATTTATATATTTGTGTATTATATATTAGTATTTTTTAATATATATTATACTTTTTAACAACAGAATAAAAGCAGACTGGAGACGTTTCATGATGCACATACTGGTAAAGATGGGACATTTGATAGCGAGGTAGCACAACAACAATATGTAAGTATTTCATTTTCAGGAACGAGTTCTTTATGTATGTATAAATATGTTAATATATTTTTGTTAATTAATACAGAACTAATTAAAGGAAAGATTTGATGAGCTAAGTCAAACCCAAAATCAAGAAAGTGGATCATCAACGTTGAATGAAGTCGATATTTTTGAGTCGGTGTTGGGACAACGGCGTGGACATATTAGGGGGATTGGGCGTAAACCATTCTTACTTCAGGGACGAGTTCTTTTGTACATGATCACGAACAAACTCCTCAGTCATTTACACAGGTAAGTGCATCATTTTATCTAAGTTCATCATATTTGTTTTAGGTTAATTATGATTTGAGTTTAAACGGGTCAAAATAACTTAAACTTGGATGTGTTAAGTTCATCATATTTGTTTTAAGTTAATTATGACTTTTAATCACTAAAATAGAATTTAATTATCTAAGTTTAGCTTAAACGGGTCAAAACAGGTGAAAAGAACATGATTTGCGGATAAACGGGTCAAAATAACTTAAACTTAAATGTGTTAAGTTCATCATAGTTGTTTTAGGTTAATTATGACTTTTAATCGTTAAAATAGAATTTAATTATCTAAGTTTAGCTTAAACGGGTCAAAACGGGTGAAAAGAACGTGATTTACGGATAAATGGGTCAAAATAACTTAAACTTAAATGTGTTAAGTTCATCATAGTTGTTTTAGGTTAATTATGACTTTTAATCGCTAAAATAGAATT
Source organism: Flaveria linearis (assembly GCA_024085815.1). Lineage (NCBI taxonomy): Eukaryota > Viridiplantae > Streptophyta > Magnoliopsida > Asterales > Asteraceae > Flaveria > Flaveria linearis. Next base: position 11,417,281 of record CM044013.1, read on the forward strand.
TAATTATCTAAGTTTAGCTTAAACGGGTCAAAACGGTTGAAAAGGACATGATTTGCGGATAAACGGGTCAAAATAACTTAAACTTAAATGTGTTAAGTTCATCATATTTGTTTTAGGTTAATTATGACTTTTAATCACTAAAATAGAATTTAATTATCTAAGTTTAGCTTAAACGGGTCAAAACGGTTGAAAAGGACATGATTTGCGGATAAACGGGTCAAAATAACTTAAACTTAAATGTGTTAAGTTCATCATATTTGTTTTAGGTTAATTATGACTTTTAATCGCTAAAATAGAATTTAATTATCTAAGTTTAGCTTAAACGGGTCAAAACGGTTGAAAAGGACATGATTTGCGGATAAACGGGTCAAAATAACTTAAACTTGGATGTGTTAAGTTCATCATAGTTGTTTTAGGTTAATTATGACTTTTAATCGCTAAAATAGAATTTAATTATCTAAGTTTAGTTTAAACGGGTCAAAACGGGTGAAAAGGACATGATTTGTGGTTAAACGGGTTAAAATAACTTAAACTTGGATGTGTTAAGTTCATCATAGTTGTTTTAGGTTAATTATGACTTTTAATCGCTAAAATAGAATTTAATTATCTAAGTTTAGCTTAAACGGGTCAAAACGGGTGAAATGGACATGATTTGTGGTTAAACGGGTCAAAATAACTTAAACTTGGATGTGTTAAGTTCAACATAGTATGTTTGGTTTACGCTTCATATACTTTGTCAAAATATAAATGTATATTTTGTTTTTGCAGGAGCAAATTTCAAGTCTGTTCCAAAATGCGCAATTTATGTCACAAATGAAACAATTAATTGCTTCGGAAAAGGCTCCAAATCAAGAGGAAGAAGATGATTCAGACGAGGGGGATGAATAGGTTATTTTATGTTTGATTGTATGATATGTTTGATTGTATGATATTTCGTAATCTATGTTTGAATAGCTTAATTATCTATGTTTGATTGTATGATATTTCGTAATCTAGATTGTAGTTTATGTTATTAGATTATGTTATTAGAAAATCTAGGTTTATTTTGAATGAAAACTGGATTTTTGAAAAAACAAAAAAAAAAATTTAAAAAAAAGTAAGCATTAGCGACGACATATGTCGCCACTAATAGTTAAAAAACCACAATGTGGCGACAACTTTTAGCGGCGACATCTTTAGCGACGACCTATTAGCGGCGAACATTTGACCAATAGCGAATAACTTTTAGCGGCGACCTTTTAGCGGCGACAAGTCGCCGCAAATACCATTAGCGGCGATAAACAGGGGTATTAGCGGCGATAATTGTCGCCGCTAATGATCGAATATTTTGTAGTGTATATCTTCTATGGGTGGTATCATGACTATCGTCTTAATATTGGTAGCACATAGAAGACACAACTTTGTTTAAAATGTTTTAAAGCCAAACTGAAGTAGTAAACATCTTTCTAGCTTTATAAAATATAAAAGGTAATATTGCTATTTTAGTGTTAACTATTTTTCAAAGAGTTTAGGCTCAAAACATACTTTGATGTGGTAAAATATCATAAGTTTACGAGTGTAAATGACTTTGGAGAGTGAAATTGCACAAAACCCTGCGTACTAAAAAAGTTGACTAAGGTTGGTCATTAGCTTGGCGTGGGGCAGTGGACGCTAAGATGGCAACCTTGGAGCTTTTTGGTTTTTATCTTGATAGAAGTCTTGTCTCATCTTCTAATCACTTTTTGCTTTGCCCTTTTCAAATATATATAAGTAGATCATTTTCTTATTTCTGTTATATTATCAAATCATATGAGGAGATCAAAAATTAAAGAATAACTGAAGATCGAATCAAAAGAAAAGTTGAGCTTCAACTTCTGATCCTTATCTTTCATTATCATTCTTGTGTTGTATCTTGACGATCACTATTGTTGCTTATTTATCAAAGGCATCACTACTTTCAAGTAAGTAAGACGTAGAAGATGATATTTTTCTTTAGAAAAATGAGATACGCATGTACAAGGATAACCTTTTCAAATGTGCATTCAAAATAAGCATCATGGAGTGGAGAAAAAAAAATATCAGAATCAAGATTTTAAATGCTCAACAAAACTAGCTGGTGTAATCCTTTATCGTAAATATCCATTACAGCTCCATGTATATATAATTTGTAAGCTAGTGGTGATCATTACATAATTGATGAGAAATGTAAAGAAGATCATTATCTAGACTACTTAGACTTTCAAAAGGTGATCACTATCTTTCTTAATGGGACTATTGTTAATGTTTTGATTGCCTCTTTTGTGAGATGTTCAAGGGTGATTGCTGGCTAGTTAGAAAGAAGTACAAAGGGTGATTAGCACCCAATTAGTGAGACCTAAAGGAGTATGATCACTACTAACTTATTGAGACGACGACGATGATCATTTTATAGTGAGACATGTAGATATGATCACTATATTCTCAGTGAGACGTTGTAACGACAATCACTGTCATCAATACAATAAAAAATGATATCTACGACCGTAAAATTAGCCTTTGATACTTTATATTAGTAGCACTGATTTTTCCGGCCCCACCTAGTAACAAATACTTATTCCTACACAGTGGTCCTATTAACTTAAAATTAGCCTCATTACATTACATGTCACCAAGGGGAACTAACATTCAATTATAATACTTATAAATTGAGTCCTCTATTTGACCCCATGATACAACATCATTTTAGTTCCAATATATTTTTTCATGACTAAAATTAGTCTTTAATACTATGACATTTTATTCCCTAATGCATTTAATTACTAAAGACTAGAAGTTAGTCTTTTAAACCATGTCAAATTTGTCCACGCCAGTAAGTAAAAATTAGCCTTATTACATTATTGCATATCACCAAAGAGAACTAACATTCAATTTCCAATACATATAAATTGAGTCATATAGATTGAGTCCTCTATGTGACCCACTATATTTCAACCCAATACATTTTTTTTCATGACTAAAATTAGTCTTTTAATACCATGACATTTCATTATGCATCTATAACGACTGGAAGTTAGTCTTTTAAATCATGTCAAATTTGTCCACAATACATTTCATTAGGTTCCCGATTTCATATCATCTTAGTCTCTAATAAGTCGTTTCAAATTCTAAGGATTAGAAATATGACCACTTAATTTTAGTTATTCGTATAAAACTCTTAGGGCTAAAATGAGGCTAGCCTACTTGTTAGGTATTTTGCTTCTTAGAGAGAGGTCCTGGATTCAAATTGTTTAAGGATTGTGTAATTTGAAATGATTTAGAATTAAGAGCAGAATAAATTTACCTTTTAAAAAAAATATATGAAACACTTAAGGAGCTGCAAAATAATCACTAATACCACGTCACTTTGATCCAAAATATGTTTTCGTGACTCTTTCAACCTCTTTGTTTTTTCCCCTTTCGACATATTCTTTGTAAATATATAGACATGATTTGCCACCAATGCCACTTCTATAATACTACAATCCTAAATTTCTTTCTATATCTACTTTTGATGATGAGTGGGTAGAAACCATATAGGAGATTCATTAGCGTGTGTAAGTAACAATCAATTAAGTAAACTCATACCAAAAACACATATAATTAAGGATTCATAAATGATCACATCACATTGTGAACCATTTAAGCCATATATATAGTGTTGCATTGTTGACATTTAACCCTATAGCCTTAATTATTTGTTTACTCATCAACGTGCATACTTGTTCAAATTATACATACTTCCTTCTGGTAGCTTGCTCTTTAACTATAGGAATGAAAAGAAAAACTTAGAAGTATAAATTGTATAATATCTATACTTGAAAAAATAATTAATTGTATTTGTTTTATAACTTATTATTATAAAATCGAAGCCAAAAACAAATTTAATCCATTTCCCCTTCTGGTCCATTGTGAAATAATTCCACTTTAATTAGTTACTACTAACTCTGGATATTAATGAAACATAAAAGAGCATTACTTAGATGGGGCTATGGGCTCCAAAAGTAAGCAGTACCTACCAGAAATTAATAACACAACTAACACAAATAAGAACAAAAAAACATCATAAAAGATCGAATGAATGGCATATAAATGTTACGCTTAATTAAAAACTTCTTTTTTGAGAAAATTTCTATGCTAAAATCATAATTTATGCTTATTTTTTAAGAAAAACAGACATATTTATTAAATTTCCTTTTTTCTTAAAAACAATTAATACCTTTTCATTTATATTCCCATCTAATTATAATTTGTGTTGTATGTTTTAATTACTCTTATTAAGCGCGCAAGTGATTTATCCATTTTCAAACAAATTATATGTTGTGTTTTCTTGATTCCGTATGGCCTGGTCTGGATAATGTTTTTAATCAAGTGGTTTGTTTTTAGATTCAAATATATATTTCTTTTGCGTATGAAACAATCCTCAATCATATGAGAGAGAGTTTTTTTTTTCAAAAGCTAAGTGAGATATTCTTTTCTATAAAGTAGTACAAAAGCATATGTTAAAGCCAGACCAAACGATTTTCATATAGGTGATGCAACTATGCAATGAATCATCACGGCTCTTCCATGAAAAGCATGAAAGCTTATAGTTATAGTCGTCATAAATGTCAGAAATAAATATGTTACTATTGACTATGAGTAGTAACTTATTCATGTAGCATGATTATATTAAAACCATAGTGATTTACATGCATGCATGCATACATGCATACATACATACATACATACATACATACATACATACATACATACATACATACATACATACATACATACATACATACATACATACATACATACATACATACATACATACATACATACATACATACATACATACATACATACATACATACATACATACATACATACATTCATAGATACATACATACATACATACATACAAACATACATACATACATACATACATACATACATACATACATACATACATACATACATACATACATACAACATACATACATACATACATACATACATACATACATACATACATACATACATAATACATACATACATACATACATACATACGTACGTACGTACGTACGTACATACATACGTACGTACATACATACGTACTTACATACCATGCATGCATGCACGCATGCATGCATGCATCACGCATGCATGCATGCATGCATGCATACATGCATACTATGTTCTCGTTGACATTCAGCAAGGACAAAAGTCCTCTCTAAATGTTAGAATATCCTCACTAAATATGTACAGCGAGAATATGTCCTCGTTGAATATTCCTCGCCAAAGCCCCGTGAGTACAGCTCTACAGCGAGGATAGTCAACGAATACAGTAAGGACAGCTCTGACTTTTGAAAAAGTAATTAAATACCCTACAGCAAGGACTTCGTCCTCACTATAACATTTTCAGTATATAATTATAAAAATGCATATAACATATATATTTGTACAATTATACGTGTATACATGTATAAAGGTATTACAAACGTATACGATAACATTAAATACTGAGTCTTCAGCGAGGACAAAGTCCTTGCTCTATCATAAATATTATTTTTTTAGTATTTTACTTTGTCTTTGCTAAAGTCTTTAGAGAGAACTTTGTCGTTGCTGAAAGACTAGGAATTTCACTGCAGTTTTTGCTGTAAATACAGCTTCCCGTCCAGAATGTTTCTGGGTCGATGCCTATTTTGTTTTCATCAATCATACAACCACATGATTTATATCATACAACATGAACATAAACATCAACATCCATCAAACAACAATAATGATATCATCAATCATACAACCACAACATCAACATACCATAACCTAGCTAGTTAGAGCTTGAGCATACATTTAAATAGAAAATTCGGGTTTACATATAGAAATGGCAAAAGATCTAAGTTCATAAGAAAACATGGGGATAACCTAGTCGGAGCTGTCGCTCTCACAATCAGAGTCAAATTCAATCAAAATATTATGTCCCGCCAAACCTTTTACAACGTCTTTCAGTTTAGTAGCAAGGTGAGCATCCTTTTTCTTTGATGATGCCAGCTTTTCATTAACTTGTTCTTGGGTGTATACAGGTGGTGGTGGGGTAGATGGTCCAGGACTAGAAGATGATGAAGTGTATCGGGCCAAACCGGGTACAACATGTCCACGACCCCTATTAAACCCGCGGCATGTACCTAATACCTGATCCATGATCTCCTTCTCTGTCAATGGGTTAGCTTCACCTTCTTGTCGGCTAAGTAGGTCATTCATTTCATCCTGTATAGTTACATAATGTGTGTAAAGTATATATATTTTAAATAAGGATTTTTCACACAATTTGAGTTTTAATTTAAGAAACGATTATCACTCATAAACCAACTACACACAATAGGCAAGTGCACCTATTGCATAATAGTATAGTTTTAGGTAAGAATCGAGTATCGATCCGTGCACACAATGGCTTCCAATCTTAAATGATCATCACTATTTAACCTATCAATTGAGTTTGGATTTATGAGTATTATAGTTAACTAAAACGATTAACAAATTAAACTAATAAATTAAGAAAGTAAAGATGAAGATACACAATCAATTAAAGATACCACTTGGACTTTGATTCCACTTAGCATAGAATTAACAACTAGCACAAACTCGAGGTGAGACCATTTTTTACACATGAAACATGGAAGTAGGCTAAACCCCCGTCAAGGATATCTAGACATATAACCATTCGGAAAGCTAGAACGATAAACACACAATAGCCACCTAAAGTTATGCCATGAAGAACTAATGATATAATTATGTTGATGTTAAAGATGAATTAGACTCCCGTTAGGGTTACCTAATTCCATAAATCTTTGGAAAGTTAACACGATAAACACATGATAACCACCTCAACTTGGGAAAAATAGACAAAACTACAATTACTCTTCAACTCATAAACTTCATACCACGATTACAAAATAATTCATAACCAATGACAAGAGAGATTTATGACATACACTATGGTTTTCTCAAACATAAGCATAAGGATGCACATTTAACCAATTCTACTAAATCTTCAACCTTCATTCATCATTCTTAGTCAACTGTCACAACATTACATACAAAAGATGCAATTATATGCATAAGTCTTGTAAGAACATGAAGTTTTCCAACATAACATGCTTACAACACCCACAAGGTTGAATATTTCATCAAACTAGAACAAACACACACAATCATTGAAGAATAATCAAGTTTCATCATAGCATCAATATAAACATCACCAAGAATCATGTACAAGTTGTTAAATCATGCTAAGTTTCATCTAATCCAAGTGATAATAAGAGTTTAGCCCATAAGGCTTACAAAAGACACACCCAAACTCAAGAACATGGAAGAACTCATATTAGATCTAGAGGAATTCAAACCAATTTTGAGTGGAAATGGGTGGATGATGTTAGAACCTTCTTGAAAATGTGAAATCTTCAATCCTGGCCTTCAAATCTTCCAAAAACTCTTGAGAAATGCTCAAAGACACCTAAGGGTTTAAGGGAGGCTAGGGTTTTGAAAGAAATGAAAGTTTTTTTTGGAAATGAGATGTGCTAGGGTTATAAACCCGTTTTCTGCTCGAATATGGCCATATCTGAAGTGATATGATCATATTCAGCATTAAAAATCGGCTATTTGAAATTTGACAGCTTATATGACCATATTCAGCTTCAATATGGTCATATCAGAAGTATTTTTCTCTTGAACCTCTTCAAATCTTGTATTTTCTTCACAAAAAATCACCGAGCTTCATCCGAAAGCTACAAAATTCAAATAAAACACAAATAAGCGTCTAAATTGTGAGCTTTGTATAAAAAATGATTTAAAATGCAAAGAAATACATATTGTAAACATGTATATTTATTATCATATCAAACATCCCCACACTTGAACTTTGCTTGTCCTCAAGCAAACTCTCATGCAACCATTTAACAAAAGAAATCCCATTGACATAAAAGATGGTAAGAGACAAACCATTTGTTACATGAAGATCCAAACTCATAATTGACTATCAAACATGGCATATTCATAAGAAGAAACCGAGTGTTTTAAGCTTGCTCTTTCAGAAATGTTCAAATGAGCATCACATGCCTACGAAGTTTCTTTTATGCATGAGTATAAACCGCTCATAAAAATCACTCAACACTCGGTTATTTATATGTATAAGTGTATAAGTGAATCACTCAATGCCAACCAATGATACAAACAGAGTAATAAGCTTGCAAAGGGGTCAAATCTCCACCAATTAACATGAAGAAATGCATAAATCAAGAGGGCTTTTAACAGGTTGTAACGGGGCTTGGGTAAAAATTGGTATGGAATTTTTTTGATACAAATGGTTAAACGGATAAAAATTCCGGAAATCTAGATACTAAATATGATACATTACGCTAATACATAAACACGATTTAATACAACTAAACTAATACAAATCTAATAAACGTGAGATATGCATGAAAATTATTATTTCTTATGCATCAAATAACTCACATTTATTTATTCCTATTCTAAACAACATAATTTAACATTTTTTTTCATTTTTTTTTCATTTCTTTTTTTTCATTTTTTTTCTCTTTTTTTCTTTTTTTTCTTTTCATTGAACAATGGATGCCTAATTAAAACAAATAAACATGAAACAATTTCGATGCCAAAATTTAGACAACTAGAAATAACCGGAATTTTATCACAAGGGGTTTAAAAGATAAAAATGGCTAATTTGGCTAAGTGGCTAATGATGTGGGTAATAACAAAAAAACAAGGGAAAATAGCTCAACATGGCGACTAATGATAATAATTGGGTGAAGTAAAAGAGAAGAAATTTGGCTTATAAGATGGGTATTCCTAATGCCTCTGTCATTTTCATATAAATACTCAGTTTATAATCTTGAAATGCATATCCTAAGCAAGTTCTCACGTGGATGCACATTTGGCACACTCAAGAATCAATAAACATGTAAGCAAACACTAAATCATATGATTTCATATGATAAAGGCACAAATAAGCTTACGGAAATGGAGGGATAAAGGTAAAGTTCAAACTCATGCATATAAATCACATTTTCAACTTGCAATGCTCACTTAACATCTGAACGTTTTATCATAATGCACTTGATTTTTCTTAGTTTTGTGATGTTAACAATTCAATATGCTTTCAGATCTAAAATAAACATAAACGGATGCCATTTATTCAAATTTTGAAAATTTTTGTCAAAAATGGGATTGTTTTAAGGTGCAATGAGATATATGTAAAAGATATGCAAAAGTTCACAAAAACCCAAACATCCCCACACTTGAAACATACATTGCCCTTAATGTATCAATGTATGAACATGTAATGCAAGAAACAATTGGGGAGGGGGGGAGGAAGAAGGTGAAACAGGAAACTCCCCTGAAGAAATCCATGAAAACAGGTCCAACAAATTCTCAAACGTCTGCTAAGCAAATCATCACCCTCAAGATTCCATGAAAACTAGCACTAACATCACTTCAAGAACAAAACAATAAGTTTAGCAAGACAAAGAAAAATCAACATAAATAAACAGTACATAAAGTAAATAACCAGAAGAAAATGACAACACAAATATGTTTCAAGTTTGTATAACCAGAATACCAAAAAGTACAACTCAAACGCAAAAGGAACAACAAAAGAAGATGTGAGGTCGTCAGACTAGTCCTCCATCACATCTGCATCATCCGATGGACCATGCTGCTGCTCTGTTTGCTCGGGCGGTGGAGGTTGGGAAGTTGGTATAGGAAAAGGAGGAAGAGGAAGACCAAATTCATTTTTAGCAGCCCATTGTGTTATAACATGCATTATCCAATGCACCCCGGCCCGAATATGAGCCAAATCAGAAGAGTTATGAACGGGCGGTGGCGGAGATGGTGCTGTGGCTCCCTCACCATCAAGAAGTGCTATCGGATGAGCCTCTGTATTCGCAATGCAAGTCGATGTGCCTATCTCCATATTCGGGGGAAACCATCTTTTTTCTTTAGAGTCTAACCAATACCATCCATCTGCTGACTTATATACAGCGAGTCTCATATTGATCAGCATTGATTTATTGATGAGCTTCGTTTGGTGAGAACAAGAAATTCCAACAAGGTTATCAGCGTTCAACAGATGAAGAGATGAAGCCAATCGAGTGATGAACACTCCTCCACAGATTGGGCTACTATGCTTTCTACCGGAACATTTGGAGAAAAACATAGCGAGTGCGTATGCCAAGTTACATGGCTGCTTTCGGATAAGACAATATAGAAAAAACATGTCATTTTCAGTGACAACACCCATGCTTGAACCTCGTCCAGAAATAGTGGTCGAAAGTGCTCGATGAAAGTAGCGATAAAGGGGGTCTCGCATTTGGGTGCTTTCACTTGATGTAGAATTGTTTCTCCCGAACCTATCTCAGCCTATAATGCGACGAGGGTATCAGTTGATGTCGACTTTAAACCCTGTTTGAAGATGTTCCTACTAGTCTCATTACGGGTGTAAATACCCATCATCACTCCAAGATCTGCCACAGACATTGTATGTTTTTGACCACCAAGTTAGAATTGAATGCTACTTGCATCCTTGAGATTGTTGGTTTTACGATCAAACTGATAAGTCGAACAAAATTCCAACACAAGCACACGGTATTGATGATGTTTGATATCAAACAGACGTTTCCAAGGACGGGGGAGAAGTGCATTAACACGGTTGGTTTCACCCAAAGCATCCAAAGCTTTCCAATCGATAGTGTGAGCCGCTATTAGTTCCTTGTTTTGAATGGTGAGAAGTTTCTTCGTGGCCCGACTGCCACTTTCAAAACGAAGGAACGGATGAAGATCATCATTGGCCATGACCTGCAAAAGAAATACAACATGTCAATTTTGATTCTTGTAAAAGAATTAAAACAAACATGATAGAAATATGGAAACAAAGTTAACATATTTTGACATGTTAATACCTAACCATTGCAAGAAACCAAATCAACTTATTTCATTAAAGAAGTTTACTAAAAGAAAAACATAAGTTTGACCAAATCATACCGTTTAAACAAAAGTTAAATGAAGGCGGTTATAACATAAAAACAGAAAGAAAAATACACCCAACAACCTAAAGTTTACCAAAATCATGAAGAACAACATATAAATCAACAACCATTGACCATGTCATGTTTTTTTTCTTAATTTAAACTTACATTAGCAACTAACACACAAGAAATTCTCTACACTTAAAACTAAAACAAATTTCAGCTTCATTTTCCTAAAATAAAAAAAAATAAATAAATAAATTAATAATAAATAAATAATCCAAACTTGTTCTCTGCCTTAACAAAATTGAAAGAGTTGTAGCAAGCATAAAATTGAAAGAGTTGTAGCAAGCATAAAATTGAAAGAGGAAGATGACAGAAACATACCCATACAAGCACAAAATTGAAAACAAAAGAGAAAGAAGAAATAGGTGGCTATGATGGTGTAGCAGGAGGTTGGTGATGGGGGCTGCGGTTAGGTGGTGTTGGGATGGAGGGCGACGGTGGAAGAGGGTGGGGGTTGGGGTTGTTTGTGGTGGGGGCGGAGTGGTGGCCGTCGGTAGGGCTGCTGGTGGTTTGGTGGTCGCGGTTGGTGATGGGGGCTGCGTGGGTTGGTAGTCGCCGGGGTAGTGGTCGCGTGGTGGTGGTGGCGACGCGGTTGTGGTTGCTCGGGAAGAGGGAAGAAGGGGTGAGGGATCGGGAAGGGGGGCTATGGAGATGGGGATTCGGTCGTGGTTGGGAGGAGGGAAGTGGGGGAGGGATGGGGGTTGTGGATCGTAAAGGGAAGAGGGGAGAGGGGTTGAGGGATCGGGAGGGGGGGTGGTTGTGGAGATGGCAGTCGCGGTTGTGGATGGCGGGGTGTTTGCGGGGTCACGATTATACAGGGGGGAAAGGGCTGGGAGGGGCTGGTTGTGGTGGTTGTTGCAGGTGGTGGCCGGTGGTGGTGTGTAGGGAAGTGGTGGCCAGCGGTGGTGTGTAGGGAAGTGGTGGCCGGCCGATGGTGAAGAGGAGTGTTAGAGGTGGAAGTGTTGAAGTGGAAGTGAAGAAAGAGGATGGAGATGTGAGGTAGATGAAGATAGAATGTGAGGAAGAATTCAGATGGTTTAAATGAAAAAAAAAGAAAGAAAAAAATTATAACATTGGGGGTCAATAAAGTCAAATTTTTTTCAGCCAATATGAGCATATTTGTCTGAATATGAGCATATCAGCAAGCTTTCTTTCAATTTCATCTTATTTGAATCAGTTAATATGGGCATATTCATTTAAATATGGCCATATTAATGATCATTTTTCAAAGATTCTCCTTAACTTAGAATACCTTTGTATTAAATCCCAAACCCAGTTTGCTTAACACGCTTTCATTATAAATAACGTAATACACACCCGATGACGACGACATCTTTGTTTTTTTTAGTAAAATAAAATAAAATAAAATAAAATAAAATAAAATAAAATAAAATAAAATAAAATAAAATAAAATAAAAACTAACTAAAGGAAACTAATTAAGGAAATATTTAAAGACAAAAGGATACGGATGATTTTCAAAATCTCGGGTTGTCTCCCGCAATTGATTTGTTTATTTACAAGTCATTAGCTCGACTCGACCCCGCATTCACTTGTCCTTGGGGTGGACTTCCATGACGTCAAACTACTCCTCATCTCTCGGACCTTCAATGTAATGTTTTAAGCGATGACCATTAACCTTGAAAACCCTTCCGTCCGAATGTTCAACTTCAACGGTGCCATACGAGAATACTTGCTTCATGATATAAGGACCCGTCCATCTTGATTTTAATTTACCGGGAAACAAGCGAAGTCTTGAATTGTAAAGCACTACACGATCCCCATTGTTTGTTGTTCTTCAAGTGATTGTCATGTAATTTTTTCGTCCGTTCCTTGTAAATTGTAGAATTCGCGTATGCTTGATTTCTCAATTCGTCAAGTTCATGGACTTGTAAGAACCTATTTTCACCTGCATCTTTTAAATCAAGATTAACGGCCTTCAAGGCCCAATAAGCTTTGTGTTCAAGTTCAACGGGAAGGTGACAAGATTTTCCATAAACCAACTTAAATAGTGTGGTGCCAATTAAAGTTTTATAAGCGGTCCGGAAAGCCCATAGGGCATCATCTAACTTATCCGCCCAATCCTTTCGGTTTTGCCCAACCGTTCGTTCCAAGATTCGTTTAAGACCTCTATTAGTGACTTCAACTTGACCACTTGTTTGTGGGTGGTAAGATGTTGAAAAACGATGTTTAACCCCATAACGAGCTAACTCTTTTTCAAGTTGATTATTACAAAAATGAGTGCCATGATTACTATTTAGAGCCTTTGGGGCACCAAACCGAGAGAAAAGCTTTTTCATAAATTTCACCACTACCCTAGCATCATTTGTAGGCAAGGCTTGTGCCTCGGCCCACTTAGAAAAGTAGTCAACGGCTACTAGAATGTATTTGTGACCATGTGATGAAGGAAATGGTCCCATGAAGTCGATGCCCCAAACATCAAATGCCTCGTATACTTGTATGCTATTTTGGGGCATCTCATCACGTGAAGAGATGTTACCTGCGCGTTGGCAAGCATCACATGCTTTGACCAACATGTGTGCATCCTTGAATACGGTAGGCCAATAAAAACCAGAATCAAAGACTTTCTTAGCGGTATAATTTGCTCCATGATGGCCACCGGTGGGTCCTTCATGACAATGGCGAAGTATGCTCATTGCTTCGATTCCATGCACACATCTTCTCACCACTTGATCCGCGCACCCTCGAAAAAGATATGGATCTTCCCGAAAGTAGTACTTAACATCAGACACGAATTTTCTTTTCTGTTGATAAGTCATACTGCAGGATCGGTTGTTGGTCACTCAACAAGTGGTTTTTCTCTCAAACTCACCTTGAACAACACTCAGAAAGAGTCTAACAAGAGTTGATCACAATATAACAAGTAACAAATGATAAAGAACATAGGAAGTAAATTTTCAAGGTACTTTTATATATTGATTCTCAACTTAAAGGATTACAAGACTCTTACAAAGTACAATCTCTCTATATCTTGAGTTACAATGAGAACTATATATAATACTACCTACAGCCGGATATACATTGATTGCAGCTGGAAACCTATAACCAAAAGCCTATACTACAAGACTATAGGTTAAGGTATCTCGGATATTTTATCTGAGATTTGGTAGTCAGGACATGTCCCTGACTTACCTTTTGTCACCAACTAAGGTTGGTAAAATGTACTATCATAAAAAGGTAAACAGTAGAATAAAGTATGGTCAACAACATGTCTCTTTAGGAAGAAGCCATGCTGTATCAGATGTCTGCAGCGGATTGTCAGAGACCATACTTATGTCTACTGGTCATAGCAATGTCTTCCGAAGGTTAAATTGCTTTGGAAGAATAACTTCTTCCGAAGCCACTTATACTTCGGAAGACTGCTTCTTCCGAGGCTTGGAGTCTTCTTTGTCTTCGGAAGTAGAGTTTGTCTTCAGACTTTGTCTTCAGCTCTTGTCTTCAGCTCTTGTCTTCAGACTTTGTCTTTAGAAGATGTCTTCAGACTTTGTCTTTGGAAGATGTCTTCAGCTGATGTCTTCAGCTGATATCTTCAGCTGTTATCTTCAGCTGATGTCTTCAGCTGTTATCTTCAGCTGATGTCTTCACTGTTATCTTCAGCTGATGTCTTCAGACTTTGTCTTCGGAAGAACTCTTCAGACTTCGGAAGTTCTCATACTTAGCTTCAGAATCCTTTGAATGTAGCACCAAAATTGACTATGTGAAGTAGTTTTGGTTGCACCAGCCTTATAGTGACCCAACAAACTCCCCCTAGGCTGATGCTACCAAAACTTCACTTCTCTCTTCTTCTTAAAACTTTTAGCACCAAGGAAAGTAGATATCTATCTGTTTCCTTGTTCTTCCCTGATGTGGTGCTGAGAAGTTTATACAAATCCTTGGTAGACAGAACATCCAGTCTGTTACCTTGGATTATATGTACCATTTCCTGTGGCCCTCTGAAAAGAGTTAGTTGATGGGAACTATAGTCATATTCCCATCTAACTATAGGTTCCAATTCCGAACCCTCCACCATCTGTAGAAAGGCTACGCCCTTGGTGGTAGGTCTTTCCTTTTCTTCCTGTCTTCTCAACTTCAACTCTTCATTGATCTTTGCCTTTGCAGTTAGCTCAGCCAAGTGAATACTGCTGAGATGATTCCTGACGACAACAGCAGTCTCAGAGTTGGAGGGATTGGAGAATGGCTTCTCTGCCAGCTCAGTAATGTCAAATATGCTGAGATGCAATAGAGAAGTGGTATTGAGCCGGTTGATTTCACCATTCTCTCTTTCCATAACAAAGTTGTAAGAAGTTTCATCGAACCTCCACTGGATTATACCTTTCCTAGGCACAGGAGACTGACTAGGAATCCTGTCCTCCTTCCTTGTATCCAGTAGAGTCGCCAGTTTTCTTCTAAGTCTCTTCTTTTTAGCATTCAGAGAATCAGAGTTGAGACCGAAAAGTCTTGCAGCCTGGCCCAAAGTTCCTCTAGGCAAATCAAGAAATTGATCTAGTGTAAGGGAACTTGAAGAGTCATCAACATAGGTAATGTTGATGAGATCTTCCTCACAGGAGATGTTGCTCAGAGTTGTGCAATTGTTGAGCTTTGTCTTGATTTCCTTAAACTCTTCAAGAGAGAGATATTGAGAAGGCCGAGGGGATGGTCTGGGTATCAGTTGGGTAGGTTTAGGTTTAGTGATTCTGGGTTGTGTTTTGGGTTTAAGGATAGGAAGTTTAGGTGGTTGTGGTGATGAAGTAGGTATGGGTAGAGTTGTAGGTTCAGGGGTGAAGGTTTTATCTAAGGGCTCGGTTTTGATGGGAAATGGGATTGGTTCTTCTGGAGTAGGTTGTGGTTGAGTGGTTGGTTGTGGTTGAGTGGTTGGTTGTGGTTGAGTGGTTGGTGGTTGAGTGTTTCTATACATCTCCTCCCTTTTTCCCATACGGATGTCAGCCTTTATTTCGCTGACTATCTGTTGGAGTGTCCTTTCGAACATGGGTCCCACCTGCCTACCAGAGAAGCCGTGAGCCCGGAGATAGTCTTTAATCTAGGCTTTGTCTCCGGACCTCTTGGCTGCAGTGACCCTCTCTACTTCTTCCCTCTGCTTTTTCTCCTTCATCTTCTCCCTTACAGCCTTCTTTCTTTCTTTCTCCATTTGATCATGCTCTTTGTTGTGGAGCAAAAGGATCATATCATCATCATGTGGAGAAAGTTCTGGAAGATTGAAGCCTCTAGAGAGTAGGAATTTAATCCTAGCTTCTCTCAGCTGCAAGGTGGCTTTCCTTTGTTCCTCCTCTTCCCTCTCTAAGGCCAACCTGGCTTCTTCTTGTTGTTTTAGCCTGGTTTTCCTCTCCAAAGTCACCAACTCCTATAGTGGTAGCAGGAGTACTTCCTCATTGGCAGCTCCTTAGTTGATGAGCTGATCAATGAGTGTTGCCCTTCTCTTGTTACTGATTTCCTCCTGATTGGCTGCAGCTGCCTTTGAACTGGCAGCTAGCAGCTTCTCAGCAGACAATCTACCTTTCTTCTTTAACTTCTCAATCCTTTCCTCTTCCTGAAGCTCTTTCGCAGTCATTTTTCTCTTGCATTTGTCTTTTGCAGAACTTGACTGTGGTGGTTCTTGGATAAAGGGTTCGGATGTGAGAGAGGGTTAGTTGGTGTTTGGGATGGAGGTAGATCAGAAATGTCCAACCTGCTCAACTCAGATTCTATTTCAGTAATGACATCTGTGATGATCAGCTCCTCGAACATTTTGAACAATCCTTCCGCAGCTTCCATCTCAGCTTCGGAGGACTTATCTTGTTCTTCTTCAGCTTTAACTTTAGCTTCGGAAGTTTTAGCCTGAGCTTCGGAAGAAGATGCTGATGTAAGTTCTGTCCCAACTGTTTTAGTTGCTGGGTCATCAGTCCCCATTTCCCCTTCGAAGTGAATCTTAGGTTCCATGTGGACCTTAGATTGACCAACTTCTTCCACAGTGGTAGAAGGTGCAGTCAGCCTTTGAAGCTCTTCAGCTCCAAAGTAGATCAGTGTGGTGTCCGGGCTGGACTGATCTAAAGAGGATCTCAATACATACTTTGTGAAAAGTCTGTAGAGATCATGAAGCATTTGTGAGTGTGAGTCAATCTTGAGAATTGATTGGGATGACTCATGCAAGGTAATGATTTAGGAAGTAGAGTACTGGATCGGTGGTTCCTCAGGTGTTTGTCTCTGATCTTTCTCGCCCTTTTTGGTAGCATCATCTTGAGAGCTAGATGAGCTAGAGAAAGAAGTCAATGAGACTTGGATAGGTACATGCCTAACAGACCTCTCCGTCTGTTTCTCAGCTAGTTTAGCCTTGAGATTGTCAATCTCAAGTTGCTGAGTGGCTGTCCTATTCTCTAAGATCTTAACCTGAGATTCAAGGTTTGAGACCTTAGAGATCAAGTACTGAATAGTGAGTTGCATACTTCCCTCATCTTCATGTGAAGAATCACGGGGAGATGAGATAACATACCTAGTATGTTCAGTTTCACCACCAGATGTGGCTTCATGGCACCCTGGATACCTTTGCTCAAAGTCATCTCTTTCAGAGATATCAATGGGCAAAGTTGTCGTAGACTCAGTCTGATTGATGTTACCACTGTCCTGAGAGCTCAATGAGAGACTCTGAGTAGTGGAAGCTGAGCCTACATGAGTCCCCTCCACATCAGTGGGACTCACCTCAGTTGTTGGCTTCTGATGGGGGCTAGAGATAAGGGATCTCTCTTGGCTCTGTTGATCATTGAGAGGGTGTTGGAGATCAACTTCATGGCCATGGAGAGATGTTATCTCTTCATCAGTTTGGAGTAATAGGTCAGTGAAGGATAGAGAGGTTAAACCTACTGACCCGGGACCTAGATCAATGTCTACAGGCATTGAGCCTCTTGTGGGGCTGTCCCTTGTTGGCTGCATAGGGGAGTGTAAATACTCACCCTGTGGGCTAAAGGCTTGGGTGTCGGGCTCTTGGGTTTAAGACTGAGGAGGCTCAAAACCCAAATTGAGGTCAATGGTGAAGGATGGTGTGACCTCGGACTGAGTGGGAGCCCATGTTTCCACTCTAGTCCTTTTGGATTGAACTGGAGGAGCTTGTTCAATCAGAGTAGATTGAACAAGGGTTCGTTTGGGGCGTCTCTGATATGTGATTTTGATGGGTGGAGAAGGTATTGGGACATTTGTGGTGAGGGTTGTTGGTGTGGGTTCATCACCTAAGGGGTCAACAGGGATGTCACCAGGAGCTATGCGCTCAATCATATCTGGAGGTAAAGGAGTATACCTTCCAGTGAAGTTAATGGACACCTTCTTCAAAGTCTTGAAGATGGCAGGCCGCACTTGAGGAACAGTTAGAGCAGCTGCACAGACAAGCTTGCTTTGTTCCAACTCGCAGTTGATAATGTGTTGAACGTATCGGGGATACATGAAAAATGTTTCCCTTCTAAGATTCCCAAGTAGATTGGTAAACACAAACCATGAGTAATTGAAGTGCAGGCCTCTCACCAACCCATGAACTAGGCATCCTAGTTCGTATGGGATTTGATCCCAACCCCCAGACTTGTTGGATAGGCAGTGAAGAACGATGTGCAGGAGGAACTTCCAATGATATGTGAAGTTGAATTTGTAGACGGTTGACCTACTCACGTCTCCACCATATCCCATGAGGATGTATGTGCCATCCAAGTCTTCTTTGGGAAACTCAGTAGGAGCTTTATCATCATGAAGATCTAGATGCTCCCTGATGAGTTGTTCACTTATGATCAACTCCTGTTCACAAATGTAGGTTCTTAGGACGCGAACCCCATCTAGAATTTTTGTTTGACCGTTTCTTCAAAATTCAATCATGTGGTTGGAGTAAACGGTGGGGTTAACAGTAAGCGCCGTGTAGTAGGTTGATTCAGAAAGAAAGGTGATGATTTCAGTGAAGTCAGCATCTCTTGACGATTCAAGTAATGCGACCTGATTGTGCTGAGGGTTTAGCGCCATTGTAAGAGAAAGTAAGTTTGAACTTGGGTGAATTTCAGGATTGGCAGTGAAGGAAATGTTTAGGGTAGTAAATCGGTAAAAGAAGATGAAATTGAACAGTCTGGATTATTTAAATGGGAAGAATTGAGATAATGGTGGTGGGGCGGCGGTTTGCGATTATGAAATGACAGTGGCGGTAAGGGATAATTTTAAATAATCAGACATTATGAACAAAATCTTTACTTTTTACAGAGTGAGGCCCAAAAAGATATCCGTTACACAGCAAGAACCCCTTTTTCGATTATAAAACGTTTCCGAAGGTAATTTGTCTTCCGAAGGCAACCCTTTCTTCCGAAGCAAAACATTGCTTCGAACGTAAGAGCTGATTTCCGAATGAAAAGTTTTATAAGCTTCGGAAGTAGATCTGATGTGAAATCAATCGCTTCTTCCGAGACTAAAAACTCTTCCGAGAAGAAAATTTCCATGGAGGAATTTGACTTCGGAAGATATTTAGAAATATCTTCCGAGAGTTAATTCCTCTTCTGAAGGAATTTACACTTGGAATATTTCAAAGAGATCTTTTGTAACAGGACTTAAATTGTATTGACACAAGACATTACACATTAAAAAGCTTTCAAAAGAGGTAGTTAATCAATGTTTATCATCCTAATAGCTGATATGAGATACTTAAATCTTTGTTCATCAAAAGCTTTTGTGAACAAATCAGCATATTGTTCTTTTGAGTCAACTTTGATTAACTTTATCAGATTTTTCTCATGAATATCTCTAATGAAATGATACCTGATATCAATGTGCTTTGTCTTGGAGTGCTTCACTGGATTTTCTGTGATGGAGATAGCACTATTGTTGTCAATATGGATAGGAGTACTCATGAAGTTGAATCCATAGTCTAACATCTGGTTCTGAATCCACAACAACAGAGCACAGCAGCTAGCAGCAGCGATGTATTCAGCTTCAACAGTTGATGTAGATACACAGGATTGTTTCTTGCATTGCCATGAAATGATCCTTCTACCAAGAAATTGACATCCTCCTGATGTGGATTTCTTGTCAATGTTGCAGCCACCATAGTCACTGTCAGAGTATCCATAGATATTGAAATCACTATTTTTTAGATACTAGAGACCTAGTTTAGGTGCTCCTTTGAGGTATCTGAGGATTCTCTTTGTAGCAGCTAGGTGAGACACCTTTGGAGCAGCCTGATATCTTGCACAAATACAGGTGGCAAACATGATATCAGGTCTACTAGCAGTGAGATACATCAGAGAACCAATGATTGCTCTATACTGATGTTGATCAGTATCCTCCCCCTCAAGGTCAGGGCAAAGATTATGGTTTCTGGGTATGGGTGTCTTGGCTGGCTTACAGTCCTTCATCTCAAATATCTCTAAGATGTCATTGACATACTTGGATTGGTTGATGAAGAATCCTTCCTTCAATTGCTTCACCTGAATTCCTAAGAAAAAGTCCATTTTTGCATGGAACTCATCTCAAATTTCTGCTTCATAGTGTTCTCAAAGTCCTTACACATTTGGTTATTTGAAGAACCAAATATGATATCATCAACATAGACTTGAACGAGCAAAATGTCTTCTCCAGTCTTCCTGATGAAGAGAGTCTTATCAATAGTACCTCTGGTGTAGCCATTCTTCAGGAGAAATTTAGACAAGGTCTCGTACCACAGCCTAGGTGCTTGGTGTAGCCCATATAGAGCTTTGTCCAACTTACACACATAGTTGGGGTGCTGTGGGTCTTCAAATCCTGGAGGTTGACATACGTAGATTTCCCTATCTATATCCCCATATAGAAAGGCACATTTGACATCAAGTTGGTAGACAGTGAAATTCTTGGATGCAACATAAGCAAGGAAGATCCTAACTGCCTCAAGTCTTGCAACTGGTGCAAAGACATCAGTGTAATCGATTCCTTCCTCTTGGGTGTATCCTTGAACTACTAATCTTATCTTGTTCTTGATAATCAAGCCTCTATCATCTTTCTTGTTTCTGAATACCCATTTAGTGCCTATGGGTACTTAACTAGAAGGTAGTGGGCATAGATTCCAGACCTTTTGTCTTCTGAATTGAAGCAGCTCCTCCTGTATCGATTCAACCCAACTACTATCTTTCAAGGCATCTTCCACCTTCTTGGGTTCCATCTGAGATAAGAAGCATGAGTACAAGCAGACATTCCCATGATAAGTCTGCCCTCTTGTTCTCACACCTTCAGAGACATTCCCTATGATGTTTTCAGTTGGATGAGTGTTGTGAATTCTAAGACGAGGAATCACTTCCAGTTGCAGAGATAGGTCTGGGTTGGACATATTCTGATCAGGAACTGGATCACTCTGTCCAGCTGTTGTTTCAAAGTCATTTAATGAGGATTGATTGAATGACTGAGAAACATCATCAATGGTTGGCCGTGAAGTAGTATTAACAGTCGCCTGTTCCTTCAGAATACTACTTCTTTCAACCTGGTGTTGTAATGGATCACCTGATGAGTTTTGAGGTTCATCAAGTGATTCACTTGTTGAAGCTTCACTATTCCTTGAGACAGTTACACTATCTGATCTATGAATGGTTGAAGCTTGTTGTCTTTCAGCTCTTGGAGAATTTGGAAGAGGTCTGGGTAGCTCAAATAGTTGATTAGCATCGGCATCAGCATCACCTTGAGCACCTGTTCCAGCTGAAACATTCTTACAAGATGGTTTAGAATAGTTTGGAAACAATTCTAAGTCAAAGATATAATCAGGTCCATTCCCCCTAACACAAGGAGTGTGCTCATTAACAACTATATTGGATGACTCCTCAAATTGTTGATTCTTAATGTTGTATACTCTATAAGCTTTGGAGCTAGAAGAGTATCCAACAAAGATAGCATCATCTGACTTCTCAGCAAACTTTGCTAAGTTGTCTTTTGTATTAATTATGCTACACCTGCAGCCAAAGGACCTTAGAAAGCCAATGAATGGCGGCCTCTTGTTCCATAACTCATAAGGGGTTTTTCTATGGGGCTTAACTACAAGAACCTTGTTCTGCACATAGCATGCAGTGCTAACTACCTCTGCCCAGAATGTTAGAGGAAGTTTTGAATCAGCTAACATGGTTCGAGCAGCCTCAATAAGTGTCCTGTTCCTCCTCTTGGCAACACCGTTTTGTTGAGGAGTTCTGGGAGCACTATATTGTCTGGCAATCCCTTTTGAGTCACAGAATGAGTCAAGAACAAGGTTCTTAAACTCAGTCCCTTGATCACTTCTAATGATCTTAACCTTGTGATCAATTTGATTTTCTATTTTAAGAACAAAAGATTTTAACGTTTCAGCAGTTTCATCTTTACTTCTTAAAAAGAATACCCATGTAAATCTTGTAAAATCATCAACAATCACAAGGCAGTATGATTTCCTTCCAATGCTCATTATACTTGTGGGACCAAAGTGATCCATGTGCAATAAGTGTAATGAAGTAGTGATGGAGTTGACACATTTGGATTTATGAGAAGACCTGTGTTGTTTCCTTTTCAGGCATGCAACACAGTTATCTTTGCAGAAAAATTCATTTTTAGGCAAACATGTACCAAGTTATTTTTAGCCAATTTATTCATTGTCTTAAAATTTACATGACACATGCGTTTATACCATAGTGTTGACTCATCACTATCAGCTTTGGAAAGAAAGCATGATACTTCACCCATAGGAGAAGCATTGTTCATATCTAGCTTGTACATATCCCCTTTCCTGGGAGATCTAAGAAGCACCAATTCCGGAGGAATTGTCATCCCTGGTTTGAGGATAATGCACTCATGTTCTGTGAAAAGCATTTGATGCTTTTGGTCACAGAATTGAGAAACACTTAACAGATTGTGTTCAAGCTGTTTGATAAAGTGAACTTTGTCAATGTTTAATCTACCATTGGATATACTTCCTCTGCCAGAAATATATCCTCCGGTCTCACCTCCAAATTGGACAGGCCCTTCATCATAGTTCTGGAATTGTTGAAGGAGAGATCTGTTCCCTGTCATGTGC
Organism: Flaveria linearis; assembly: GCA_024085815.1. Taxonomy (NCBI): domain Eukaryota; kingdom Viridiplantae; phylum Streptophyta; class Magnoliopsida; order Asterales; family Asteraceae; genus Flaveria; species Flaveria linearis. The sequence continues at coordinate 11,440,372 of CM044013.1, forward strand.
CTGGAGCATCCACTATTTACAATCCAGACATTGTTGTTCTTGTCAGATGGATGTCCCTGCACATAAGATGAGATGGTTAGTTTTGTTTGGAAGCCCAAGCCTTGCTGGTCTTGGGCTCTTCCAAAGATAATGACATAATTAAACCAAAGGATATGCAATGGGGCTCAATAGAGGTCGTTGAAGAAGAGGTTTGGGCTGCAGCATCTTCCTTGATCTTCCAATCCATCCCTTGGTTGATCTTTAAGGATGAGCTTGTTGAAGCTTTTGCAGCATGGTCTTCTTCCGAAGCTTCTTTCTTTTCGGAAGAAGCCTTCACCACCTTTTCTTCCGAAGAAGTCTTCTTCTGGGATGGTTTTAACGGAGCTTTCTTATTCTTCCGAACCTTAGAAGCTTTGGCTTCCGAAGCCATTTTCCCTTCTGAAGAAATACTTTCTTCCGAAAGCAACTTGGCTTCCAAGACCAACTTTCCCTTTTTCATCACTTGGACCGTTTGAAATGGTCCAAATGTGAAACCTTCCCTGACTCATTCTTTTCTAACATTATTTGCATAATGAGTGCTTGCTGGATTGTAGTAACAATCTTTAGCCATGTGGTTGTGCAAACCACACATTATGCATGCAATGTTATTCTTTTGAGAATTTGAAGATTGTTGTTTCTTGGGTTTCTTTTCTTCATCAGCAACTTTCCCTTTCAACTTCTGATCCTTTAGTAGGACAGGAGTGATGGTACTACACTCCTTCCTGAACCAGAAGTACCTACCACTTGGAATCCAGCAGAGATGAAGACACCTTTTTGCTTTGGGTCAATCTTCAGCTTGGACTCGACAACCTTCTTGGCAGTCTTTCTAGCAGCTTTAGCTCTGCTTCTTCTTGCCTTGGTGGTTAGGATTTGATCTTCACAGGTGGAGATGAGTGTATCTTCCTGTTTCTCTCCTGTGATGGCCAGTATTTTTGCCTCATCCTTTAATTCCAATGGAGAAGGGTCAGCAGTTGGAACCTCTTGCTCCTCAGTACCATATCTAGGTAGTCTAATAGACTCATAAGAGTATGGTGGAGCTATTTCATTGGTTCCCAACCCTCCTTTATTTTGGTAAAACATTTTAGAATGAGAGGATGATGCAAGAATAGCTTGGAAGTTTTGCTCAGCAATAGCTTGCTTCCTGGCCTGAGCCTCAGTAGTGACAAGCTAGGCTTGTGCTTCAGACAGCTTGGATATCAGATCTTTGATTTGAGTCTTGTAATTGGTTTGTTCATGTTTTAAAAGAGACACAGTTTTCTCTAACTCCTCAATTTTCTTTTGATAGTCAGATTTAGCTCTTTTAAAGTCAGATTTTAAGATATTTAATGACTCAACATCATATCTGATTTCCATATTGTAATCCTTATAAAGTTCAACCTTAGCAATACAGGCTGGAGTGCAAAGATGTTCATATACATGAGCATCATCTGTTCCGGCCATGAGTGCTTGAGCAGGAGTCACATCCTGTACCATGAAGCTCCAGTCAACTTCTTGAGCTATTACAGCTGTTTCAGTTGTCTTCTCTTCATGCTTTGAAGTTGAGGGATGTGTGGAGGCCTGTGGGGTTCCCGGGTTGTTCTTGGGAGCCTTGCATTCTCTAGCAAAGTGACCTAGTTGGTTGTAGTTGTAACACTTTGCTTTGCTCTTGTCAAACCCAAACTTACTGTTGACAGGGTTTTGAGGGAATTGCCTTCCAGTTCTCTTGAAGAACTTCTTCGCTCTGTAGGTTAAAAGAGCCATCTGTTGGACAATGTCCACATACTCTACATCATCTGGACTGAAGCACTCAAAATCATCAAAACAATATTAAAAATCACCAGAGTGTCCACTTCCAGATACAAAGGCACAACTATCCTGAAAGGAGTTGTGTTGAGCCTGTTGAGACCTTGGAGTCTCAGGTAGAGTAATGAAGGGTCCAATATGTGAGTTGTTAGGGTAGCACACCAACTGATGTTGTGGTTCTGTGATTTCCCTTTTAACCACATAAAGGGCTGAACTCAGTTGGTTATTGGAGTTACCAGAGGAGTTCTGCATGTTCATCTCCATCTGGAATGCACTTAGGATACCATACAACTCTGTGAGAGAAAGAGTTTTAAGGTCCGAAGTTCTCTTAGTTACAACACAGTAGTGTGTCCATAGTTTAGGAAGGGAAGACATGAACTTCCTAACTATGTTTCTGTTCTCAAGAGGTACTCCAATATCCACCAAAGTATTCACTATCTTAACATACCTGAAGTATTGTTAAGTCAAGGTCTCTCCAGCCTTGAAAGTGAAGTTCTCAAACTGCTGCTTTAAGAGATCCTTCTTGTTTTCTTTAGTTTCCTTGGATCCTTCATACATAAGCTTCAGTGCATCCCATAGATCTTTAGCTGTCTTGCACTTCTTGAAGCCTCTGTAGATGGAGTTTGGAAGAGCAGTTTGAAGAGAAGTCATAGCCCTTTGATCAAGCTCTATTCTTTTCCTATCTTCTTCTGAGTAATCATCAACATCTTTGGAATAATGCGATTACCAGTAGCAGAAGTAGTGCTTGGTATGAAAGGACCATTAACAATGGAGTCCCACATCCTTGAGTCTTGACACTTGATGAAGCCTTCCATTCTTGTACACCATGTGTCAAAGTCTTCAGGGGTGATTAGTGGGGACTTGGTCATGGTACCGGTTTCCATATCAGCTTTAGTGAGAGCGGCCATTTGAGTGAGTGTTTTGTAGGGAGGAGTGAAAAACAAGTTGATTTGGATGGTAAGATCTCACAATCAAGAGCCTTAAAGCTTTGATACCAATTGCAGGATCAGTTGTTGGTCACTCAACAAGTGGTTTTTCTCTCAAACTCACCTTGAACAACACTCAGAAAGAGTCTAACAAGAGTTGATCACAATATAACAAGTAACAAATGATAAAGAACACAGGAAGTAAATTTTCAAGGTACTTTTATATATTGATTCTCAACTCAAAGGATTACAAGACTCTTACAAAGTACAATCTCTCTATATCTTGAGTTACAATAAGAACTATATATATAATAATACCTACAGCCGGATATACTTTGATTCTAGCTGGAAACCTATAACCAAAAGCCTATACTACAAGACTATAGGTTAAGGTATCTTGGATATTTTATCTGAGATTTGGTAGTCAGGACATGTCCCTGACTTACCTTTTGTCACCAACTAAGGTTGGTAACATGTACTATCATAAAAATGTAAACAGTAGAATAAAGTATGGTCAACAACATGGCTCTTTAGGAAGAAGCCATGCTGTATCAGAGGTCTGCAGCGGATTGTCAGAGACGATACTTATGTCTACTGTTCATAGCAATGTCTTCCGAAGGTTAAATTGCTTCGGAAGAATAACTTCTTCTGAAGCCACTTATACTTCATAAGACTGCTTCTTCCGAGGCTTGGAGTCTTCTTTGTCTTCGAAAGTAGAGTTTGTCTTCAGACTTTGTCTTCAGCTCTTGTCTTCAGACTTTGTCTTCAGCCCTTATCTTCAGACTTTGTCTCCGGAAGATGTCTTCAGCTGATGTCTTCAGCTGATGTCTTCAACTGTTATCTTTAGCTGATGTCTTCAGCTGTTATCTTTAGCTGATGTCTTCAGCTGTTATCTTCAGCTGATGCCTTCAGCTGTTATCTTCAGCTGATGTCTTCAGACTTTGTCTTCGAAAGAACTCTTCAGACTTCGGAAGTTCTCATACTTAGCTTCAGAATCCTTTGAATGTAGCACCAAAATTGACTATGTGAAGTAGTTTTGGTTGCACCAGCCTTATAGTGACCCAACACATACCTTTCACGAGAACTCCACCTGCAAGATGGTTAGCAAAATCTGCGAACCAAGGGAATTCTTCTTCAATCGCCTGAACCTGTAAAAGAAACTCATGAGGGAAATTGTCATTTATGTTGGACTCCCTTAGTTCTTCCATGGATGGGTTCTCAAGCTGTGAGAGGTGATCTGCCGCTACATTTTCAGCTCCTTTCTTGTCTCGGATCTCTATATCAAATTCTTGTAAAAGCAAAATCCACCTGATCAACCATGGTTTTGCATCTTGCTTGCCAAATAGATATTTAAGAGCTGCATGGTCAGTGTAAACAATGGTTTTAGATAAAATAAGATATGAACGAAACTTATCAAAAGCAAATACTACAGCAAGTAATTCCTTTTCGGTGGTAGTGTAATTTTCTTGTGCATCATTCAATGTTTTGCTTGCGTAGTATATGGGATGAAAATGCTTGTCCTTTCTTTGCCCTAAAACCGCACCAACTGCATAGTCGCTTGCATCACACATCAACTCAAATGAAAGAGTCCAATCGGGAGCTACCATTATGGGGGCATTTATCAGTTTTTCTTTTAAGTAGTTGAATGCAATTAAACGTTCCTCATTGAAAACAAATGGAACATCTTTTTCAAGAAGTTGTGTCATCGGCCTTGCAATTTTTGAAAAATCTTTAATAAATCGTCTATAAAATCTCGCATGACCTAGAAAACTTCTTATTGCTTTTACAGAAGTAGGTGCTGGTAATTTTGAAATAGTTTCAACCTTTGCCCAATCTACTTCTAAACCAACATTTGAAATTTTATGCCCCAACACAATGCCTTCTTTTACCATAAAATGACATTTCTCCCAATTTAATACCAGGTTGGACTCTTCACATCTTGCGAGCATTTTCTTCAAATTGCTTAAACAATGATCAAAAGAGCATCCAAAAACTGAGAAGTCATTCATGAACACTTCCATGGAGTCTTCGATCATATCGTGAAATATGGCCACCATACACCTTTGAAATGTGGTTGGAGCATTACACAGTCCAAATGGCATTCGCCGATAAGCAAAGGTGCCATAAGGACATGTGAACGTGGTTTTCTCTTGATTATCGGGTGCAATCGGGGATTTGGAAGTAACTTGAAAAACCATCAAGAAAGCAATAAACATATTCCCAGATAACCTTTCTAATATTTGATCAATAAAAGGAAGAGGGAAATGGTCCTCATATTCCCAGATAACCTTTCTAACATTTGATCAATAAAAGGAAGAGGGAAATGGTCCTTTCTTGTTGCATCGTTAAGTTTGCAATAATCAATGCAAACCCTCCAACCTGTGATGGTCCTTGTGGGTATCAATTCATTCTTTTCATTTGTCACCACCGTCATACCTCCTTTCTTTGGTACCACTTATACCGGACTCACCCATGCGAAATCTGAGATTGGGTAAATCAAACCTGCATCAAGTAGTTTGATTACTTCCTTTTTAACCACTTCTTGCATATTAGGGTTGAGGCGACGTTGATGTTGGACAACTGGCTTGTAATCATCTTCCATTAAAATTTTATGGGTACAAAAGGATGGATTTATTCCTTTTATATCCATAATCTTCCAAGCCATAGCTTTCTTGTGCATCTTTAAGACGTCTAAAAGTTTGACTTTTTCATCACCTGTCAAAACAGAAGCAATAATAACGGGTAATTTGGAATCATCATCAAGATAAGCATACTCAAGATGAGCGGGTAGCTCCTTGAGTTCCAATGATGGTGGTTCTTCAATTGATGACTTTGCTTTTGGTTCCTTCTCTCGATTAACCACTTCAAGAACTTCATGAACTTCTACAGCGGGGGATGGTTCATCCACTGACATACTAGTTAGCTCGCCATAAATCTGGTTAGCTTGATCGGTATCAAGCTCTTTATTATCAAATAACTGTGTTTTAAAACATCATGTTCAAACATTTCCTGCACACAACCATCCACATGACAATCAATAGTATCAACAAAATAAAGTGTATCATCATGAATTTGAGAATGTTGCATGGAATCCTTTATCTTAAAAACCACCTTTTCTTCATCCACGCGAAGGGTCAATTTACCTTCAAACACATCTACTAATGCTCTAGATGTAGCTAAAAAGGGGCGGCCAAGAATAAGAGGCACGTTCTTGTCTTCATCCATATCAAGAATATTACAAAATCCACTGGAAACACAAACTTACCAATTCTCACCAACATATTCTCAACTATACCTCTCGGGTATTTCACCGAGCGATCAGCAAGTTGAATACTCATACGTGTTGGTTGTGGTTCCCCTAGGTCTAGTCTTTCAAACATGGAATATGGCATCAAGTTGATACTAGCACCTAGGTCAGCTAGAACATTATTCACCGTCAAACTACCAATCAAGCAAGGAAGTGTGAAACTTCCCGGGTCTTTCATTTTATGTGGTAGCTTATTTTCAAGCACCGCCGAGCATTCTTCATTTAGAACCACATGTGAAAGTTCCTCAAGCTTCTGTTTATTTGTTAGAAGATCTTTAAGAAATTTGGCATACTTGGGCATCTGTGACAAAGCTTCAACAAACGGTAAGTTTATATGTAATTGTTTGAATAGGTTAAGAAATTTACTGTATTGTTGGTCCATCTTTTCTTTCTTCAAACGCCCCTGGTATGGAATAGTGGGATTGTACACTTTCAATGGTTCTTTGACTTGGGCTGTACTTTCTGGGCCTCGCCTAGTGTTAGGCACCTCGTCTTGAACCTCGACTTCTACCTCTTCAACCACTGGCTTAGATGTGGAAGTCATCTCAATCTCTTTAGTGGTTTTACCACTCCTTAAAGTAATTGCTTTACAATCTCCTCGTGGATTTGCTCCGGTGTTACTCGGGAGTTTACCCTTCTCCCTCTCCATTTGACCCATTTGGTTCTCAATACCCCGAATCGCCGAACCTTGACTTCTTAATTCATCCGAAAATTGTTGTTGTCAAATTTCGGCTTGATCATGACGAGCTTCAGATTTTTGATGACGGGTTTTGGCAGTGGACAAGAATTGTGCCATCATCTCTTCCAAATTTGATCTTTTCTCGGGTTATGAACCACTACTTAAACCTTGATTTTGGTATTGATTTTGTTTTTGAGGTCGAAAGTATCTTGGTGTTGTGGTTGAAATGATTGTTGGATTTGCTGGAATGGTGGTCTTTGTTGAAAACCCGGAGGTTGGTTGCTTCCACTTGCCTTCCAACTAAAATTGGGATGATTCTTCCAACCTGGGTTATAAGTGTTACTGTAAGGATTGTTTTGAGGTCGATATTGGTTACTTATGAAATCCACTTGTTCATTCACATTGTAGACAACTCCATGTTGACAATCGGAGCTCATATGCGCACCACCACACAAGTGACAACTTGTTTGGACTTGGTTCAATTGCATTTGATCAATTCTTTTAGCCATTGTTTCCATTTGTGCAGCTAGAGATGTGTAGTCGTCTACATGGTGAACCCCTTGTCTTGATGGTCTACTTCGTGAAGATGGCCCTTGATAAGTGTTCATTGCTAATTGTTCAAGTATGGCATACCCCTCCGTAGGGGTTTTCATGGCTAAAGACCCTCCAGCTGTAGCATCGACTATTTGGCGATCTTGAGGATACAACCCGTTGTAAAAGGTAGTAACTTGCATCCATTCATCCAACCCATGATGTGGACATTTCCTCATCATCTCCTTATATCGTTCCCAAGCTTCATAAAGAGATTCCCCTTCATCCTGCATAAAAGAAGTGATATTATTCCTCAATCTTGCAGTTTTAGATGGTGGAAAATATCTAAATAAAAATTTTTGAGCAAGATCCTCCCAAGTGGTAATAGAACCAGCAGGAAGTGAGTTTAACCAAGCCTTTGCTCGATCACGAAGGGAGAATGGGAAAAGCCTAAGTTTGCTTGCATCATCGGACAACCCGTTCGTCTTGAAAGTATCACAAATTTCCAAAAATTTTGCTATATGAGCATTCGGGTCTTCATCCGATAAACCATAGAATTGAACATTGTTTTGAATCATTTGAATCATTTGTGGTCGAATCTCAAAGTTATTGGCTTCAACTGTCGGTCTGACAATGCTCGATGCCAAACCACCCAACGATGGTCTTGCATAATCATAGATGGTTCTCTGTTCATTATTTTGATTCCCCATGTCTTCCGAGTTTGTGTCCTCCGAATTGTCTTCTTCTTCGGTGTCGGTTTCCTCGGTAGTTTGTGCATGAGTAGCTTCACTATCGATTTCCCTAGCTATTTGTAGAGATTTTGCCCTTAAGTTTCTTTTCTTAAGTAATTTCTCCGGGTTTGAATAGGGTTCAATCAGGTTCTCGACAGGTGAAGATGTGGACATAAGCTTCCTGATAACACAACACAATACCAAGCACCGTAAAAAGAGACAAAAGATAAACAGTATTAAAATGTAAAAATACGAAAATAAGATATACACAAATGGTCAAAGTAGCAACTTCGATCTTTCTTGAAATCACCGTGTCCCCGGCAACGGCGCTAAAAACTTGATGTGTGTAAAGTATATATATTTTAAATAAGGATTTTTCATACAATTTGAGTTTTAATTTGAGAAACGATTATCACTCTTAAACCAACTACACACAATAGGCAAGTGCACCTATCGCATAATAGTATGGTTCTAGGTAAGAACCGAGTATCGATCCGTGGACACAATGGCTCCCAATACTAAATCATCATCACTATTTAACCGATCAATTGAGTTTGGATTTGTGAGTATTATAGTTAACTAAAACGATTAACAAATTAAACTAGTAAATTAAGAAAGTAAAGATGAAGATACACAATTAATTAAAGATACCACTTGGACTTTGATTCCACTTAGCATAGAATTAACAACTAGCAAACTTACATTACAATATATATATATATATATATATGTATGTATATATGTATATGATTGCTTTAAAAGGGCATCACGCATCTGACATGTCGTTTAAGGTATGTGTTGTACTCCTGCTCGTGCTTGTACATATCGTTCACCATGATGTATCCATACCTTGTAACCTTGACAAAAACCCTTTGAGTGCATATGACGTTCAAGTTCCTCGATCGTACCCCATTCGACATTATTACAGTTATTACACGGGTAACGACATTTACCTTCAGAGTTCAAGTGGTCCTTACACCTCACAAGAAATACTTGGAGACCATTCCAAAGTTCAACAAAATTTTTGTGTTTCAAAACCCAACTCTTATCTATAGTCATAAATGTGTTGACAACAATGAATTATAAAAACTAGCAATCGAAACCTTAAATTAAAGTATCCAGTTAATTTATAATAGCAAATACTTTTTTTCATAAACCTTAAATTAAACCTTAATTTTATATATATTCAAATCACAAGATCAAGTCTATCTGCAACCTATGCATTCCAAATAAATTTTCAACAAAATTTAGTATAGAATGAATCAAAACTAAGCCTCTACTAATCAACTTATCACATAAACTAATCCATATCAATTTAACTGATAAACTCGTCACATAAACTATACATTGCCTCCAGAATGCTAAGGATTTCAAATTGCTAATCCATATCAAATTAAGTAATGAATCAAGTAAACTATACAGTCAATTTAACAACAATACCGAGCTACAGAGGCTTATTCGAGACCACCCGAGACCCCTAATCAAGTAAACTATACATTAGTAACAATCAAGTAACCTAATTACAGTCAAGAATCATACTTTACAGTCAATAAACTTATTCGATACCACCCAAGACCACCCGAGACCACCTAATTTCACAAATCAACTTAACAAATCAATCTGATAACCTAATTTCACAAATCAATCAACTTATTCGAGAGGGCAAATCTCTAAATTCTAAACACAAACCAGTTAAAAACTAAGTTAATTACTCAAATCACCACCCGACTGAACCCAAATCACCACCCGACCACCTGATCGATCACCCCAACCTCGGTGGCGCACCACCACCTGACACCTAAATCACCACCCGCGCCCACACCCGACACCACCATACCTGCCCCCACACCCGCGCACCCACACCTGACACCACCAAACCAGCGCACCCACACCCGCGCATCCACACCCACGCACCCACACCCGAGAATCCAATTGAGAGCCAAAGAACTTAAGAGGAGAAGAGAGAGAAACGAAATTATACCTGGGAGGGTCGATCGTGAGGGTGGTCACCTCCGGCCGCCAGTCGTGAGGTTGCGAGTTGCACCGGTCGACCTCCTCCAGCCGGTCGTGAGGTGAGAGGGTCGCACGATTGGAGGCCTTTTTTAAGGTTATGGGGGCGGGTTATGGGGTTTGGGAATTTGGTTTATTTTTAAGGTTTTAATTGTTAATTGTTAATATAATTTTTAACAATTTTTAAAGTTTATTTTTAAGGTTTAAGGTTTGGGAATTTTATTTTTTTTAAATCCCGTAATTTTTAATTGTTAATATAAAACTATAAACGTACTTAGATCTTTCCATATTTTAAAAAATAAATTTGTAAGTTTTTTTATTATTTTCTTAAAATCCCGTAATTTTTAATTGTTAATATAAAACTATAAACGTACTTAGATCTTTCCATTTTTAAAGTTTTATATATTATAAAAAAAAGTTTTAAAAAGTGAAGAAATTGTTCTTTTAACAATAAGTTTTAGATATTAATATGCACATTTGTGTTTTAGTGATAATTTAAAAGTTGTTATTACATTAAATATATACAAGTGATACGTATATGCATACATACATACATACATACATACATGTCATACATACAGTGCCATACATATTATATATACAAACACAGTATATCCATACATAGATACATGTGATATGTACATACATACATACATGTCATACATACAGTGCATATATACAAGTAATGCATACATACATACATTGTACATTATACATGTGATACGTATATGCATACATGTCATACTGTAACACCCGGAATTTTCCTTTCTGCAATATCATGCGACTGAGGGGCCAATCGGCCGACTGAGGGGCCAATCGGCCGACTGAGACCCGACTGAAGTTCAACCGACTGGAGACTCAGGCGAATGAAAACCAGGCGACTGGGGCTTCATACGCATGGAGTCGCACGACTGAAGCTCCATACGCCTGACAACCGTACCACTGAAGGTCCAATCGCATGAAGCTCAGGCGACTGAAGTGCCGACGCGACTGAAGCATGGGCGACTGGATGAGGGGTATTTAAGGAAGAGGGCAGCTCTTACCCTCTTTCATACTCACAATTTCAGTAAGAAAAGAGAGAAGGGGCGACCGAAGGAGAAAAGAGAGAAAAACATGATCCGGGCTTGAAACTCGTCAACCAACTAGTCCAAACAGAGTATTTCATCTCCTACCTGCTTATGTGAGTTCTAGAACCCCACATTTTCATGTTTTCATACGACTTTGGGGCTGGATCACATATAAACCCTATTTTTTGTAAAGTGTATGTTTAACCCATTTGGATGAAATCATGTTTAGTATGTTTAAAGTATGGTTTAGGACTTGTATAAGATTATATGATGTCCTAATATGATTCCCTAAGGTTTGGGAGGGTTAATTCGGGTTTCAGATGAGTTTAGAAGGGTTTTAGAGCCGTATGTCGCGGCTGCAGTTCGAGATGAACTCCAGTCGCTGCGCAGTTAGGGTTAGGCGACTGGAGGGCCAATCGCACGATTAGGGAATGACTGAGGGTCAATCGTACGACTGAGGGACGAATGAGGTTCATACGCACGACTGGGGCTCAATCGTACGGCTGTAGGTTCAGTCGCACGACTAATCATACGACTGAGGGCTCAGTCGCTTATGTGCTCAGTCGCCCAGGTGCATACGCACGACTGAGGAACCAGTCGCATAGTAGTCCAATCGCTAACGTTCAGTTGCATGGAGGCCATGCGACTGAAGCATGCTCAGTCGCCCAAATAGTGCCGACGAGCCTTAAAAGTTATGTTGGGTATGATGTCGATAGTAGTGCGTGTGTATGAATGATGTAGGTATGTCAAGTATGATGTGGTCTTATATGATGGTAATGACTGATGATTTGTAAATATCTATGTTCCTTGTTTCGATGCATGTTTATCTTTCCGTATCTTTACGTGTATTGTTTATGAATGAATGAAAAGTATTATGTAACGTAAAAACGGAAGATAATGAAAGATGAACGAAATGAATGAATGCATGCATTAATAAAGAATGAGAGTAATGAAGTCTTGCAAGCAGACAATTGAGGTGAGCAACCTTGTTGCTGCAACAGACTCGATGAGGTGAGCAACCTTGTTGTTGGAACAGACTCGATATGGGATCCTTGTCTTGCGACCTCAGTAATCGCGGCTGTGTGCCACGAGGAGGGTAAAATCCTGACACTGTGATCGACCATGTGTATAGAACCATCGCTACATATCCTAGGTACTGTGACCAAGAGGGTGCGGTGCGCCGATATAGAAGGTCTATGATAGGCCTAGGTCCAGTATCACGATTACAGAAGGATGTTACGTGTGGCGATGGTACCCTTAAACTTTACCTCAGGTGCTATGGCCAGGAGGTGCGATGCACCGATATAGAAGGTCTATGATTAGACCTAGGTCCAGCATCATGATACAGAAAGGTAAAGAATATAAGAGATGTAAAGAAAAGAGATAAAGATGAAAGAGTAAAAAGGTTAAAGGTATACAGAGAACGAATGATAGATAATGACAAATAATGAAAGAACAAAAGACAGAGAATGAATGAACGATAGTTAAAGATAGTGAACGAATGAAAGAGTATGATAGAACGTGAATGTTAACAATGAAGGGTACACAAACGAAAGCTAATGATTGAACAATGAAGATAATAAAAATATTATCTATGTGTACGTACTTTGTGTGACCGCTTGAAAGCAAAGAAAGGTTTAGAAAAAGGAAAGTATGTTTTATTATAAAAACTAGAACTCACTTAGCAACGCTGATTATTTTTATGTGTTTCCAGGTGGCAGGTAGTGTTGCTGGGGGATGGCACGAGGCGGCTACTCAGCTCTTTTGGGATGGCATTCTCCTTTTGATAATGCTGCCACGCAATGGGATGCGGGCGCATAATGCATGCAACAACTTATGTTGCATGCAAGTGTCAAGTGTTCCTTGAGGATCCCGATAAACGGGATTACTTAAGGAACCTTCCTTAAGGATCCTGATAAACAGGATTGCTTAAGGAATCTTCTTTAAATTTTAGTTTTTATATATTTGTATTAGCGGTCACCGCTTATGACTATTTTGTAATCAGCAACGATGTAGTCTTTGTACAAGCTTTTATGATGAAATGAAATGTATCTTTTGAATGTTTCCGTTGCAATGTTTTATTTAAAATATACGATGAATGACCAACTGTGAGGTGCCCGGGAAGGGCGCCTTACAAGTTGTTATCAGAGCCAAAGTTTAAGTGAAATGGGTAAATTTTTAAAATAAACCTAAACTTAAACTGAAAATGGGACGGAAGGGAAAGGAATGCCAATCTGAGTAGCTGCGTGCCATCAGGTATTTTCTTAAAGTTAACCGGTATTATGTGCGCATGTTATGTGTTTATGTGTTACTGTTAGATTTAGAAACTAATGTAGTCAGGACAGGTAATGCTCGGGGTACGAAGAGTAAAGTAAGTGGCTAATCACAACTGGCCACGGTAGTTAGGGACTTACTATACTTGACATAAACTGAGTTATTTCCTTGAATGACCGTGTTGGTGTTTGAATCTTTCAGTGTGATAGAGGATGGTCGGTGGTAGATCATCTAAAGTGTCACGAGGTGGTGGACGTGGTGCTGAACCACGGGCCATAAGAGGAAGACCGAGAGTGGAGAGGGAGGTTCATGAAGAACCTGACACCACTCATCAGGAGGGGGTGGACGAAAGCGCTGATCTAAGGGCCTCGGTAAAAGAGGCAGTGGTCGAAGAAGTACACCAGGTCATGCAGACAATTTTACCGTCTGTAGTGACCGAAGTGATAAAGGCTGTACGCGAAGATGAAAGGCAAGGGAGGAACCGGGCCTTGGGGAGACCGCAGCGATAAGAGCCGGAAACGGTTCTTTCTGATGATGAAGAGGAAGAGGAGGGGGAGCTTGTACGGGAGGCAACACGGGGTTGTAACTACGGGGCGTTTATGAGGTGCAAGCCCCCTACTTTTGATGGTTCTGGCACCGCGGCTGATGCTCACCAATGGGTGAGAGAAATGGAGGCTGTCCTCGATATTAGTGATTGCCAGGAGGACAAAAGGGTGAAGTTTGCTACCCACTCGTTCACAGGTTCGGCATTATATTGGTGGGACAACATAGTCCAGGCCGAGGGTAGCAGAACCATTGAGAAGATGAAGTGGGCCGAGCTGAAAAGGATGGTGATCGATGAGTTTAGTCCTCGTCGGGAAATGGACAAAGTTGAGAGAGAGTTCCTGCAGTTGGAGGCGGGGACGATGACCCACCAACAATACACCACAAAGTTTAATGAGATGGAAAGAATGGTGCCGGAGCAGGTGACGCCGGTGTCTCGAAAGATCAATCGTTATATTCAGGGGCTGCCAGCTGACATCCGCATGCATTTGATTACTGCCCGACCGAGCACCTTTAGGTCGGTAGTAGATTTGGCAGGGAGATTATACGATGAACGGGCTGTGGTGGTGAAGGCTGAGGGTAGTAAGAAGGGAGGTGGTGAGAGAAATTGGCAGGGAAAGAGGTTTGGTCGAGGTGATACTTCGACAAGTAATAAGAAGGCACGGGTGGATGACCGCCATGTGGTCATGTCAGGAGCAGGGTTGAGGAAGTGTGGTAAATGTGGGAGAGAACACAGTGGGGAATGCAGATGGGGATTGAATGTCTGCATCAGATATGGGAAGCCGGGGCACATAGCCAAAGACTGTCATGTGATCCGATGCTATAACTGTGGTGGGGAGGGCCACGTAACTAAGGATTGTAAGAAGCCTAGGGTTGAAGGTTCCGGGGGAAAAAGACAGGGGGTGAAGAGCAGAAGGCGAGCGCTAGGGCATTCACGATGACGCAAGAGGAGGCTAGAACGGACCCTGATGTTGTGTCCGGTACGTTCTTGGTGAACCAAACTTTAGCCTCTGTATTATTTGATTCAGGTGCCAGTAGGAGTTTTATTTCTGCTGATTTCTGTGCCAAACTGCCTGTTAGAAGTAGACATGTTGATGTATCGTTTGATGTAGAAACTGCGATAGGAAAGTCAACCAGGATTTCCGAGGTGATAGAGGGTTGTGATGTTGAATTAGAGGGCCACAAATTTCCGGTTAGACCCTTCGTTATGACTTTAGGTGGTTTTGATTTGGTGCTTGGGATGGATTGGTTGGCGGACTTTGAAGCGAATATTGTGTGTCGTAAGAAGATGATTCAATTGACAGCACCCAACGGTAATTAAGTGACAGTTTATGGTGATCGGGTTTCTACGATTCCAAAGGTGATCTCAATGGTGGTGGCGGGAAAGTGTATGAGGTGGGGGTGCAGCGCCTACTTATGTTATGTGAAAGATGTGGAAACTCCAACACCACAACTATCTGATGTTCCGGTTGTGCGTGATTTTCCAGACGTGTTCCCGGAAGACTTATCGGGATTGCCGCCCGATAGAGAGATCGAGTTCCAGATTGACCTGATACCGGGTGCTCAACCTGTCGCCAAAGCACCATATCGATTAGCTCCGACGGAAATGAAAGAGCTGATGGGGCAGTTGCAAGAGCTGTTAGATAAGGGGTTCATAAGACCGAGTATCTCACCTTGGGGTGCTCCGGTCCTGTTCGTAAAGAAGAAAGATGGTAGTATGAGGATGTGCATCGACTACCGCGAGCTAAATAAGTTGACAGTGAAGAACATATACCCCTTGCCGAGAATCGATGATTTATTTGATCAGCTTCAAGGCGCCAGTTGGTTTTCACGAATAGATCTTCGATCGGGCTACCATCAGTTGAAGGTGAAGGAGCAGGATATCCCTAAAACAGCCTTTCGTACGTGCTATGGTCACTACGAGTTTCTTGTCATGTCTTTTGGTTTGACCAATGCGCCGGCTGCTTTTATGGATTTGATGAACCGAGTGTGTCGGCCGATGTTGGATAAATCAGTGATTGTATTTATTGACGATATCCTGATTTATTCAAGGAGCGAAACGGAGCATGCCGGTCACATTCGAGAGGTACTAGAAACGTTGAGAAGGGAGAAATTGTACGCCAAGTTCTCCAAGTGCGCATTTTGGTTGCGTGAAGTTCAGTTCTTGGGTCACGTGGTTAATCCGGAGGGGATTATGGTCGATCCGGCAAAGGTGGAAGCAGTAATGCAATGGAAGTCTCCAAAGACGCCATCCGAGATCCGTAGTTTCTTGGGTTTGGCGGGCTACTACAGAAGATTCATTCAAGACTTCTCCAAGATTGCTTCTCCATTGACCAAGTTGACCCGGAAAGATGTGAAGTTTGTATAGGGTCAAGCTCAAGAGAAGGCGTTTGAAGAATTGAAGACGAGGTTGACCCAAGCTCCTGTATTGGCATTACCCGATGGAAGCGAAGACTTGGTGGTTTATTCTGATGCTTCCTACTCGGGGTTGGGGTGCGTATTAATGCAAAGAGGAAAGGTGATAGCCTATGCATCCCGACAGCTGGAATTTCATGAGGTTAACTACCCCACTCATGACTTGCAGCTAGCAGTTGTGGTCTTCGCATTAAAGATTTGGAGGCACTATCTGTACGGGACGAAGTGCACCATTTTTACCGACCACAAAAGCTTGAAGTATTTCTTTGAACAGAAGGATTTAAATATGAGACAGCGGCGATGGTTGGAACTGATAAAAGACTATGATTGTGAGATCCACTACTATCCGGGCAAAGCCAACGTGGTGGCTGATGCCCTTAGCCGAAAGGAGAGGCCCGAACCGATACGGGTGAAGGCATACCAGCTGATTATGACCTCGGATGTGATGAAGCAAGTCAAAGAGTTTCAAGATGAGGCACTGAAAGAAGATCATCTTAACTCAGAACGAATGAGAGGTCTGGTCGTGGAATTGGGTGAAAACACGTTTGGTGTCAAGACTCGATTTGGGGATCTACGTATGAAGGTTATGGACGAAGCCCATAAAACTCGATACTCCATTCATCCTGGTGCTACCAAGATGTACCAAGACATGAAGAAAGATTATTGGTGGCCGGGTATGAAGCGTGATGTGGTGGAGTATGTGAGTAAATGCCTCACATGTTTGCAAGTAAAGGTAGAGCATCAAAAGCCGTATGGGAAGATTCAACCTTTGGATATACCGGAATGGAAGTGGGAGCACATCACCATGGATTTCATTACGAAGTTGCCGCGTACTCCGAAAGGGTATGATGCCATATGGGTGATTGTTGACCGGTTGACGAAGAGCGCTCACTTCCTACCGATACGCGAGACATATTCATCCGAGAGGTTGGCCGATCTTTTCATCAAGGAGATTATGACTCGTCATGGTGTACCGGTGTCAATTGTGTCTGATCGCGACACCCGGTTTACATCCAAATTCTGGAAGAAATTCCACGATGCTATGGGTACGAGGTTACATATCAGTACGGCTTATCATCCCCAGACTGATGGTCAGTCATAAAGGACCATTCAGACGCTAGAAGACATGCTTCGGGCATGTGTGATTGATTTTGGGGGAAGTTGGGATAACCACTTACCGTTAGCTGAATTCTCGTACAACAACAGCTATCATGCCAGCATTGGCATGCCACCATACGAGATGCTATACGGTAGGAGGTGTAGGACACCCGCTTGTTGGGGTGATATCGGTCAGAAGGAATTGGGGAGCGTCGAGGTGGTCGAGGCCACGACTGAAAAGCTTGAAAGAATCAAGGCCTACATAAAGGCAGCCAAAGACAGACAGAAGTCGTATGCCGATAAACGACGCAGGCCAATTGAATTCCAGGTGGGTGACCGAGTTATGTTGAAGGTTTTGCCTTGGAAAGGAATCATTCGGTTTCGAAAGTGGGGTAAGCTGAGCCCGCGATATATAGGCCCTTTCAGAATCGTTGCCCATGTAGGAGAGGTGGCCTATAATTTGAAATTTCCAGCTGAGTTAAGTGGAATTCACCCAACCTTCCACGTATCTCATCTGAGAAAATGTTTGGCCGATGAGGATCTGATTGTTCCACTGGAAGATATCGAAGTAGATGAACGGCTCAATTATGTGGAGCAACCAGTGGCAATGCTCGATAGAAAAGAGAAGCGGCTTAGAAATAAAGTGGTTCCTCTTGTGCGTGTACAGTGGAGGCACAGGAAGGGATCCGAGTCAACGTGGGAGACAGAAGATGAAGTGAGGCAGCATTACCCACGCTTGTTCAAAGAGTAACAGGTTTCGGGGACGAAACATAAATAAGGGGGGTGGACTTGTAACACCCGGAATTTTCCTTTCTGCAGTATCATGCGACTGAAGGGCCAATCGGCCGACTGAGACCCGACTGAAGTTTAACCGACTGGAGACTCAGGCGCATGAAAACCAGGCGACTAGGGCTTCATACGCATGGAGTCGCACGACTGAAGCTCCATACGCTGACAACCGTACGACTGAAGGTCCAATCGCAGAAGCTCAGGCGACTGAAGTGTCGACGCGACTGAAGCATGTGCGACTGGACGAGGGGTATTTAAGGAAGAGAGCAGCTCTTACCCTCTTCCATACTCACAATTTCAGTAAGAAAAGAGAGAAGGGGAGACCGAAGGAGAAAAAAGAGAAAAACGTGATCCGGGCTTGAAACTCGTCAACCAACTAGTCCAAATGGAGTATTTCATCTCCTACCTGCTTATGTGAGTTCTAGAACCCCACATTTTCATGTTTTCATACGACTTTGTGGCTGGATCACATATAAACCCTATTTTTTTGTAAAGTGTATGTTTAACCCATTTGGGTGAAATCATGTTTAGTATGTTTAAAGTATGGTTTAGGACTTGTATAAGATTATATGATGTCCTAACATGATTCCCTAAGGTTTGGGAGGGTTAATTCAGGTTTGAGATGAGTTTAGAAGGGTTTTAGAGCCGTATGTCATGGCTGCAGTTCGAGATGAACTCCAGTCGCTGCGCAGTTAGGGTTAGGCGACTGGAGGGCCAATCGCACGATTGGGGAACGACTGAGGGTCAATCGTACGACTGAGGGACGACTGAGGTTCATACGCATGACTGGGGCTCAATCGTACGGCTGTAGGTTCAGTCGCATGACTAATCATACGACTGAGGGCTCAGTCGCTTATGTGCTCAATCGCCCAGGTGCATACGCACGACTGAGGAACCAGTCGCATAGTGCCGACGAGCCTTAAAAGTTATGTTGGGCAAGATGTCGATAGTAGTGCGTGTGTATGAATGATGTAGGTATGTCAAGTATGATGTGGTCTTATATGATGGTAATAACTGATGATTTGTAAATATCTATGTTCCTTGTTTCGATGCATGTTTATCTTTCCGTATCTTTACGTGTATTGTTTATGAATGAATGAAAAGTATTATGTAACGTAAAAACGGAAGATAATGAAAGATGAACGAAATGAATGAATGCATGCATTAATAAAGAATGAGAGTAATGAAGTCTTGCAAGCAGACAATTGAGGTGAGCAACCTTGTTGCTGCAACAGACTCGATGAGGTGAGCAACCTTGTTGTTGGAACAGACTCGATATGGGATCCTTGTCTTGCGACCTCAGTAATCGCGGCTGTGTGCCACGAGGAGGGTAAAATCCTGACACTGTGATCGACCATGTGTATAGAACCATCGCTACATATCCTAGGTACTGTGACCAAGAGGGTGCGGTGCGCCGATATAGAAGGTCTATGATAGGCCTAGGTCCAGTATCACGATTACAGAAGGATGTTACGTGTGGCGATGGTACCCTTAAACTTTACCTCAGGTGCTATGGCCAGGAGGTGCGATGCACCGATATAGAAGGTCTATGATTAGACCTAGGTCCAGCATCATGATACAGAAAGGTAAAGAATATAAGAGATGTAAAGAAAAGAGATAAAGATGAAAGAGTAAAAAGGTTAAAGGTATACAGAGAACGAATGATAGATAATGACAAATAATGAAAGAACAAAAGACAGAGAATGAATGAACGATAGTTAAAGATAGTGAACGAATGAAAGCGTATGATAGAACGTGAATGTTAACAATGAAGGGTACACAAACGAAAGCTAATGATTGAACAATGAAGATAATAAAAATATTATCTATGTGTACGTACTTTGTGTGACCGCTTGAAAGCAAAGAAAGGTTTAGAAAAAGGAAAGTATGTTTTATTATAAAAACTAGAACTCACTTAGCAACGCTGATTATTTTTATATGTTTCCAGGTGGCAGGTAGTGTTGCTGGGGGATGGCACGAGGCGGCTACTCAGCTCTTTTGGGATGGCATTCTCCTTTTGATAATGCTGCCACGCAATGGGATGCGGGCGCATAATGCATGCAACAACTTATGTTGCATGCAAGTGTCAAGTGTTCCTTAAGGATCCCGATAAACGGGATTACTTAAGGAACCTTCCTTAAGGATCCTGATAAATGGGATTACTTAAGGAATCTTCTTTAAATTTTAGTTTTTATATATTTGTATTAGCGGTCACCGCTTATGACTATTTTGTAATCAGCAACGATGTAGTCTTTGTACAAGCTTTTATGATGAAATGAAATGTATCTTTTGAATATTTCCGCTGCAATGTTTTATTTAAAATATGCGATGAATGACCAACTGTGAGGTGTCCGGGAAATGGGCCTTACACATACATACATACACAATATATCCATACATAGATACATACATTGTACATCATACATGCCATACATATTATACATACATACACAGTATATCCATACATAGATACATGTGATACGTACATACATACATACATGTCATACATACAGTGCATATATACAAGGAATACATACATACATTGTACATTATACATGTGATACATATATGCATACATGTCATACGTACATACATAGTATATCCATACATAGATACATACATTGTCATCATACGTGCCATACATACATACACAGTATATCCATACATAGATACATGTGATACGTGCATACATACATACACGTCATACATACAGTGCATATATACAAGTAATACATACATACATTGTACATTATACATGTGATACGTATATGCATACATGTCATACTGTCACACCCGGCCTCTCACACCAACAAAATTGTCCGCTTCGCCCACGAGGAGCTCACGGATTTGCTTTTGGTTGCCCCGGTGATAACTTCCCAGGGAGTTCACCCATCCCTAGATTACTCCCACCTGAGCACGCTTTACTGTGAAGTTCTCCTCTCATCCACAGCCAATACGTCCAAAACGCGTTGTTGATATTAGAGGCCAGACATTCCTTATGAACCAGGAATCTCTCCTGTCCACGGCCGATGTGGGATATGTGTAGGGTGTCACAAGCACCCCCTGTTTGGACTCATCGTCCTCGATGAGCCCGAGAAGTCACCATCCTTGGTGAGGTATGTCCCACACCCCGAATGGCACAGGAGTGGCTCTGATACCATTCTGTCACACCCGGCCTCTCACACCAACAAAATTGTCCGCTTCGCCCACGAGTAGCTCACGGATTTGCTTTTGGTTGCCCCGGTGAAAACTTCCCAGGGAGGTCACCCATCCCTGGATTACTCCCACCTGAGCACGCTTAACTGTGGAGTTCTCCTCTCATCCACAGCCAATACGTCCAAAACGCGTTGTTGATATTAGAGGCCAAACATTTCTTATGAACCAGGAATCTCTCCTGTCCACGGCCAATATGGGATATGTGTAGGGTGTCATACATGCCATACATACATACACAGTATATCCATACATACACAGTATATCCATACATAGATACATGTGACACGTATATGCATACATGGCATACATACATACACGTATGTACATACACAAATACATTGTACATTATATATGTGATAAGTAAATACAAACATGTCATACATATTATACATACAAACACAATATATACATACACCACACAAATACATGTAATAATACGTGTCATGCATATATACATACAAAGAGACACTACATACATACATAAATACATACATACATACATACATACATACATACATACATACATACACACACATATACATACACACATACACTATTGCAAATCTGAGCGGATTTTCTTTCATTTACAGAAACTGAAAATATATTTAAATACAATTTTGTATTTCTATTTAAAAACAAAATTAAAATTCAAAAATACTTTCAGCGATGACAATGTTCTCACAATATGTGACCCGGGATTTTTTTAGTTTTGGAGGGAATCAAAAATACATATTTACGCGGTATTTTTCAAGTTTGGTGGGAATTAAAAATTAAAAAATACGTATTTGTCTATAGCGTGGACATTGTTCTTGCTATAGATCTAGTCAAAAAAGGTCTGATACTTTTATATATTTTCACTGTCAATAAAATTAATTAAAAAATAAAAATGACCTGAAAATTATACTGCGAGAATATTGTCCTTGCTAAAGGTCTGGTCAAACTAGAAAATCAATTGACCCTACTTTTTTATCTTTTAGTGTGCTATAGCAAGGACATTATATCTTTGCTATAAAATTTCCTTGCTAAAAGTTATTTTTCTTGTAGTATATATACATGCATGCATGCATACATGCATACATACATACATGCATAGATACATACATACATACATACATGCATGCATACATACATGCATGCATGCATGCATGCATGCATACATGCATACATACATCCATACATGCATGCATGCATGCATACATACTACATACATACATACATGCATGCATGCATGCATGCATGCATCCATGCATGCATGCATGCATGCATGCATACATACATACATACATACATACATACATACATACATACATACATACATACATAATATATAATCATGTATGTGAAATAATTTCGAAGTGTTACATGATTAAATTGATGGCATGCTAGAACAGTCAATAGAAGTGGAGTAATTAATGATTTTTCGTTGATTAATTTCATCAAATTAAACGGTAATTAAAATTTTTTCTATACATGTAATGATAAAAAAAGGTTAAATTTTCACAAATTCTTGTGTTCATATTTGTGTATAGATAGAAGATGGGGGACTCGTAAGTAACAACCAACAGGATCATGAATTAGGCTACGTGTTGTCTCCCATCATACCACTACATACAATCTACTACACTCCAAAATGCATCAAATATATGTTATTTGTGTGTGTGTATTATCCATTCACTGTTCCTTGGGAAGTAAATACGGTCGCCTTGGCTCCAACAGTGAACTTTGGAGGTGGTGATACGGTCGCATGAACTTCATACACACTTGAATCAATCCAATATCTTCTTCAAATGATGAAGTTGTTAATACTTTCTAAATATTTCAATATATCTAACTGAACATAATATTTAACTCGGTTGAAACTTAATACATAACATATAGGGTGTTTATTTAAATGGTTATGATCGGATTAGATCAAATTAATTGATTTTGGGTTTTTAAAATACGGAATTAAACATATTAAACAACTTTAGTCCTCAAGAAATGAAATAACACAAACCAAAACAAGTTACTGTAGATATTAATACACACTTAAAGGCTGAAGGGTGAATAATAAAGTAGAGTCTGAGACACGAGGATGAAAAGTGACTGACGAAATGATAAAATATAACGTAATTTTACCTATAAAGCAAAAAATATTAGAAAACTGCTTTTTTAATGGATAGTTGAATCCAACATCTTTCATTAAAAGCCATCACCGACGAGCTTACGTCAGTGGTAGTCCGTCGCGAAGCTGGACGTGGGTAATACGTTTTCCGACGAATTGTCATTGCAAGCTTGCAAAGGATCACCAACAAATTGCCGATGATCGCTTCTTCAGCCAAGTTTCACATTTTGTCGGACAAAACTTCCCTTTGTTGACAGATTACCGATGAGAAAATTATAAAATTAAAATAAAATCTAAAATTTTATATTTCCTGCATTACAAATGCCTATAAATCTATAAATTACATTTATAACCATATTCCATTTCCTGAATATGATTATAAATTCAAATTTTATAATATAACTGAGTTATACATTTGGAACTTAAAATAAATAAACAAATGAACCATAGAATTATATTAAATATCATCATCATAGGGATGGAATAATCAAAAACTAAAGTGACCCTATAGTGACGATATGTCGTCGTCTTAGCGACAACATCATGTCATCGCCATAAGGTCTTTTTCTTGTTGACGGGGTCATCTGCGAACCTTGATGATCGATACCTGCATGGTCACCCAAACCAACCTCAAGGTCGAAGTGAAGATCATAGGATTGATGTTGATATCCTCGAGGTTAAGATGATAGGAGTGTCCAACCCCCCCCCCCCCCCCCCCTCTTTCGTCAACGAAGATCGCAAGATTGTTGATATTATTAAATTAAATATTTTAGAAACATGTGCGAGCATACCTTAAATAAACCACAACCTATAATTTCTTTAAATCTAATTAAAAAAGTTAAATAATATTATCGGAGTCATGTATACATGTCTTGTTGTACAAGAAAGAGATGCATACACGAACATGTATTCTTAAAGAGCATACAGTACGCACATGAATAGTATAATCAGTTTCCATATTATACGGTACAATGCAAGTATAGGGATGCCACATAATTTGTGATTTCAAGTTTAAAGATACAAGCGCATAAGGAACATAAACTACACTATATTGTTTAACAATCATGGGGGTTGAAGCAAAGAAAAAATAGTGTTACATCCTTTGGGCATGAGACATTGAACGCATATATCAAGACCATAAACACACGTACAAGTGACCCAAAAGTCACGTGTGTCTTTGAGATTTGTACATACCAAATCTGAATCACAACTTTTCCCTTTTTGTGCTTCCCCTTGACCTTGTTTCCAACAATTTTTTGTTTTCAAAAACAAGGAAACAAAAACAAAAAACAAGAAAACAAAAACATGTATTGTAGAGCAAACTCCACATATTTGCATTGCGATGTTGTGGGCAGCCATCTACATACGAAAACATATCTGTCTCCTGGACTTAATCTATGGGAAAAGAGATCTACTTTCACACTTTGATATGTATAGTTTTATTTGGTTTCTCAAATTTAAGGGTGTAAATGCTTGTGATTGCTCATTAAAAGTTTGAATCGAGTAGAGATTAAATGAGCTCGAGCTTAAATTTAAGTCGAAGCTCAATTAATGAAGGAGTTCGAGAACGAGCCCATGTTTGTATATCGAGTTAAATTAACTTGTGGACCTAAATGAGCATTTTTTTTTTTGGAAAAATACTTTCATTAACCAAAAAACGCACAATTAGTCCTCAAAGAAAGGACCAAACGGCGAAACAAACAACCCAATCAATCCAAAGGATATACATACCACCTAGACCATTCTAAATCTTTCCATCTAGATCTATTACAAATCCAAAAATAAGAAGTAGACTTTATAATTCCCACCGTCTCTATCGGTCTTCGTTTCTTGTTGTTAAAAATGTGGTTGTTGCGCTCGCACCAAATAACCCACATCGCCGTATAAACAATGCCTTGCAGAATTGTCTTAGCCTTTTTGGACAATGTTTGAGCATTAGGAATTCGCAGAATGTCTTCCACATCGAACAGGAGACAAGGAGGCAAACGGCACCAATTCTCAACTCTATTCCAGACTTCTAGAACATAAGAACAACCTGTGAAGAGGTGCAGAGACGTTTCAATCGTATCCTGGCAGAAGCTGCAATCTCCGACTTGAATTCGGACTCCTCTTTTTATTAATTCTGCAATGGTGGGGAGACGATTTAAGCTCGCCCTCCAAACCATAGCCTTACACTTGATGGGCACCCAATTCTTCCATTTAATCCTCGTCTGCTGCATATTTAGATCAACAGCAGAAAACGCAGCTTTAGCGGACTTAACCGTGAAGGAGCCATCTTTAGCGAGCGACCATTTCCATCTATCCGTGCCACCCTTCCATTGAAAGTCGTGGATATCCGAAAGGAGCTGGAATAATTCTGCAACTTCAGCGGTTGTGTATGGCATAGACCTCCAATCCCAGGATAAAATCTTAACATCATTGGTAACCGAAATCCTTGAAGCCACTTTCACCCATTTGTGAGTTTCCAGTTTGAACAGGTTTGGATACACAACGCGAAGGGGTACATCTGTTAACCAAGGGTCACACCAAAAGCTTATAGAATTACCATCTCCAACATCCCCGGCAAAATAGGAATTGATCGAAACGCCGCTAGGACTTTTCCTATCCCCAATTTTGACAATACGCTTCCAACACCCATTAGACGAGGCGATACACGGAAGTAAAGCCCACAGTCTACTATGCCCATGACAAGCCGAAATAATCCTCTTCCAAAGGCCATTGCTCTCAACTTTGAATCTCCATGTCCACTTGAGGAGAAGAGCGTCATTCACGTCTTCCAATCTAGAGATACCCAAACCTCCTTTATTCTTGGGGGAAGTGACAATATCCCATGAGACCCAATGAATCTTCTTATCAATAGTTGGACCCGACCACAAAAAGCGCTGCATAATAGATTCAATAGACTCGATGATAGCCTTAGGGGCCTTATAAAGAGAAAGATAATAGACGTGTAGACTTTCTAAAACCGATTTTATGAGAATAATGCGACCCCCAAGAGAGAGATGTTTAGCTTTCCATGACGCAAGCCGTTGACGAATAACATCGAGAACCGGCTCCCAACTACAAAGGCGGGACATCTTCGCTCCTACCTTTATGCCAAGATACGTAAACGGGTATCCTCCTCTTCTACAACCGAGAAAATCCATCATAGCATCCACTTCGGCATTCTCCACACCAATGCCATAAATATTAGATTTATGAATATTAATGCGGAGACCGGAGCAAATGTAAAAAATACGGAGGACTCTAGCAATGCCTTGTATGTTACCTTTAGACCATTCACCCATTATTAACGCGTCATCCGCATAAAAAAGGTGAGTTAATTCCAAATCATCATTGGTGAAATCAACACCTTTAATAATGCCGAGGATTTTAGCCTTATCCAGGAGCCAAGACAAAGCTTCCATCACGATCAAGAAAAGAAAAGGGGATAACGGGTCACCTTGGCGGAGACCTTTTTCACAACTAAAATCAAAGGTGGGGGACCCGTTAACTAAAACCGCCGCTCTAGAGGAGTAACAAATGCCTTTTATCCAAGCGCACCAACGAGAATGAAAACCCATTTGATTCATAATAGAGAGCAGAAAATTCCAGTTCACGTTGTCATACGCCTTCTCAAAATCAATCTTTAATAAAAAGGCTTTTTTTATTTCTACGCTTCAAACTGTCAATAACTTCATTCACCACTAGGGGCCCGTCTAGGATGAAGCGGCCCGAGATAAAAGCAGATTGCGAGTAGGAGATGATATTAGCCAAGACACCTTTCAGCCGATTAGCCAGGATTTTGGAAATTACCTTGCTAGTCAACCCTATCAACGTAATAGGCCTATAATCCCTAAGACCCAAAGGCGTTTTAGTCTTTGGAATCAAAGTGATAAAGGCCGACCCGCAACCCGAAGAAAAAGAACCAGAGCCGTGGAACTCCTGCATAATTCTTCCAAAATCTGCTTCAAAGTAGTTCCAAAATCTCTTTAGAAACCCGAAGTTGAATCCATCGGGCCCCGGCTCCTTGTTTGAACCACAATCGAAAACCGCACTTTTAATTTCTTGAGATGTAAAAGGAGCCACCATATTCTCGCTGACCTGACAATCAAGAGAGTTAATACTAGAACAAATAAGAGGTGGCCGAACCTTGTTGGTCTCTTTAAAATGATTTCGGAAAAACCGCATAACTTCTCTTTTGACCAAAGTGGGTTTAGAAACCCACTCGCCATCAATCAAAATACCCGGGATCGAGTTTCGCGCTTTTCTACCATTCACCACATTATGAAAGAAATTAGAGTTTTCATCCCCAACGCGGCCCATTTAACACGGGATTTCTGTTTGATATCACGCGCCTTTAAAAACTTGATATCTTCTAGCGCTTTTTTACATTCCGTCCAAATCCACATATCGGCCTCATCCAACTCATTATTCTCCATATAGCTTTCGATTGCATCCTTCTCACTTTGAAGTCTAGTTTCCTCCTCCACTTCTCTAGAACTGTGCGTTTTGAACCACTCTCAAAGCCGACTTCTTAAAGCTTTTAATTTGTTGTTGAAATTAAGGTCCGCCTTTCCTTCATCTTGCCAGCCATCAAGGACCGAAAGAATAACCTGCACGCAACCCGGTCTATCCAACCAAGAGTCAAAAAGTTTAAACGGTTTGGGGCCAAAATTCGTTTCTTTAACAGAAAAAATCAAAGGAGAGTGGTCTGAACAATTCCTGTTAAGAGCCCTCACACTCGCATGAGGCCATTTATTAAAGACTTCATCGCATACGATGTAACATCGCGTATTTCAGTAATATATATATATATATATATATATATATATATATATATATATATATATATATATATATATATATATATATATATTAATTTTTGGTAGAATGTTGGTAATTACAACAATTATAATAATAATTATAATAATAATAATCATAATAATAATAATAATAATAATAATATATATATATCAATAATAAATAATAAAGTCCAGGGGCCTAAATGTCATTTCTGAAACTCAAATTAGAAACTTAAAACATAAAATAATAAACCCTTCAAACCTCAGGGGGCCAGTGTGTAAATTTTAAAAAAAAAACTGCTCTCTCTCTCCTCTCCCTCGTTTTTCCGTCCGGAGTTCCGGCCACCTCGCCGGCGAGCTCCGGCGAGTTCAAACAACCAACAAAACACGCGGTTTGACTCAAATTAAAGGTCCCGACACCCTCACGACCAAGATTCGAACCCTATGCACCTTTAATCATCGAAAAATTCAGATCCAAAGCATTCCACCTCGAATTCACTTTATTCCCGACCGTTCAACGGTCGGTTAACCCACTCAAACAACAATAATCAACAAATTAAAGCTACCAACTCGATCATTTCTTCATTCCTAATCCAACTCAACTCTCAAATCCATCTAAAACACACCCGAACATCACCTTCGAACTACCTCCCGATCGTCGACCTGCAACTCCAATTCTAACCGACTTCCACTCGATTTTAAACAAAATTAACTTAGGGGTTTTCATCCTTATAACCATACGAAGCTTCCCCTAAGATTAATTTGAAAACAACATCATTTGGTCATCAAACGATTACACCCCACGAGTCGCGATTGTTCTTCAACGGGTAAGTTTCGAATGATACACCATACATGCAATTAAACACACATACACGTTCGGTTTTTCATGGGGAACAAAAGCCCTATGAATCTGGAAACAATCGAAACCGGATTGATGGTCAATTTGGGCGAAGATCAAACTAGGGCTCAAATTGAAATTTGGGGATTTTGTTTATGTTGCTTAAAAGAATTAAAACAGGGATATAATCGCTGATAGGGCCTTTGGCCCACTGGTTCCTGCGCCCCATTTCAACCTTGAGGTCCCGGGTTCGAAACCCGGCAGCCTCCTATATTTTTAAACATTTTTTTAGGCCATTTTAAGCCTCTAAAAATTCTAAAAAAATTCATAAAAATCATAAAAAATATTTTTAAGACATTAAAAATATTTAAACAACTAAATTATTTTTCTGGAATCTATTTCAATATTTTATCTATTTTTAATAAATGTTTTAAATAAATAAAGTTATAAATAATACAAAATTATTTAAATAAAAATGAACTCCTAATAATAATTTAATTTATTGAATTATTATTTGACACAATATTATTTGTAATAATTTCACACAATATTTATTATTGTTTAAATAATGATTAAATATATAAATTTATTATATTTAAATCATTTTAAATAACAATTTCATTTCTTTTAATAAATTAAATAATTAAACATATTAGTTAATTATCACATAATTAATTAATAAGATTAATTATTTATTTTTCCACATTTTCACAATAAATCAAACAGATACGTAAACTAATACGTTTATTTCTAAAATCTAAACATAATCATTTTCAATAAATCTATTTGTTTCAAGACATACAAATTAGATAGAATATTTAAACCACCATTCAAAATCAAAATGGAAACCTTAAAACATTCCCAAACTTTCAAATCATTATTATTCTAACACGAGACACCGTTCCTTAGGTTAACCGTAAGGAAATCACAGGTGTCTAACCTATCACGTTCAAAATCCAATCTTATCAATCAAGTGAGTATTCATATCCCCTTTTTATATCATTTCCTATTTGGGGGAAATCATGTGATACAATATATTCAATCATGATATTCTATTGTTGTTTCATTCTAAATTTAATTCAAGACAGGTTATGTTATTACTTGCAATTATGTGGACATATTATGGTAAACTGGACGACAGTAAAACCCTAATTCAATCAATCAATCAATCCTGGCAACAATGTAGATCTACTGGTTTGGGATAATCCACCCCACATGGCTTACGAGTGGTGATTATACAAACCCACCCCATATGAATAGTCGAGTGGTGATTGTGCCAGAGGCAAGAGTCAATCTATGGTGTATGTGTGGAGTCTATTATATGCAAGTGTCAAGTCAAGGGGTTTCTATTGTGTCGGTTATCTATATGCTTTACTATTGCAATATAAGTCTTAATGTTACCTGGTGAATTGAATTATTCTCAATCAATCAATCAATCTATATGTATACTCAAAACTATGATTACTCACCAGCTAATTCGTTAGCTGACTTTATTTTCTCACATGATTTCAGGTTAAGCAAGCTAGTGGACTTCTACTTGATCATATAAGACCTGGACTTAGTCAAAACAAAAGACAATTATTATTTGTGACTTTAACTGTTGTATTTGTATCTGTTAAATTCATGTTATCCTGTAATCTGATTTTAATATTATTTACACAATTAGACAATCATGAGTTATGAACAATCAATCATTCCCTCGTCCGCTCCGATGATTCCGCCGTCGGTCGGGGTGTGACATACGAAAACCCGATCAATTCTACTAAACTTACACACCCCTTTTCGGTTTGTCATGCACGTATATTTCAACCCTTTTAAGTCATATTCGCGCAAACACATTTGGTCAATAAACACATTAAAATCTCGGGCGCAGGCTGCATCAAAAACTGAATTTTTCCTTTCTTCTCGAAATCTAACCGCGTTGAAATCGCCAACCAATAACCACCACCCGTGTTGTTCAGCCATAAGGTTACTGGTTTTGGACCATAAAACACGTTTACCTTCAATGGACTGAGGGGCGTAAATATTTATAATGTTGAGATGTATAGCCCCACCCAAAATCGTACCGCCCAGATGTAAGTAATTCCGATCTTTACACACCGTATATTTAGAGAAGACTTTGGGATCCCACACACAAACTAGACCCCCCGAATTTCCGCACGCATTTACCTCCTCATATTCAAACCCAAGCCCTCCCCAAAAATTAGAAATCGTCGAGGAGGGTATGTTGCTAACCATAGTTTCTTGTAAACCAATAAAAGAAATCCCATGCACATTCTTAAGATTCTTTATCCAACCCGACTTCCCGCGACCCACCATCCCATGAATATTAAGAGAAAGGCAATTCATTTGTTACCTTCTTGTACTCCTTCATTAATAATTGACTCATGAATCAACCTTTCTGAATTGCATAAATTAACACCAAGCTTAAAACCCAGCTTGATAGTGGCATCGATTTCATTGCACGAATCCAGGAGATTTTCATCTCCAGGATTGTCTTCAACAAAGTCAATGGGCTCTCCATTTCGGCCTGGTTGGGAATTAAGGTCCAAGTCAATCGGCCCATGTTGGTTAGCATCCTCATCACCCCTTAACTCTTGGTCCCGGCCCACTGAACATTCCTCTAAACATTTAGACTTTTTGTAAACTTTGGTTTTTTCGATACTGCTAGAATACGCCGGGTTGGGCCGGCCCAAAGTACCCAAACCAGATTTCTTTTTCCTTTTATTAATAAAATTTGAATTGTCCACAAAGATATTGTTATCAATTAATTGCTCCTCAAAATTGAATTGGTCAGCAGGCACAAAATCCTCCACCCCATCAATGCCCTCAATATTCCTTTCCAAAATAATAGGCGAATCATTACTAGCATTTAATTGATTAGGGGTTACCAAATTAAATGCATCATCCCTGGTCGCCGGAACCTGGTTATCACCCATCGGACATGTGACTCTAACCGTATCTTTGATCGGAATTTCACCAGAACACTCCTCACCCTCTCTGTCATCTACCACATTCTCCTCCATATCTAGATCAACATTCTCCTCCCCATCCTGTTCCGAGTCAGTTGGCACCTTATAATACTCCGGCGCCCATACCCCGGCTTCTTCTGCGACCCAAATAGAGAACCTCTGATCCCTCCAAACCACTGACACTGATTGAGCGATATGCTTCTCCTCACCCACAAGTACCCCAATGTAATCATAAGATAGATCATCATCAAAGTTAGACCTATTAGGTCGGTGAACTACCTTGCCAAACATACCGCCAATCTCCTCAATGACTTCGTTAGATATTAAATGTAGAGGGATACCCCTGAGTTTGAGCCAAGCAAGCCTTTCATAGCCGAAAGTCTGCCCACGCCATACGTCAAGTTTAGAGAACCGACCAATGATCTCTTGTGCCTCAATCAAAGCATTTTGAGTCTTCATCTCGTCTTCGAAGGAAATAAGCACAGATAACCCACCTAGGAATTGAATCTTGCATGAACCATGGCAAATCTCATGCATGATTAAATAGATACTCTTAAGAGCCTCTACGTCAATCATACGTGCCACCAAGGCCCTTCCATGCAACTCCTTAAACGCCTCGATCTCACTTTTGATAACGATAGATTTTTGACTACCCACATTATCAATCTTCCCCGTAAGAGTCTCTGTAAACGAACGGGAACCAGTGTAAAACGATTTTGGATTCCATTTCGGAGGCCTTTCACCGTTACCTTGATTCCTGTTGGCATCTTCTCTCTGTTTGGACGGTGGTGGTTTGTCGGTGCCTATTTCACCTTCCTCCAACGTATACCTAGCCACGTTAGCCCTTAGCCAACAATCCCCCATCCGAGTATTGCAAATCAAACGAACTAACTCATTGCAATCTTTAACATCAAGAAACGAAACAAAACCGAAACGATTACCAATTTTATCGCGCTTCCTAGCGATATAAATATCATATATATCGCCATAAGAGCGAATAAAACTGGAAAGATCATTCCCACTATATTTTTCTGGCAAGTTTGAGATAAAAACCTTTGTTAATCTTGAAATAATGTTGGCCGGAATGGTTGTCGGCCGGTGAGGTATTCCTGAAAATCAAATACACTTCGACCTAAATGAGCATATATTTATATATTTATAATGATTTTTATTTAATATATATAGATATATATATACAGCACAAAAATTATTATTATATATATATGATAATGTATGGTTGAAAACTAAAAATGGCTAATTATTTGCATTATGTTATATATGTGTGCAATTATTATTATAACTAAATATATAAAAATAGCTATATATAATTAATTAATTAATTAATTGATTGATAACAAACGAGTATGAGCTGAGTTCAAGATTGAAAAATCATTCATGAGTCGAGCCCTACCTTTAAATATAGAGCTTGAAACAAATAGTGCCTGAACAAGGGTTGTTTAAAGTTAAACAAGTTATGTTTAACCTCAAATGAACTTGTTTATATCCTAGATTATGTGAAGCCTACAAAACACAATTTACATGGAAAAGAAGAAAATTGTTTAGACGCATTAATCTTAGAGATCATATGTTGTCTTGCTACCAGTATGGCTTTTGCTATCGAGTCGGGGGTCTCATTGGAAGCGGTCTCTCTACCTAACAAGATAGAGGAAAGACTCGCCTACACCTACCCTCTCCAGACCCTGCTCTTGAGTGGGATATACTGGGTTTGTTTGTTTGTTTGTAATCTTAAAGATCATGTAGGTTTTCTCTTCATTTAAAAAACATTTAATGACAATGATTAATACGCATTTAAATAGAAAAACTAATTCATTGTACGTGTTGTTACACCAACAACAAATGAGGTTGGTTTATTTGTCAAGAAATTAAATCCATCACTCAGGAGCCGTAATTGTAAATGCATATAAACTGATGATAGTAAACCATATTTGTTGGTGATAATCATTTATATGAAGGACGCAATTCATGAGCAATGCATGATGTTGGAGTCCCCATATGCATTTGTTAGCATTACCATGAAATTAGGTATGACATTTAAAGTCCTAAGGAGGTCTGCTAGTAAAATGATACACTCTTCAATCAAATGATTATGTGTGCAAATCTTCTATAGTATAAGTGTGATGATTTTAGAGTAGAACGGTGTAAAATATAATGTGTGTGTTCGTCAGTTAAAAAAATAAAAGCAAAACGTAAACAAAAAGGGATATGAAAGTTACCTTGTATTATATTGCTTTGTTATTTTCATATGAAAGCATATATACATCTTTATATGAACATTACAAAGAAGACGAAACATCACAAAAAAGAGAATTAAAAAAAAAAGCAACGGCCATAACATTCTCTAACAAACAAAAAGTATGACATTTAAAGCATAGTAGAGCAAGTTGCTTTGATAGTAGCTATATTGTTTTCAACTTATCAATTTAAACGTAAATTTTCTTTTGTAATCATGATATTAATGGACTAAAGATTTAGTTCAAATAACAACTACAAATTATTAAAGGATCATTAAGACTTTGAAAATAGCATGGTTTAATAATAGAGCAAGTTGCTTTGATAGTAGCTATATTGTTTTCAACTTATCAATTTAAACGTAAATTTTCTTTTGTAATCATGATATTGGACTAAAGATTTAGTTCAAATAACAACTACAAATTATTAAAGGATCATTAAGACTTTGAAAATAGCATGGTTTAATAATGCTATAAATAATGTACGTATTGATTCATTAAAACAATGAACTCATTGTTGGTATACTGTATTTACTAACAAATACACTTATTCATCGGGTTCTAGGTTATATGAAACCCAAACCATATATGACAAAATTGGCTGATCATGAGTACATTAGTCCCGTAATTAGCTCAAAAAGCCAGAGAAAAATGCCAATAAACTCAAACAATCAAAACAGAAAACTAAAATAATAACTAAGTTCTAATACTATTTTAATAATATCATTCTTATTTTTTTAACTATAATAACTACTCAAAACTTATTACTGTTACATTGTAGTGAAACTTTTTAAAAGTTTATATAAAATTTGGTTACTATTTGGTAATTATTTTTTCTTTGGTTGATTTAAATAAAGAAATTATAAAATTTAGTAGTTATTTAGTAAATTACTTTCTTCGCACTTACTTTCTATTTCATGTCAAGCATAAAAAACTAATTAATCACTAACTAGTAACCAGGTTTCATATAAATTTCATTTACGTCACTTGATTATTAAAAAAAAACAACACTCAAAAAAATTTATAACAATGAAACAATATTAAAACTTGGTTTTGTAGTTACTAAAATACTTTTACAATTTACATGTGATATTTGACACATTAAATATTTTAGTTAATTTAAAACACGTATATCAATTAATAAATGCATGTTTTTTTAAACATTGAACTCACACCCCTTAAAATCTATTTCTAAAATCCACTTATTATCCATCTTTTCGGAATTAAACCCTCACCAAATAGATTTTATGCTTTGTATTGTATAAAGGAAACAATTTATTCTAACAAGGTAATTTTTCGCCCAACTCATTTACATTGTTATACTTATTTGTTGGTCTATGTAAAGGAGGATTGGTTTATTTATAACCCATTCGAGAGCCTATAATGAGGAATGTCAATATGGATCACCATAATCTTGAGATTACAGTAGACCAAATTAAATATAAAAGTATTAAAAAAATGAGCTTACGGTTGTGGAGAATTTCGAAGATACAGCCCAAAACTAGGGCTTAATCGTCTAATGAAATAATGCTTGTAAAAGCCCATATATGGATTTTGATATTGATATTGCAGTGGGCCAGCATAAAAAATAGTAAATTACCATTTGCATTATTGAGGTTTTGGTGATTTTGATCAATTGTGTTCTTACAGTTTACAAATCCTCATATACCTCCTAACGTTTTATTTTTGTTCTCATTTGAATCTAAAACACTAACACCGTTAAATTATTATGTTAACTCTCTTGTTAAAAGACTAAACTGTCCTTAAAATTAAAAAACAAAAAAGGTTGGACTCACCCACATCAAAAACAATAATAATAATAATAATAAAGTTGAGCTCCGACAGAGCTCCTGTAAACAGAATAATTGTTGAAACCACTCGGGTACAAAACCATTGAGGTTGTTGAATGGGACATTAAACTGCTCTAATTTGGGGAGATTGAGCTCCAGCAGAGCACCTGTAAAACTTGTTATTCTCAAGGTAAAGCGTTCTCAACCGAGTGAAATTGTTGAAACTACTCGAGACCTCGCCTGAGAAATTGTTACCAGCAAGGTTCAACCTAAAAATAGGCCGTAAGCAGGTGAAAAGAGCCTCAGGCAATGTGTCGGAGAAGTGATTACCCTGAAGATAGAGGTTGCGCAAATCGACACAGAAAGCTAGATCGGAGGGAAGGGGCCAGAGAGTGCGTTATAGTGGAGGATGACGGTGCGAAGGCGAGTCAAGTTTCCGAAAATGCCGAGGGGGAGTTGGCCGGAGAGGGAGATACCGGGGAGGTGGAAGGCGGTGACGTGGTGAAGGGTGAAGGGTGTCGTCACAATGCACACCGACCCAGACGCAAGGGTTTTGCTGGGTGGTGGTCCAGAAGAGGGTGCGGCCACGCACGGTGGAGCGGAGGGAGAGGAGGGCAGCACGGTCGAAGGACAGATCTGCCGTCACTCCGACGGGTTGGTGATCGGTTTCAGGTGAAGTAGTATGACTTTCTTTGATTAGTTGCAGGTTTTGAGGCAGAAAACGATGAAGAAGATGAGGGTGAAGATGATGGAGTTGTTATGGATTGGATTTTGGTTAGTTTGTTCTTGAGTTGTGATGGGTTGGGTTTTGATTAGTTGTAGGTTTTGGTTAATTTACTTTTGAGTTTGAGAGAGAGAGATTACAGTGTGTATTATGGTAAAGAAGGTGATGTGGGTGGGTCTCATGTTTTTTTTAATTTTAAAGGTAGGTTTGATCTTTTAGCAAGAGAGTTAACAGAATAATTTAACGGTGTGTTTTGGATTCAAATGGAAACAAAATGAATCGTTAGGGGGAATATGATGATTTTTAAACTGTAAAGATGCAAATAATCAAAATTACCACACCTCAAGGATGCAAATGGTAATTTAGTCTAAAAAAATACTACCTGGACTACAATTGTTTGGGGTGAACTTCGTAGATACAGCCCAAAAACTAGTGGTTAATGAAATATTGTTTGTAAAAGCCCATATAAGGAAGGATCTTCAAGTCTAAAATCCAACTTAAGTGGATCGAAGAAAGTTGGTTTTCAAGTGGATAATATTAATATGCCCAACGCCAGTCGTTGCCCATCACCACCACGTAAGACCGCCCGCCCGCCACCGACAGATCTCGCCACCCCCACCACCCGTCGTCTACCGCCACAACCCAACACCAACAACCGTTGATACCACCCGTTGCCGTCCGTTACAACTTGTAGTTGACTGCCGCCTCCACTTGTCGTCACTGGCAATAAAGCTTGTGATAGTTTTCATTAATTTATAAATGTTTTGTCGTACGGGTGCATTAAAATTAAAATTCCTTTGATAGATTTTCATTAGATTCAATTTTTATAATTTTTTTGAAAAATATTAATTTCAATTACAATTTCCTCAAATTACGACTCCTTAGGCAAATTTCAATTCATTTAAATTAATTGGCGAACTAAACACACTTTTTTTCTATCTTTTTTTTTACGGCCAAACTTTAATAGAAAAGAGTTTCCGGCAAGAGACCGAAATCTAAAAACCTTTAGTTACTAACTTTTTAAATGTTTAATAAAACTGGATAATGTAGTTTATAATTGAAAATGAAATCACTAAATAGTAATTATATTTTACTAATGTTTTATATAAAAAAAGAGTAATTGTTTCTTGCTATATTTACGCATGTTTCTATCATTCTTTTATTCGAATATAACTAACTATAATAAGTTTGCAACAAGAAAATAATATAAAACTAGATTAATCTAAATGAAATGAAACAATATAACAACAAAGAAATTTATGATATTATGAAAGCAAATGGTTTCGAATACAACCATGTATGTTAAACTAAAACAACTTTCATATGTACACCATACAATTTTAATAAACTACAAAGTAAACAAGGCATGAAAAATTAAATAATTAAGTAAAAAAAGGGCGTACCTGGTGCTGCAAAGAGCTCCCGCGTTTTCGCAGGGTCCAGGGAGGGTCCGTCCCATTTAAGGGAAGATGTACGCGGTCTTTCCCCCATATTTTATGGGGAGGCCGTTTCCACGGATCGAACCTGAGACCTTCGGTCCCTTAGGAACAGCTTTTACCGCTGCGCCAAGGCCCGCCCTCGAAATATAGGCTTTTGACCTTACTTTAAAGGGGGCCCGTTTGCAAGTTCTTTGTATGCTCCATGTACACATTATATCACGTACTAGTTTTAGAAAAACCGTGTATTATACGGATTGAATAAATAAAATATTAATATAATAAAACTTATGGAAAATAAAATGATATTTTAAAATATGATATGACTGAAATTACATATAAGTAAGTACTATAAGTAATAAAATAGTGATACAACATTTTATAACTTTGTTTTTAATTTTTTTTAAAAATAATATTTTTGTTTTAAAACAAACCGTATAAAAATATCATTTTTTAAAATATTTTATTATCATAACTCCTAAATTAAATTATTTTTGGTTTTTAAATAATTTACTTTTTAAAAATAGTAATTTTATAATATATCATATTCTTAACAAAGTTTGATATTTTAGAAAAAAATATTACTTATAAAAATTTATTTATTTTGAAATAACATTAATAACAAATATTTTTCTTAATTTATAAAAAAATATTTTAATCTAAAAAAATGTTAAATAATATTATTAGTAATTAAGGTAATTATTTAATAGGAGAGAGAGGCGGGAAAATTTTGGTGAGGAGAATTGTGGTGGTGACACGTGTCATACCAAGTTACTATTTTATTATAATAGATAGATTCATGTCTAACACCAAGTTTGCTATGAGATGGTTCATTATATCAGTACATCTTTGTTATTTCGCTTAATCTCATGTTGACATGATTATCTGAACATCTTCGTCATGTTTTGTTACGTATAAATGTAATTGGGGGACTGATATTGTAATAATCGCATAGTTGTATTAGTAAATAAGAGTTGAGGGACTGATATTGTAATAATGTCATAGTTGAAGATTAGTTGTGATAATAGTTAGGACGTAACGGTTGTTGAATAAGTTTGTTGTTCTTCATTGTAATGGGTATGCGGATAATGAATTTGTTCATCTTCTTCTCTTACGATTCTGGTTCGATTCATTATCTTCTATCATTGGTATTAGAGCTTTCGATTCTCGGAGCTCGAATTCTATCTTCTTTTGAATATCGCTGACCATCGATTCCGATCTAAGCTTCCGTTCTTCTTATCAAATTCTGCAATTGATTCTTTCTATTCGTTATCGTTGATCGATTAGCAATCTTCGATTTACCTTCAATTGTAGTAATTGACGTTCTTTGTGTTGATTTCAATTGAATCCAAGTGTATGCCGACTAGACAACAAGAAATGGAAAGATTGGAGAAATTAGCTCTTGATAACACTAGTTTGATCGAAGGTCAACAAGCAATTTTGGATCAGAATTCAGAAGCTATTCGTTTGTTACAAATGAGTATGACGACATTGGTGACTCAAATGACCGAAATCAGTAATAAAATGGGGCTAGATAATGGTCATCGTGATCAAAGATTGGTTAGAACCGGAAGGTTAGTTTTTCCAAAATTTGATGGTGATGGAGTTGAAGGATGGGTTATTCGTTGCAATCATTTCTTCGCAAGATAATGCATGCAACAACTTATGTTGCATGCAAGTGTCAAGTGTTCCTTGAGGATCCCGATAAACGGGATTACTTAAGGAACCTTCCTTAAGGATCCTGATAAATGGGATTACTTAAGGAATCTTCTTTAAATTTTAGTTTTTATATATTTGTATTAGCGGTCACCGCTTATGACTATTTTGTAATCAGCAACGATGTAGTCTTTGTACAAGCTTTTATGATGAAATGAAATGTATCTTTTGAATATTTCCGCTGCAATGTTTTATTTAAAATATGCGATGAATGACCAACTGTGAGGTGTCCGGGAAATGGGCCTTACACATACATACATACACAATATATCCATACATAGATACATACATTGTACATCATACATGCCATACATATTATACATACATACACAGTATATCCATACATAGATACATGTGATACGTACATACATACATACATGTCATACATACAGTGCATATATACAAGGAATACATACATACATTGTACATTATACATGTGATACATATATGCATACATGTCATACGTACATACATAGTATATCCATACATAGATACATACATTGTCATCATACGTGCCATACATACATACACAGTATATCCATACATAGATACATGTGATACGTGCATACATACATACACGTCATACATACAGTGCATATATACAAGTAATACATACATACATTGTACATTATACATGTGATACGTATATGCATACATGTCATACTGTCACACCCGGCCTCTCACACCAACAAAATTGTCCGCTTCGCCCACGAGGAGCTCACGGATTTGCTTTTGGTTGCCCCGGTGATAACTTCCCAGGGAGTTCACCCATCCCTAGATTACTCCCACCTGAGCACGCTTTACTGTGGAGTTCTCCTCTCATCCACAGCCAATACGTCCAAAACGCGTTGTTGATATTAGAGGCCAGACATTCCTTATGAACCAGGAATCTCTCCTGTCCACGGCCGATGTGGGATATGTGTAGGGTGTCACAAGCACCACCTGTTTGGACTCATCGTCCTCGATGAGCCCGAGAAGTCACCATCCTTGGTGAGGTATGTCCCACACCCCGAATGGCACAGGAGTGGCTCTGATACCATTCTGTCACACCCGGCCTCTCACACCAACAAAATTGTCCGCTTCGCTCACGAGTAGCTCACGGATTTGCTTTTGGTTGCCCCGGTGAAAACTTCCCAGGGAGGTCACCCATCCCTGGATTACTCCCACCTGAGCACGCTTAACTGTGGAGTTCTCCTCTCATCCACAGCCAATACGTCCAAAACGCGTTGTTGAT
Source organism: Flaveria linearis (assembly GCA_024085815.1). Lineage (NCBI taxonomy): Eukaryota > Viridiplantae > Streptophyta > Magnoliopsida > Asterales > Asteraceae > Flaveria > Flaveria linearis. Next base: position 11,481,605 of record CM044013.1, read on the forward strand.
ATTAGAGGCCAAACATTTCTTATGAACCAGGAATCTCTCCTGTCCACGGCCAATATGGGATATGTGTAGGGTGTCATACATGCCATACATACATACACAGTATATCCATACATACACAGTATATCCATACATAGATACATGTGACACGTATATGCATACATGGCATACATACATACACGTATGTACATACACAAATACATTGTACATTATATATGTGATAAGTAAATACAAACATGTCATACATATTATACATACAAACACAATATATACATACACCACACAAATACATGTAATAATACGTGTCATGCATATATACATACAAAGAGACACTACATACATACATAAATACATACATACATACATACACATACATACATACATACATACATACATACATACATACACACACATATACATACACACATACACTATTGCAAATCTGAGCGGATTTTCTTTCATTTACAGAAACTGAAAATATATTTAAATACAATATTTTGTATTTCTATTTAAAAACAAAATTAAAATTCAAAAATACTTTCAGCGATGACAATGTTCTCACAATATGTGACCCGGGATTTTTTTAGTTTTGGAGGGAATCAAAAATACATATTTACGCGGTATTTTTCAAGTTTGGTGGGAATTAAAAATTAAAAAATACGTATTTGTCTATAGCGTGGACATTGTTCTTGCTATAGATCTAGTCAAAAAAGGTCTGATACTTTTATATATTTTCACTGTCAATAAAATTAATTAAAAAATAAAAATGACCTGAAAATTATACTGCGAGAATATTGTCCTTGCTAAAGGTCTGGTCAAACTAGAAAATCAATTGACCCTACTTTTTTATCTTTTAGTGTGCTATAGCAAGGACATTATATCTTTGCTATAAAATTTCCTTGCTAAAAGTTATTTTTCTTGTAGTATATATACATGCATGCATGCATACATGCATACATACATACATGCATAGATACATACATACATACATACATGCATGCATACATACATGCATGCATGCATGCATGCATACATGCATACATACATCCATACATGCATGCATGCATGCATACATACTACATACATACATACATGCATGCATGCATGCATGCATGCATGCATCCATGCATGCATGCATGCATGCATGCATACATACATACATACATACATACATACATACATACATACATACATACATAATATATAATCATGTATGTGAAATAATTTCGAAGTGTTACATGATTAAATTGATGGCATGCTAGAACAGTCAATAGAAGTGGAGTAATTAATGATTTTTCGTTGATTAATTTCATCAAATTAAACGGTAATTAAAATTTTTTCTATACATGTAATGATAAAAAAAGGTTAAATTTTCACAAATTCTTGTGTTCATATTTGTGTATAGATAGAAGATGGGGGACTCGTAAGTAACAACCAACAGGATCATGAATTAGGCTACGTGTTGTCTCCCATCATACCACTACATACAATCTACTACACTCCAAAATGCATCAAATATATGTTATTTGTGTGTGTGTATTATCCATTCACTGTTCCTTGGGAAGTAAATACGGTCGCCTTGGCTCCAACAGTGAACTTTGGAGGTGGTGATACGGTCGCATGAACTTCATACACACTTGAATCAATCCAATATCTTCTTCAAATGATGAAGTTGTTAATACTTTCTAAATATTTCAATATATCTAACTGAACATAATATTTAACTCGGTTGAAACTTAATACATAACATATAGGGTGTTTATTTAAATGGTTATGATCGGATTAGATCAAATTAATTGATTTTGGGTTTTTAAAATACGGAATTAAACATATTAAACAACTTTAGTCCTCAAGAAATGAAATAACACAAACCAAAACAAGTTACTGTAGATATTAATACACACTTAAAGGCTGAAGGGTGAATAATAAAGTAGAGTCTGAGACACGAGGATGAAAAGTGACTGACGAAATGATAAAATATAACGTAATTTTACCTATAAAGCAAAAATATTAGAAAACTGCTTTTTTAATGGATAGTTGAATCCAACATCTTTCATTAAAAGCCATCACCGACGAGCTTACGTCAGTGGTAGTCCGTCGCGAAGCTGGACGTGGGTAATACGTTTTCCGACGAATTGTCATTGCAAGCTTGCAAAGGATCACCAACAAATTGCCGATGATCGCTTCTTCAGCCAAGTTTCACATTTTGTCGGACAAAACTTCCCTTTGTTGACAGATTACCGATGAGAAAATTATAAAATTAAAATAAAATCTAAAATTTTATATTTCCTGCATTACAAATGCCTATAAATCTATAAATTACATTTATAACCATATTCCATTTCCTGAATATGATTATAAATTCAAATTTTATAATATAACTGAGTTATACATTTTGGAACTTAAAATAAATAAACAAATGAACCATAGAATTATATTAAATATCATCATCATAGGGATGGAATAATCAAAAACTAAAGTGACCCTATAGTGACGATATGTCGTCGTCTTAGCGACAACATCATGTCATCGCCATAAGGTCTTTTTCTTGTTGACGGGGTCATCTGCGAACCTTGATGATCGATACCTGCATGGTCACCCAAACCAACCTCAAGGTCGAAGTGAAGATCATAGGATTGATGTTGATATCCTCGAGGTTAAGATGATAGGAGTGTCCAACCCCCCCCCCCCCCTCTTTCGTCAACGAAGATCGCAAGATTGTTGATATTATTAAATTAAATATTTTAGAAACATGTGCGAGCATACCTTAAATAAACCACAACCTATAATTTCTTTAAATCTAATTAAAAAAGTTAAATAATATTATCGGAGTCATGTATACATGTCTTGTTGTACAAGAAAGAGATGCATACACGAACATGTATTCTTAAAGAGCATACAGTACGCACATGAATAGTATAATCAGTTTCCATATTATACGGTACAATGCAAGTATAGGGATGCCACATAATTTGTGATTTCAAGTTTAAAGATACAAGCGCATAAGGAACATAAACTACACTATATTGTTTAACAATCATGGGGGTTGAAGCAAAGAAAAAATAGTGTTACATCCTTTGGGCATGAGACATTGAACGCATATATCAAGACCATAAACACACGTACAAGTGACCCAAAAGTCACGTGTGTCTTTGAGATTTGTACATACCAAATCTGAATCACAACTTTTCCCTTTTTGTGCTTCCCCTTGACCTTGTTTCCAACAATTTTTTGTTTTCAAAAACAAGGAAACAAAAACAAAAAACAAGAAAACAAAAACATGTATTGTAGAGCAAACTCCACATATTTGCATTGCGATGTTGTGGGCAGCCATCTACATACGAAAACATATCTGTCTCCTGGACTTAATCTATGGGAAAAGAGATCTACTTTCACACTTTGATATGTATAGTTTTATTTGGTTTCTCAAATTTAAGGGTGTAAATGCTTGTGATTGCTCATTAAAAGTTTGAATCGAGTAGAGATTAAATGAGCTCGAGCTTAAATTTAAGTCGAAGCTCAATTAATGAAGGAGTTCGAGAACGAGCCCATGTTTGTATATCGAGTTAAATTAACTTGTGGACCTAAATGAGCATTTTTTTTTTTTGGAAAAATACTTTCATTAACCAAAAAACGCACAATTAGTCCTCAAAGAAAGGACCAAACGGCGAAACAAACAACCCAATCAATCCAAAGGATATACATACCACCTAGACCATTCTAAATCTTTCCATCTAGATCTATTACAAATCCAAAAATAAGAAGTAGACTTTATAATTCCCACCGTCTCTATCGGTCTTCGTTTCTTGTTGTTAAAAATGTGGTTGTTGCGCTCGCACCAAATAACCCACATCGCCGTATAAACAATGCCTTGCAGAATTGTCTTAGCCTTTTTGGACAATGTTTGAGCATTAGGAATTCGCAGAATGTCTTCCACATCGAACAGGAGACAAGGAGGCAAACGGCACCAATTCTCAACTCTATTCCAGACTTCTAGAACATAAGAACAACCTGTGAAGAGGTGCAGAGACGTTTCAATCGTATCCTGGCAGAAGCTGCAATCTCCGACTTGAATTCGGACTCCTCTTTTTATTAATTCTGCAATGGTGGGGAGACGATTTAAGCTCGCCCTCCAAACCATAGCCTTACACTTGATGGGCACCCAATTCTTCCATTTAATCCTCGTCTGCTGCATATTTAGATCAACAGCAGAAAACGCAGCTTTAGCGGACTTAACCGTGAAGGAGCCATCTTTAGCGAGCGACCATTTCCATCTATCCGTGCCACCCTTCCATTGAAAGTCGTGGATATCCGAAAGGAGCTGGAATAATTCTGCAACTTCAGCGGTTGTGTATGGCATAGACCTCCAATCCCAGGATAAAATCTTAACATCATTGGTAACCGAAATCCTTGAAGCCACTTTCACCCATTTGTGAGTTTCCAGTTTGAACAGGTTTGGATACACAACGCGAAGGGGTACATCTGTTAACCAAGGGCCACACCAAAAGCTTATAGAATTACCATCTCCAACATCCCCGGCAAAATAGGAATTGATCGAAACGCCGCTAGGACTTTTCCTATCCCCAATTTTGACAATACGCTTCCAACACCCATTAGACGAGGCGATACACGGAAGTAAAGCCCACAGTCTACTATGCCCATGACAAGCCGAAATAATCCTCTTCCAAAGGCCATTGCTCTCAACTTTGAATCTCCATGTCCACTTGAGGAGAAGAGCGTCATTCACGTCTTCCAATCTAGAGATACCCAAACCTCCTTTATTCTTGGGGGAAGTGACAATATCCCATGAGACCCAATGAATCTTCTTATCAATAGTTGGACCCGACCACAAAAAGCGCTGCATAATAGATTCAATAGACTCGATGATAGCCTTAGGGGCCTTATAAAGAGAAAGATAATAGACGTGTAGACTTTCTAAAACCGATTTTATGAGAATAATGCGACCCCCAAGAGAGAGATGTTTAGCTTTCCATGACGCAAGCCGTTGACGAATAACATCGAGAACCGGCTCCCAACTACAAAGGCGGGACATCTTCGCTCCTACCTTTATGCCAAGATACGTAAACGGGTATCCTCCTCTTCTACAACCGAGAAAATCCATCATAGCATCCACTTCGGCATTCTCCACACCAATGCCATAAATATTAGATTTATGAATATTAATGCGGAGACCGGAGCAAATGTAAAAAATACGGAGGACTCTAGCAATGCCTTGTATGTTACCTTTAGACCATTCACCCATTATTAACGCGTCATCCGCATAAAAAAGGTGAGTTAATTCCAAATCATCATTGGTGAAATCAACACCTTTAATAATGCCGAGGATTTTAGCCTTATCCAGGAGCCAAGACAAAGCTTCCATCACGATCAAGAAAAGAAAAAGGGATAACGGGTCACCTTGGCGGAGACCTTTTTCACAACTAAAATCAAAGGTGGGGGACCCGTTAACTAAAACCGCCGCTCTAGAGGAGTAACAAATGCCTTTTATCCAAGCGCACCAACGAGAATGAAAACCCATTTGATTCATAATAGAGAGCAGAAAATTCCAGTTCACGTTGTCATACGCCTTCTCAAAATCAATCTTTAATAAAAAGGCTTTTTTTATTTCTACGCTTCAAACTGTCAATAACTTCATTCACCACTAGGGGCCCGTCTAGGATGAAGCGGCCCGAGATAAAAGCAGATTGCGAGTAGGAGATGATATTAGCCAAGACACCTTTCAGCCGATTAGCCAGGATTTTGGAAATTACCTTGCTAGTCAACCCTATCAACGTAATAGGCCTATAATCCCTAAGACCCAAAGGCGTTTTAGTCTTTGGAATCAAAGTGATAAAGGCCGACCCGCAACTCGAAGAAAAAGAACCAGAGCCGTGGAACTCCTGCATAATTCTTCCAAAATCTGCTTCAAAGTAGTTCCAAAATCTCTTTAGAAACCCGAAGTTGAATCCATCGGGCCCCGGCTCCTTGTTTGAACCACAATCGAAAACCGCACTTTTAATTTCTTGAGATGTAAAAGGAGCCACCATATTCTCGCTGACCTGACAATCAAGAGAGTTAATACTAGAACAAATAAGAGGTGGCCGAACCTTGTTGGTCTCTTTAAAATGATTTCGGAAAAACCGCATAACTTCTCTTTTGACCAAAGTGGGTTTAGAAACCCACTCGCCATCAATCAAAATACCCGGGATCGAGTTTCGCGCTTTTCTACCATTCACCACATTATGAAAGAAATTAGAGTTTTCATCCCCAACGCGGCCCATTTAACACGGGATTTCTGTTTGATATCACGCGCCTTTAAAAACTTGATATCTTCTAGCGCTTTTTTACATTCCGTCCAAATCCACATATCGGCCTCATCCAACTCATTATTCTCCATATAGCTTTCGATTGCATCCTTCTCACTTTGAAGTCTAGTTTCCTCCTCCACTTCTCTAGAACTGTGCGTTTTGAACCACTCTCAAAGCCGACTTCTTAAAGCTTTTAATTTGTTGTTGAAATTAAGGTCCGCCTTTCCTTCATCTTGCCAGCCATCAAGGACCGAAAGAATAACCTGCACGCAACCCGGTCTATCCAACCAAGAGTCAAAAAGTTTAAACGGTTTGGGGCCAAAATTCGTTTCTTTAACAGAAAAAATCAAAGGAGAGTGGTCTGAACAATTCCTGTTAAGAGCCCTCACACTCGCATGAGGCCATTTATTAAAGACTTCATCGCATACGATGTAACATCGCGTATTAATATAATATATATATATATATATATATATATAATATATATATATATATATATATATATATATATATATATATATATATATATATATATATAATTTTTGGTAGAATGTTGGTAATTACAACAATTATAATAATAATTATAATAATAATAATCATAATAATAATAATAATAATAATAATATATATATATCAATAATAAATAATAAAGTCCAGGGGCCTAAATGTCATTTCTGAAACTCAAATTAGAAACTTAAAACATAAAATAATAAACCCTTCAAACCTCAGGGGGCCAGTGTGTAAATTTTAAAAAAAAAAACTGCTCTCTCTCTCCTCTCCCTCGTTTTTCCGTCCGGAGTTCCGGCCACCTCGCCGGCGAGCTCCGGCGAGTTCAAACAACCAACAAAACACGCGGTTTGACTCAAATTAAAGGTCCCGACACCCTCACGACCAAGATTCGAACCCTATGCACCTTTAATCATCGAAAAATTCAGATCCAAAGCATTCCACCTCGAATTCACTTTATTCCCGACCGTTCAACGGTCGGTTAACCCACTCAAACAACAATAATCAACAAATTAAAGCTACCAACTCGATCATTTCTTCATTCCTAATCCAACTCAACTCTCAAATCCATCTAAAACACACCCGAACATCACCTTCGAACTACCTCCCGATCGTCGGACCTGCAACTCCAATTCTAACCGACTTCCACTCGATTTTAAACAAAATTAACTTAGGGGTTTTCATCCTTATAACCATACGAAGCTTCCCCTAAGATTAATTTGAAAACAACATCATTTGGTCATCAAACGATTACACCCCACGAGTCGCGATTGTTCTTCAACGGGTAAGTTTCGAATGATACACCATACATGCAATTAAACACACATACACGTTCGGTTTTTCATGGGGAACAAAAGCCCTATGAATCTGGAAACAATCGAAACCGGATTGATGGTCAATTTGGGCGAAGATCAAACTAGGGCTCAAATTGAAATTTGGGGATTTTGTTTATGTTGCTTAAAAGAATTAAAACAGGGATATAATCGCTGATAGGGCCTTTGGCCCACTGGTTCCTGCGCCCCATTTCAACCTTGAGGTCCCGGGTTCGAAACCCGGCAGCCTCCTATATTTTTAAACATTTTTTTAGGCCATTTTAAGCCTCTAAAAATTCTAAAAAAATTCATAAAAATCATAAAAAATATTTTTAAGACATTAAAAATATTTAAACAACTAAATTATTTTTCTGGAATCTATTTCAATATTTTATCTATTTTTAATAAATGTTTTAAATAAATAAAGTTATAAATAATACAAAATTATTTAAATAAAAATGAACTCCTAATAATAATTTAATTTATTGAATTATTATTTGACACAATATTATTTGTAATAATTTCACACAATATTTATTATTGTTTAAATAATGATTAAATATATAAATTTATTATATTTAAATCATTTTAAATAACAATTTCATTTCTTTTAATAAATTAAATAATTAAACATATTAGTTAATTATCACATAATTAATTAATAAGATTAATTATTTATTTTTCCACATTTTCACAATAAATCAAACAGATACGTAAACTAATACGTTTATTTCTAAAATCTAAACATAATCATTTTCAATAAATCTATTTGTTTCAAGACATACAAATTAGATAGAATATTTAAACCACCATTCAAAATCAAAATGGAAACCTTAAAACATTCCCAAACTTTCAAATCATTATTATTCTAACACGAGACACCGTTCCTTAGGTTAACCGTAAGGAAATCACAGGTGTCTAACCTATCACGTTCAAAATCCAATCTTATCAATCAAGTGAGTATTCATATCCCCTTTTTATATCATTTCCTATTTGGGGGAAATCATGTGATACAATATATTCAATCATGATATTCTATTGTTGTTTCATTCTAAATTTAATTCAAGACAGGTTATGTTATTACTTGCAATTATGTGGACATATTATGGTAAACTGGACGACAGTAAAACCCTAATTCAATCAATCAATCAATCCTGGCAACAATGTAGATCTACTGGTTTGGGATAATCCACCCCACATGGCTTACGAGTGGTGATTATACAAACCCACCCCATATGAATAGTCGAGTGGTGATTGTGCCAGAGGCAAGAGTCAATCTATGGTGTATGTGTGGAGTCTATTATATGCAAGTGTCAAGTCAAGGGGTTTCTATTGTGTCGGTTATCTATATGCTTTACTATTGCAATATAAGTCTTAATGTTACCTGGTGAATTGAATTATTCTCAATCAATCAATCAATCTATATGTATACTCAAAACTATGATTACTCACCAGCTAATTCGTTAGCTGACTTTATTTTCTCACATGATTTCAGGTTAAGCAAGCTAGTGGACTTCTACTTGATCATATAAGACCTGGACTTAGTCAAAACAAAAGACAATTATTATTTGTGACTTTAACTGTTGTATTTGTATCTGTTAAATTCATGTTATCCTGTAATCTGATTTTAATATTATTTACACAATTAGACAATCATGAGTTATGAACAATCAATCATTCCCTCGTCCGCTCCGATGATTCCGCCGTCGGTCGGGGTGTGACATACGAAAACCCGATCAATTCTACTAAACTTACACACCCCTTTTCGGTTTGTCATGCACGTATATTTCAACCCTTTTAAGTCATATTCGCACAAACACATTTGGTCAATAAACACATTAAAATCTCGGGCGCAGGCTGCATCAAAAACTGAATTTTTCCTTTCTTCTCGAAATCTAACCGCGTTGAAATCGCCAACCAATAACCACCACCCGTGTTGTTCAGCCATAAGGTTACTGGTTTTGGACCATAAAACACGTTTACCTTCAATGGACTGAGGGGCGTAAATATTTATAATGTTGAGATGTATAGCCCCACCCAAAATCGTACCGCCCAGATGTAAGTAATTCCGATCTTTACACACCGTATATTTAGAGAAGACTTTGGGATCCCACACACAAACTAGACCCCCCGAATTTCCGCACGCATTTACCTCCTCATATTCAAACCCAAGCCCTCCCCAAAAATTAGAAATCGTCGAGGAGGGTATGTTGCTAACCATAGTTTCTTGTAAACCAATAAAAGAAATCCCATGCACATTCTTAAGATTCTTTATCCAACCCGACTTCCCGCGACCCACCATCCCATGAATATTAAGAGAAAGGCAATTCATTTGTTACCTTCTTGTACTCCTTCATTAATAATTGACTCATGAATCAACCTTTCTGAATTGCATAAATTAACACCAAGCTTAAAACCCAGCTTGATAGTGGCATCGATTTCATTGCACGAATCCAGGAGATTTTCATCTCCAGGATTGTCTTCAACAAAGTCAATGGGCTCTCCATTTCGGCCTGGTTGGGAATTAAGGTCCAAGTCAATCGGCCCATGTTGGTTAGCATCCTCATCACCCCTTAACTCTTGGTCCCGGCCCACTGAACATTCCTCTAAACATTTAGACTTTTTGTAAACTTTGGTTTTTTCGATACTGCTAGAATACGCCGGGTTGGGCCGGCCCAAAGTACCCAAACCAGATTTCTTTTTCCTTTTATTAATAAAATTTGAATTGTCCACAAAGATATTGTTATCAATTAATTGCTCCTCAAAATTGAATTGGTCAGCAGGCACAAAATCCTCCACCCCATCAATGCCCTCAATATTCCTTTCCAAAATAATAGGCGAATCATTACTAGCATTTAATTGATTAGGGGTTACCAAATTAAATGCATCATCCCTGGTCGCCGGAACCTGGTTATCACCCATCGGACATGTGACTCTAACCGTATCTTTGATCGGAATTTCACCAGAACACTCCTCACCCTCTCTGTCATCTACCACATTCTCCTCCATATCTAGATCAACATTCTCCTCCCCATCCTGTTCCGAGTCAGTTGGCACCTTATAATACTCCGGCGCCCATACCCCGGCTTCTTCTGCGACCCAAATAGAGAACCTCTGATCCCTCCAAACCACTGACACTGATTGAGCGATATGCTTCTCCTCACCCACAAGTACCCCAATGTAATCATAAGATAGATCATCATCAAAGTTAGACCTATTAGGTCGGTGAACTACCTTGCCAAACATACCGCCAATCTCCTCAATGACTTCGTTAGATATTAAATGTAGAGGGATACCCCTGAGTTTGAGCCAAGCAAGCCTTTCATAGCCGAAAGTCTGCCCACGCCATACGTCAAGTTTAGAGAACCGACCAATGATCTCTTGTGCCTCAATCAAAGCATTTTGAGTCTTCATCTCGTCTTCGAAGGAAATAAGCACAGATAACCCACCTAGGAATTGAATCTTGCATGAACCATGGCAAATCTCATGCATGATTAAATAGATACTCTTAAGAGCCTCTACGTCAATCATACGTGCCACCAAGGCCCTTCCATGCAACTCCTTAAATGCCTCGATCTCACTTTTGATAACGATAGATTTTTGACTACCCACATTATCAATCTTCCCCGTAAGAGTCTCTGTAAACGAACGGGAACCAGTGTAAAACGATTTTGGATTCCATTTCGGAGGCCTTTCACCGTTACCTTGATTCCTGTTGGCATCTTCTCTCTGTTTGGACGGTGGTGGTTTGTCGGTGCCTATTTCACCTTCCTCCAACGTATACCTAGCCACGTTAGCCCTTAGCCAACAATCCCCCATCCGAGTATTGCAAATCAAACGAACTAACTCATTGCAATCTTTAACATCAAGAAACGAAACAAAACCGAAACGATTACCAATTTTATCGCGCTTCCTAGCGATATAAATATCATATATATCGCCATAAGAGCGAATAAAACTGGAAAGATCATTCCCACTATATTTTTCTGGCAAGTTTGAGATAAAAACCTTTGTTAATCTTGAAATAATGTTGGCCGGAATGGTTGTCGGCCGGTGAGGTATTCCTGAAAATCAAATACACTTCGACCTAAATGAGCATATATTTATATATTTATAATGATTTTTATTTAATATATATAGATATATATATACAGCACAAAAATTATTATTATATATATATGATAATGTATGGTTGAAAACTAAAAATGGCTAATTATTTGCATTATGTTATATATGTGTGCAATTATTATTATAACTAAATATATAAAAATAGCTATATATAATTAATTAATTAATTAATTGATTGATAACAAACGAGTATGAGCTGAGTTCAAGATTGAAAAATCATTCATGAGTCGAGCCCTACCTTTAAATATAGAGCTTGAAACAAATAGTGCCTGAACAAGGGTTGTTTAAAGTTAAACAAGTTATGTTTAACCTCAAATGAACTTGTTTATATCCTAGATTATGTGAAGCCTACAAAACACAATTTACATGGAAAAGAAGAAAATTGTTTAGACGCATTAATCTTAGAGATCATATGTTGTCTTGCTACCAGTATGGCTTTTGCTATCGAGTCGGGGGTCTCATTGGAAGCGGTCTCTCTACCTAACAAGATAGAGGAAAGACTCGCCTACACCTACCCTCTCCAGACCCTGCTCTTGAGTGGGATATACTGGGTTTGTTTGTTTGTTTGTAATCTTAAAGATCATGTAGGTTTTCTCTTCATTTAAAAAACATTTAATGACAATGATTAATACGCATTTAAATAGAAAAACTAATTCATTGTACGTGTTGTTACACCAACAACAAATGAGGTTGGTTTATTTGTCAAGAAATTAAATCCATCACTCAGGAGCCGTAATTGTAAATGCATATAAACTGATGACAGTAAACCATATTTGTTGGTGATAATCATTTATATGAAGGACGCAATTCATGAGCAATGCATGATGTTGGAGTCCCCATATGCATTTGTTAGCATTACCATGAAATTAGGTATGACATTTAAAGTCCTAAGGAGGTCTGCTAGTAAAATGATACACTCTTCAATCAAATGATTATGTGTGCAAATCTTCTATAGTATAAGTGTGATGATTTTAGAGTAGAACGGTGTAAAATATAATGTGTGTGTTCGTCAGTTAAAAAAATAAAAGCAAAACGTAAACAAAAAGGGATATGAAAGTTACCTTGTATTATATTGCTTTGTTATTTTCATATGAAAGCATATATACATCTTTATATGAACATTACAAAGAAGACGAAACATCACAAAAAAGAGAATTAAAAAAAAAAAGCAACGGCCATAACATTCTCTAACAAACAAAAAGTATGACATTTAAAGCATAGTAGAGCAAGTTGCTTTGATAGTAGCTATATTGTTTTCAACTTATCAATTTAAACGTAAATTTTCTTTTGTAATCATGATATTAATGGACTAAAGATTTAGTTCAAATAACAACTACAAATTATTAAAGGATCATTAAGACTTTGAAAATAGCATGGTTTAATAATAGAGCAAGTTGCTTTGATAGTAGCTATATTGTTTTCAACTTATCAATTTAAACGTAAATTTTCTTTTGTAATCATGATATTGGACTAAAGATTTAGTTCAAATAACAACTACAAATTATTAAAGGATCATTAAGACTTTGAAAATAGCATGGTTTAATAATGCTATAAATAATGTACGTATTGATTCATTAAAACAATGAACTCATTGTTGGTATACTGTATTTACTAACAAATACACTTATTCATCGGGTTCTAGGTTATATGAAACCCAAACCATATATGACAAAATTGGCTGATCATGAGTACATTAGTCCCGTAATTAGCTCAAAAAGCCAGAGAAAAATGCCAATAAACTCAAACAATCAAAACAGAAAACTAAAATAATAACTAAGTTCTAATACTATTTTAATAATATCATTCTTATTTTTTTAACTATAATAACTACTCAAAACTTATTACTGTTACATTGTAGTGAAACTTTTTAAAAGTTTATATAAAATTTGGTTACTATTTGGTAATTATTTTTTCTTTGGTTGATTTAAATAAAGAAATTATAAAATTTAGTAGTTATTTAGTAAATTACTTTCTTCGCACTTACTTTCTATTTCATGTCAAGCATAAAAAACTAATTAATCACTAACTAGTAACCAGGTTTCATATAAATTTCATTTACGTCACTTGATTATTAAAAAAAAACAACACTCAAAAAAATTTATAACAATGAAACAATATTAAAACTTGGTTTTGTAGTTACTAAAATACTTTTACAATTTACATGTGATATTTGACACATTAAATATTTTAGTTAATTTAAAACACGTATATCAATTAATAAATGCATGTTTTTTTAAACATTGAACTCACACCCCTTAAAATCTATTTCTAAAATCCACTTATTATCCATCTTTTCGGAATTAAACCCTCACCAAATAGATTTTATGCTTTGTATTGTATAAAGGAAACAATTTATTCTAACAAGGTAATTTTTCGCCCAACTCATTTACATTGTTATACTTATTTGTTGGTCTATGTAAAGGAGGATTGGTTTATTTATAACCCATTCGAGAGCCTATAATGAGGAATGTCAATATGGATCACCATAATCTTGAGATTACAGTAGACCAAATTAAATATAAAAGTATTAAAAAATGAGCTTACGGTTGTGGAGAATTTCGAAGATACAGCCCAAAACTAGGGCTTAATCGTCTAATGAAATAATGCTTGTAAAAGCCCATATATGGATTTTGATATTGATATTGCAGTGGGCCAGCATAAAAAATAGTAAATTACCATTTGCATTATTGAGGTTTTGGTGATTTTGATCAATTGTGTTCTTACAGTTTACAAATCCTCATATACCTCCTAACGTTTTATTTTTGTTCTCATTTGAATCTAAAACACTAACACCGTTAAATTATTATGTTAACTCTCTTGTTAAAAGACTAAACTGTCCTTAAAATTAAAAAACAAAAAAGGTTGGACTCACCCACATCAAAAACAATAATAATAATAATAATAAAGTTGAGCTCCGACAGAGCTCCTGTAAACAGAATAATTGTTGAAACCACTCGGGTACAAAACCATTGAGGTTGTTGAATGGGACATTAAACTGCTCTAATTTGGGGAGATTGAGCTCCAGCAGAGCACCTGTAAAACTTGTTATTCTCAAGGTAAAGCGTTCTCAACCGAGTGAAATTGTTGAAACTACTCGAGACCTCGCCTGAGAAATTGTTACCAGCAAGGTTCAACCTAAAAATAGGCCGTAAGCAGGTGAAAAGAGCCTCAGGCAATGTGTCGGAGAAGTGATTACCCTGAAGATAGAGGTTGCGCAAATCGACACAGAAAGCTAGATCGGAGGGAAGGGGCCAGAGAGTGCGTTATAGTGGAGGATGACGGTGCGAAGGCGAGTCAAGTTTCCGAAAATGCCGAGGGGGAGTTGGCCGGAGAGGGAGATACCGGGGAGGTGGAAGGCGGTGACGTGGTGAAGGGTGAAGGGTGTCGTCACAATGCACACCGACCCAGACGCAAGGGTTTTGCTGGGTGGTGGTCCAGAAGAGGGTGCGGCCACGCACGGTGGAGCGGAGGGAGAGGAGGGCAGCACGGTCGAAGGACAGATCTGCCGTCACTCCGACGGGTTGGTGATCGGTTTCAGGTGAAGTAGTATGACTTTCTTTGATTAGTTGCAGGTTTTGAGGCAGAAAACGATGAAGAAGATGAGGGTGAAGATGATGGAGTTGTTATGGATTGGATTTTGGTTAGTTTGTTCTTGAGTTGTGATGGGTTGGGTTTTGATTAGTTGTAGGTTTTGGTTAATTTACTTTTGAGTTTGAGAGAGAGAGATTACAGTGTGTATTATGGTAAAGAAGGTGATGTGGGTGGGTCTCATGTTTTTTTTAATTTTAAAGGTAGGTTTGATCTTTTAGCAAGAGAGTTAACAGAATAATTTAACGGTGTGTTTTGGATTCAAATGGAAACAAAATGAATCGTTAGGGGGAATATGATGATTTTTAAACTGTAAAGATGCAAATAATCAAAATTACCACACCTCAAGGATGCAAATGGTAATTTAGTCTAAAAAAATACTACCTGGACTACAATTGTTTGGGGTGAACTTCGTAGATACAGCCCAAAAACTAGTGGTTAATGAAATATTGTTTGTAAAAGCCCATATAAGGAAGGATCTTCAAGTCTAAAATCCAACTTAAGTGGATCGAAGAAAGTTGGTTTTCAAGTGGATAATATTAATATGCCCAACGCCAGTCGTTGCCCATCACCACCACGTAAGACCGCCCGCCCGCCACCGACAGATCTCGCCACCCCCACCACCCGTCGTCTACCGCCACAACCCAACACCAACAACCGTTGATACCACCCGTTGCCGTCCGTTACAACTTGTAGTTGACTGCCGCCTCCACTTGTCGTCACTGGCAATAAAGCTTGTGATAGTTTTCATTAATTTATAAATGTTTTGTCGTACGGGTGCATTAAAATTAAAATTCCTTTGATAGATTTTCATTAGATTCAATTTTTATAATTTTTTTGAAAAATATTAATTTCAATTACAATTTCCTCAAATTACGACTCCTTAGGCAAATTTCAATTCATTTAAATTAATTGGCGAACTAAACACACTTTTTTTCTATCTTTTTTTTTACGGCCAAACTTTAATAGAAAAGAGTTTCCGGCAAGAGACCGAAATCTAAAAACCTTTAGTTACTAACTTTTTAAATGTTTAATAAAACTGGATAATGTAGTTTATAATTGAAAATGAAATCACTAAATAGTAATTATATTTTACTAATGTTTTATATAAAAAAAGAGTAATTGTTTCTTGCTATATTTACGCATGTTTCTATCATTCTTTTATTCGAATATAACTAACTATAATAAGTTTGCAACAAGAAAATAATATAAAACTAGATTAATCTAAATGAAATGAAACAATATAACAACAAAGAAATTTATGATATTATGAAAGCAAATGGTTTCGAATACAACCATGTATGTTAAACTAAAACAACTTTCATATGTACACCATACAATTTTAATAAACTACAAAGTAAACAAGGCATGAAAAATTAAATAATTAAGTAAAAAAAGGGCGTACCTGGTGCTGCAAAGAGCTCCCGCGTTTTCGCAGGGTCCAGGGAGGGTCCGTCCCATTTAAGGGAAGATGTACGCGGTCTTTCCCCCATATTTTATGGGGAGGCCGTTTCCACGGATCGAACCTGAGACCTTCGGTCCCTTAGGAACAGCTTTTACCGCTGCGCCAAGGCCCGCCCTCGAAATATAGGCTTTTGACCTTACTTTAAAGGGGGCCCGTTTGCAAGTTCTTTGTATGCTCCATGTACACATTATATCACGTACTAGTTTTAGAAAAACCGTGTATTATACGGATTGAATAAATAAAATATTAATATAATAAAACTTATGGAAAATAAAATGATATTTTAAAATATGATATGACTGAAATTACATATAAGTAAGTACTATAAGTAATAAAATAGTGATACAACATTTTATAACTTTGTTTTTAATTTTTTTAAAAATAATATTTTTGTTTTAAAACAAACCGTATAAAAATATCATTTTTTAAAATATTTTATTATCATAACTCCTAAATTAAATTATTTTTGGTTTTTAAATAATTTACTTTTTAAAAATAGTAATTTTATAATATATCATATTCTTAACAAAGTTTGATATTTTAGAAAAAAATATTACTTATAAAAATTTATTTATTTTGAAATAACATTAATAACAAATATTTTTCTTAATTTATAAAAAAATATTTTAATCTAAAAAAATGTTAAATAATATTATTAGTAATTAAGGTAATTATTTAATAGGAGAGAGAGGCGGGAAAATTTTGGTGAGGAGAATTGTGGTGGTGACACGTGTCATACCAAGTTACTATTTTATTATAATAGATAGATTCATGTCTAACACCAAGTTTGCTATGAGATGGTTCATTATATCAGTACATCTTTGTTATTTCGCTTAATCTCATGTTGACATGATTATCTGAACATCTTCGTCATGTTTTGTTACGTATAAATGTAATTGGGGGACTGATATTGTAATAATCGCATAGTTGTATTAGTAAATAAGAGTTGAGGGACTGATATTGTAATAATGTCATAGTTGAAGATTAGTTGTGATAATAGTTAGGACGTAACGGTTGTTGAATAAGTTTGTTGTTCTTCATTGTAATGGGTATGCGGATAATGAATTTGTTCATCTTCTTCTCTTACGATTCTGGTTCGATTCATTATCTTCTATCATTGGTATTAGAGCTTTCGATTCTCGGAGCTCGAATTCTATCTTCTTTTGAATATCGCTGACCATCGATTCCGATCTAAGCTTCCGTTCTTCTTATCAAATTCTGCAATTGATTCTTTCTATTCGTTATCGTTGATCGATTAGCAATCTTCGATTTACCTTCAATTGTAGTAATTGACGTTCTTTGTGTTGATTTCAATTGAATCCAAGTGTATGCCGACTAGACAACAAGAAATGGAAAGATTGGAGAAATTAGCTCTTGATAACACTAGTTTGATCGAAGGTCAACAAGCAATTTTGGATCAGAATTCAGAAGCTATTCGTTTGTTACAAATGAGTATGACGACATTGGTGACTCAAATGACCGAAATCAGTAATAAAATGGGGCTAGATAATGGTCATCGTGATCAAAGATTGGTTAGAACCGGAAGGTTAGTTTTTCCAAAATTTGATGGTGATGGAGTTGAAGGATGGGTTATTCGTTGCAATCATTTCTTCGCAGTTGATAAAACTCCTAAAAATGCAAAAGTACACTATGCTGTCATGTAACGCCCCAAATTTCCCGAAACAGGCTATTTAATAATAATGGGCTTTTAAGGGTTAATTTAAGAAATAAAGGGGTAAATTAGTGGGCTATGGGTAAAATTAGCCTTAATGGCTAGGCTTGGTGATTTTAAGGGCCCTAATCAGCCCTTAAACCATGCATGATCAGATCCATTCCACCATTTCAAACCCTAGCCACCAATTTTGTAGAGAGAGAAAGTAGAGAGAGAAAGTGGGAAGAACTCAAGATTTGAGCTTGGAAGATTGAAGGATTGAAGAGCTGGGTGTTTGGAGCATCAAAAACTATGGAAATAGCAACAAAACAAGGTAAGAACCGACCTCTAAGGCCTTTTGTAGATCAAACCAGGATTCTAGGGTTTTGGGGTTTTGAAAAGTTCAAAGAAACACATAAAGGTCAAATTTTTACGTATGAAAACGTGTAAAAAGCTTAGATTTGGTTTCATGGAAGGTAAACCAAGGATTTGAACGTAAAAAGTTAAGATTTTGGGTTAAAAACGGGCTGGTTCTTAATTTCTGTTCATCCAGCGAAACTAGGCTCCGATCCAGCGAAACTAAGCATGGAAAGTTATTTAACAGAGTAAACCTAGAATTCACTCAGCGAAGCTGACTTTTGTATGCATATCACTCAGCGAAACTAGGCCCCGATCCAGCGAAACTAAGCATGGAAAGTTATTTAACAGAGTAAACCTAGAATTCACTCAGCGAAGCTGACTTTTGTATGCATATCAGTTGACAGGTGAAAGTTAGAGCCTATGGGATGGGAGCATGGAAATTGAAGCTTCTTGACACCTAAAGATTGGCATCCCTGATAAAGAAGAACTTAAGAGGACTTTTGAATAGTTTTGATGTTTAAAAACAATGTTTATATTTTAACTTATCTACATTGTAACGAATTAAAATTACCGTATTTTCCGCTGCGATAGTTATTTATACATATATGAGTAAATGATCGCTTTAAATCTATGTTTTGCTGTGAATGACCAACTGTGAGGTCCCCCTTGAGAAAGGATGGCCTTACAAGTTGGTATCAGAGCTAATGTTTAAGAGATTTGGGAAAATTACTTTATAAACCTAAACTTAAACAGATAATGGGACCAAGTGTCAAGGATGCCAGTCCAAGAAGCTCCATGCCAAGAGGTAACAAAATATGCTATAGGTATTATTCTAGTGGGTAGTGCCTTCTTATTTAAGTTAGAGCCAAGATAGAGTAGGATAATGTTATCTGTGATGCCTATCTGAATTTATGTGACTTATACATGCATAGAATAAGTATAGTAGGTTCTAGTGTTAGTATGGTTCGGGATAGGAAAGTTTGTGGCACGAGAAGTTCTGTAAGTAGTTAATCACAACTGGCCACTGTTATTAAAAATTTACAAAACTTGTCGTGAACTGAACTTGCCTTGAAAGACCATATTAACATTCTGAATCTTATAGGAAGTAGAAAGAATGGCACCAAAGGAAGCGGTTCCAGTCATGGTCACCCGGAGAAGCACTAGGGGAAGGCCCCCGACTAAGGCAAAAGAAACTGCAAGTGCAACTGTGAAGCCAACAAAAGGTCAACCAGAAAGCCGGTTGACGAACCAGTTAAGGAGGAGCAGGTTGAGTTAGAAATAGGAGCCGAGGGGCCTACCACTGACCAAGCAAAACTGAAGGAAACAGTAAAGGAAGCTATTGCCCAAGAGGTGCACCAGGTCCTGTCTGGAGTGATGCCCGCTCTGCTTGCGGAATTTGTGGAGCAGGTTAAGGGCAACAGTAAAAAGAGCGCGGCTTCAGAAAAAGTTGATAAGAAAGGGGCGGTCAAGACTGAGGAGTTGAGCGACGGGGAAGATCGTCTGGGTAACCATGACGGTCCTGAGGTGGAAGAGAGGGCGAAGGGGTGCAGCTACGGGGATTTTCAGAGGTGTAAGCCCCCAACATTTGATGGCACAGGTAACGCTGCCACTGCCCAGCGTTTGATCAGGGAAATGGAGGCCGTACTGAAGATCAGTGAGTGCCGTGAAAACCAAAAGGTGAAGTTTGCTTCCCATTCCCTCTTGGATCCAGCACTGTGTTGGTGGGATAACATTGCTGAGTCTTACGGAGAAGAGGCTATTGAGAGGATGAAATGGCCGGAGATGAAGAGGTTGGTGATAGAGGAGTACTACCCGGAAAGAGAGCTTGACAAGATTGAGCAAGAGTTTATGAGTTTGGAGGCTGGAAATAGGACTCACCAGGAGTACACTACAAAATTCAATGAAATGGCCCGCCTGGTGCCTGACTTGGTGACTCCCGAATCCAAGAGGATCAAGAGGTATATCCAAGGGTTGACTCTGGACATTCGTAGGGATATGGTCACTGCCCGACCTAGTACTTTTAGGTCAGCAGTGGACCTCAGCGGAAGGTTGTATGATCATCGCAGGCCTGTGACAGTGGGTGAGACGAGGAAAGTGTGGAATAATAATGGGAAGAGGCATGGAAGTGGTAATTACCAACCGGGGAACAAGAAAGCAAGAGTGGATGCAAAACAAGCAATTATGAAGGGGGTCGAAGAAGTCAAGGAATGTAAGAAGTGCGGGAGGAGGCATCCCGGAGAATGTCGAATGGGTAGCCCTGGGTGCTACCGGTGTGGGAAAATTGGTCACATGGTGAGAGAGTGCCCGAAAGTGGACAAGTGCTTCAACTGCCACGAGTCGGGGCACGCAGCAGTGATTGCAAGAAAGCCAAGCCGGGAGGCTCGGGAACAAGCGGGGATAATGACAAGGGGGATGATGGAAAGTGCAAGGTCAGGGCAAGGGCTTTCACCATGAATAAGAAGGAAGCAAGGAAAGACCCAGACGTAGTGTCAGGTACGTTCCTTGTCAATGATGTTTGTGCCTCCATATTATTTGATAGTGGTGCCAGTAAGAGTTTTGTATCTGTATCCTTCTGTGCTACACTAGATGCCCAAACTAAGGAAATAGATGATCCCTTCGAAGTAGAAACAGCCGATGGTAAGTCAATTAGAATAGTCAGAGCGATAGAGGATTGCCACATTAAACTGGGAGGTCATTACTTTCCCGCACAATTGTTTGCCATGCCCTTAGGAGGTTTTGACGTCATACTAGGGATGGATTGGTTGGCTGCCCACGATGCTAACATAGTATGCCAGCAAAAGATGATCCGATTAACGGCTCCAGATGGTAGTCCGGTTACGATCTACGGTGATAACGATTGCAAGGTTCCAAGGATCATTTCCATGATCAAGGCGGAGAAATGTACGAGGCGAGGGTGCGGAGCTTATCTAGCGTATGTCAAGGATGTTAAAGATAAAGCGAAAGAGTTGTCCGATGTACCAGTGGTGCGGGACTTTCCTGACGTATTCCCGGAGTACCACCGGATAGGGAGATAGAGTTTCAGATTGATTTACTGTCAGGAGCCCAGCCCATTGCCAAGGCACCCTACCGCCTAGCTCCGTCCGAGATGAAGGAGCTCATGTCACAACTGCAAGAACTCCTTGACAAAGGATTCATTAGGCCCAGCATTTCTCCATGGGGCGCTCCTGTGTTGTTTGTAAAGAAGAAGGATGGCAGCATGAGGATGTGTATAGATTATAGGGAGTTGAATAAGCTGACCGTAAGAAATCGATACCCTCTACCCCGGATAGATGATCTGTTTGAGCAATTGCAAGGGGCAAGCTGGTTCTCTCGAATAGATCTCCGATCCGGATATCATCAACTGAAGGTAAGGGAGCAAGATATCCCAAAGACGGCCTTCCGAACACGCTATGGCCACTACGAGTTTCTGGTTATGTCTTTCGGGCTAACCAATGCTCCTGCGGCATTCATGGACTTAATGAATCGCGTGTGTCGCCCGATGTTGGACAGATCAGTGATAGTCTTTATTGACGACATTTTGATATACTCAAAGAATGAGGGAGGCCACGCTTGTCATATCAAGGAGGTGTTAGAAACTTTATGAAGGGAGAAACTATATGCGAAGTTCTCTAAATGTGCCTTCTGGCTACGGGAGGTGCAGTTTTTAGGGCACATTATAAATTCCGAGGGAGTTATGGTTGATCCAGCAAAAGTCGAGGCAGTTACGCAATGGAATTCCCCGAGGACGCCATCTGAAATCCGTAGTTTCTTGGGATTGACTGGCTACTATATGAGGTTCATCAAAGACTTCTCAAAGATAGCTTCCCCGTTGACAAGGTTAACGAGGAAGAATGTGGTGTTCGATTGGGGAAAAGAACAAGAAGATGCGTTTCAGGAGTTGAAGAATAGACTAACCAAAGCTCCTGTGCTAACCCTACCGGAGGGAGATGAAGACCTAACGGTATACTCCGATGCTTCTTACTACGGGTTAGGCTGTGTGTTGATGCAAAGAGGAAAGGTTATAGCTTACGCATCCAGACAGTTAAAGGACACGGAGGTTAACTACCCGGTTCATGATTTGGAACTTGCCGCAGTAGTGTTCGCATTGAAGATCTGGAGACACTATTTGTATGGAACTAAGTGCGCCATATTTACCGATCACAAAAGTCTGAAATATTTCTTCGAGCAGAAAGACCTCAATATGAGACAGAGGAGGTGGTTGGAGTTGATAAAGGATTACGACTGTGAAATCCATTATCACCCGGGTAAGGCGAACGTGGTAGCCGATGCCCTGAGCCGAAAAGAAGGATATGAACCGATCCGGGTGAAGGCGTGCCAACTAGTGGTGACCCCAGATGTTATGAGGATGATAAGCAAAGCTCAAATGGACGCTTTAAAAGAGCAGCAAATCAATAAGGAAAGGATGGTGGGAAAAGTGGATGAATTGGTAGAGAACACCTTGGGTGTTAAGACCTTCCATGGCAGGATATGGGTTCCGAAGCATGGTGACTTGCGGGAAAAGACTATGGATGAAGCGCACAAGACCCGCTACTCAATACACCCAGACGCAAATAAGATGTACCACGATTTAAAGAAAGATTATTGGTGGCCTGGGATGAAGAGAGATGTGGTTGCGTATGTAAATAAATGTCTCATGTGCCTACAGGTGAAGGCTGAGCACCAAAGACCTTATGGTTATATTCAACCATTAGAAGTGCCAGAGTGGAAGTGGGAACATGTTACCATGGACTTTATCACCAAACTACCCCGCACGACAAAAGGCCGTGACGTGATATGGGTGGTTGTTGACAGACTGATTAAAAGTACGCATTTCTTGCCAATCAAGGAAGCAATTAGTTCAGAAAAGCTTGCTGAACTATTTATCCGAGAAATTATGGCGCGACATGGTATGCCCGTATCGATTGTTTCAGATAGGGATACGCGGTTCACCTCAAAGTTTTGGAAAAAGTTCAATGAAGAGATGGGTGCGAGGTTGCATGTTAGTACCGCATACCACCCGCAGACTGATGGGTAATCGGAAAGAACAATCCAGACGCTGGAGGATTTGCTTCGGGCATGCGTTATCGAATTCGGCGGTAACTGGGATGATCATTTTCCACTAGCAGAGTTCTCCTATAACAACAGCTACCACGCCAGTATTAAGATGCCCCCATATGAGTTATTGTACGGTCGACGGTGCAGAACTCCTATTTGTTGGGGTGATGTCGGACAGAAGGAGCTAGGAAGCTTAGAAGTCGTGGAAGCCACAACGGAAAAATTGGAGAAAATCAAGGCGTATATGAAGGTTGCAAAGGATAGACAAAAGTCATACGCCGACAGAAGAAGGAGACCTATCGAATTTAGTGTGAGTGACAGGGTAATGTTAAAAGTGTCGCCATGGAAGGGGATTATCCGATTTAGGAAGAGGGGGAAACTGAGTCCCAGGTTTATCGGACCATTTAAGGTACTAGCACGAGTTGGGGATGTAGCTTACAGGCTAGACCTTCCAGAAGGACTAAGCGGGATTCACCCTACCTTTCATGTGTCACACTTAAGGAAATGTTTAGCACCGGATGAGGCAGTCGTGCCTCTAGATGACATCGAAGTGGACGAGAAGCTGAACTATGTAGAGCAACCAGTGGCTATACTGGACCGGAAGGAGAAACAATTGAGAAATAAAGTAGTCAAGCAAGTCAAGGTGTAATGGAAACATCGAAAGGGGTCGGATGCCACCTGGGAACCCGAGGAGGAAATGAGACGTCAATACCCCGATCTGTTTAATGACGAGTCAGGTTTCGAGGACGAAACCTAAATAAGGGGGAGACTTGTAACGCCCCGAATTTCCCGAAACAGGCTATTTAATAATAATGGGCTTTTAAGAGTTAATTTAAGAAATAAAAGGGTAAAATAGTATGGGTAAAATTAGCCTTAATGGGCTAGGCTTGGTGAGTTTAAGGGCCCTAATCAGCCCTTAAACCATGCATGATCAGATCCATTCCACCATTTCAAACCCTAGCCACCAATTTCGTAGAGAGAGAAAGTAGAGAGAGAAAGTGGGAAGAACTCAAGATTTGAGCTTGGAAGATTGAAGGATTGAAGAGCGGGTGTTTGGAGCATCAAAAACTAAGGAAATAGCAACAAACAAGGTAAGAATCGACCTCTAAGACCTTCTGTAGATCAAACCCGGATTCTAGGGTTTTGGGGTTTTGAAAAGTTCAAAGAAACACATAAAGGTCAAATTTTTACGTATGAAAACGTGTAAAAAGCTTAGATTTGGTTTCATGGAAGGTAAACCAAGAATTTGGACGTAAAAAGTTAAGATTTTGGGTTAAAAATGGGCTGGTTCTTAATTTCTGTTCATCCAGCGAAACTAGGCCCCGATCCAGCGAAACTAAGCCTTTATCCAGCGAAACTGTTAAATTTATTCAGCGAATCTAAAGGGATTCCAGTGAAACTACAGTTTCGCTACAGCGAAAGATAAGTTCGTTAAGTACTAGGCTGACCCATAGACATTGCAAAACTAGGAAATTCCAACGAAAGTTGGGCGCTCAAGGCAGCGAATCTGTCTAGCGAAACTAGCAGAAGTGCTGCCAAGCGAAACTGGTAGCGAAACTGCCAGCGAAACTGGCAGCGAAACTACCAGCGAAACTGTAGGCGAAACTATGAAGAAAATAACGTTTTTGCATATTAACTCTCGTGCAGCTAGAGTATTCAGGCTATAGCTTAAGTGGCTTAGAATTTAAGCTATTGGAGAAGTTCAGGTGAGTTCTAGACCCCTCCTTTACCCGTCTTCAATGTTTTGGGGTGATATGCATACTAAAATACATACTTTTATGAGAACGGTGTTTAAAACCTTTTATCGAGAAAATAAAATTTTCTATAGTAAAATGTGCCATTTAAATAGTTCAAAATAATTTTCAGGCGCGCTGACCTGGCAGCCCGGCCCCAGCCAAGGGCGTTGCCCCTTGGACCCCACTAGGGGCTGCCGCCCCTAGAACCCCGCTATCAGGGGCTGCCGCCCCCAAACCCCCGCTGTCTCGCGGAGGGTCAGTTATCTAGTTTATCTCCTATGATTGATGAAATGTGAATGCTTAGACTAAGAGTTTGCTTCTTATTATGTGTTAAGTGTATGTGAAAACTAAAGATATAAGTGAAACTTAAAGAATTATTATTGGGCTCATAACATGTACCTTGATAAAGTGATAAAGTAAAGCCTTGCAAGCAATTGATAAAGGAGGGTTGCATTCGTTGTACCCTCACCAGTGATAAAGTGATAAAGTATGCTCGAACAGGCAGGTCAGTAAGTCCTGAATTGGCATGACAATAATGGCCTGATTGGGTACGACAGTAAGTCCTTAATTGGCGTGTCGGTAAAGTCCTAGGCGAGCCTAGGCACCGATTGTGACAGAGAATTGACGGATAAAGAAGAGTAATAAATAACAAGAAATGATAAAGTATCGATAAAGAAATAGCCCGTGTGTATAGATGTTTGATAGATGATGATTATTTTTAACCGCTAAAGCTATTACTTTTTAAGAAAGTTATTTAACAAAGTAAACCTAGAATTTACTCAGCGAAGCTGACTTTTGTATGCATATCAGTTGACAGGTGAAAGTTAGAGCCTACGGGATGGGAGCATGGAAATTGAAGCTTCTTGGCACCTAAAGACTGGCATCCCCGATAAAGAAGAACTTAAGAGGACTTTTGAATAGTTTTGATGTTTAAAGACAATGTTTATATTTTAACTTATCTACATTGTAACGAATTGAAATTACCGTATTTTCCGCTGCGATGGTTATTTATACATATATGAGTAAATGATCGCTTTAAATCTATGTTTTGCTGTGAATGACCAACTGTGAGGTCCCCCCTGAGAAAAGAGGGCCTTACATGTCATCAATCTTGAAGGTGCAGCATTGGAATGGCATCAAGGATACATCACTAGCCAAATCGAGCTGTTGAAGATGTCACATGGGACGAATATTCTAGATCGGCTATCAACAGATTTTCTGAAAGGTTATCTGAAGATCCGATGGAAGAATTAAAGAATCTACATCAAACAGGTTCACTTCCTGATTACACAAAAGAGTTTGATATGTTGCTTAATCGAGTCAAGTTGACTGATGAATATGCAGCTAGTTTGTATGTAGGAGGGTTGAAACCGGATATACTGGGATATACTGGGTTTGTTTGTTTGTTTGTTTGTTTGTTTGTTTGTGGGAGGGTTGAAACCGGAGATACGTTGTTTAGTTAAAATCTTTAAGCCTAAAACAATGAGAGATGTTGTTGCTATGGCTAAACAACAACATATGGTGTATGCCACCTTGTTCGGTGATAAAGATGCAAAGAAGAATGTTGCAAGTTCTAGTACTACTACTACACATCCCATTAACAAAAATGGAACTGCAGTAGTTAATAAGACAATTGGCAATCCCACTAATACTTTAGCATTGTTACCTACCCCTTCTACTAATCAATTGTTAAAGAATGTCAATAGTGGAGGAGAAGAGGGCCAAAAATGAATGTTTTTGGTGCACTGAGAAATACTTTCCAACTCATAAGTGTAAATTTAAACATCTTTATGTGTTGGAGATTCATGGGGATGAGGAAGAGACAGTGGAAGAGAATGATGAAGCTGAGTTACAGGAAATGAACTTGAATGCTCTAATTCAATACATGCTGTGATGGGAGTCAATTCTTTTTCTTCAATGAGAGTTCTGGGTACAATTAGCACCAGGCAAATACAAATTTTGGTGGATTCTGGTTCCACTCATAATTTCTTTAACTCTAGACTAGCTACAAAGTTACAATGTCACACTAAAGGGGTGCCAATGATGAAGGTTAAAGTTGCCAATGGAAAGGAGTTGGAATGCAGTCAATTATGCAAAGACTTTCAATGGTTGATGCAAGGGGTATGGTTTAAACAGATGTTTTGTTACTACCCTTAGACAATTATAATATGGTTTTGGGGGTTCATTGGTTACAATCTCTGAATGATATAGTTTGGAACTTCAAGAACTTAACAATGCAATTCCAGGTGGATTCAAAGGTGATTGCATTGAAAGGTATTATGCCTTATCTCTATGTTCCAGCTTTCAGATTGATCACCAAACATTAATCTACCAATTACAGTTGTCATTTCAGTTGAATATGTTTTTCAAACTTCTTTATCTGATATCCAAACTGATTCTAGAATTCAAGAAGTTTTTGCATATGAAGATGAACTTCCACCAAATGAAGGTATCATAAGATCCAGTTAATAGATGAATATGTGACCATTAATCAAAGAGCATATAGATACCCTATGGGGCAGAAAGATATAACTGAGAAAATGGTACAAGAGATGTTGGATATGGGAATCATCAAACCTAGTGTCAGCTCTTTTGCTTCACCTGTGGTTTTGGTTAAGAAAAAAGATGGAACCCGGAGATTATGTATGATTATAGGAAATTAAATGATCACACTGTGAAGAATAGGTTTCCAATTCCATTAATTGAGGAATTATTGGAAGAATTGGAGGCTCTAAGGTGTTTTCTAAGCTGGACCTAAGGTCAAGTTATCATCAAATATGGATGCATGACTCTGATATTCATAAAACAACTTTTAGAACTCACCAGGGATTGTTTGAGTTTTTAGTCCTACCATTTGGCCTTACTAATGCCCCAGCAACTTTCCAAGGTCTTATGAATTCTGTTTTTCAGCAATTATTGAGGGCGGGCCTTGGCGCAGCGGTAAAGCTGTTCCTAAGGGACCGAAGGTCTCAGGTTCGATCCGTGGAAACGGCCTCCCCACAAAATGTGGGGGAAAGACCGCGTACATCTTCCCTTAAATGGGACGGACCCTCCCTGGACCCTGCGAAAACGCGGGAGCTCTTTGCAGCACCAGGTACGCCCTTTGATGATATATTGATTTATAGCAAGTCCTTGGATCAACATGTTATTGACCTTAAGGAAGTTTTACAACTCTTCCGTGATCATCAGTTGTTTGCAAAGAAATCTAAGTGTAGTTTTGCTGGTTCTCAAGTAGAGTATTTGGGGCATGTAATTTCAAAAGCAGGTGTTTCTACTGACCCCTCTAAAATTGAAGCAGTGATCAATTGGCCTATTCCTACTACTGTCAAACAACTAAGGGGTTTCCTAGGCCTTACTGGATACTATAGAAGATTTATATCTTCTTATGGGGTACTTGCTAAGCCTTTGACTTCTCTTTTACAAAAATATGCCTTCCTATGGAATGTTACAGCTCAACATGCATTTGATCTTTTGAAGCAAGCTTTGACCAATGCTCCTGTGTTAGCCCTATCAGATTGGTCTAAAGAGTTTGTGGTAGTAACAGATGCAAGTTCCAAAGGGTTGGGTGCAGTTTTGATGCAAGACAATCACCCAATTGCTTTTGTTAGTAAAGCTTTGTCTACAAGGCAATGTACCTTGTCTGTCTATGAAAAAGAACTGTTAGCTATTTTGTTAGCAGTTAAACACTGGCATCAGTATTTAATCTTGAAGCATTTTACTATCAGAACTGATCAGAAGAGTTTGAAGCATTTATTGGAACAAAATATCACTACTCCCTTGCAGCATACATGGCTTAGCAAATTAATGGGTTATGACTACCACATTGTTTATAAAAAAGGCACAGAAAACACTGCTGCTGATGCTTTATCTAGAGCCAATGGTGTCACTTTGTTGCAAATGGGCATTTCTTCCTATAATCCCTTGTTGTTATAGTCGATTAAACATCATTGGGCAACTGCCCCTGATGCTCAACAACTTATTCAAAGATTGTTGCAAGGAGAATCTATCAAACATTTGAAATGGGATGGTAGTCTTTTGACTAGAAAGAACAAGTTATGGATTGGCAAAGACCCTAAGTTGAGACATGATATCTTGTTGCTATGTCATGCCTCTCCTTTAGGAGGTCACTCTGGAATTCATCCTACAATCCAACGGTTCAGGGATATGTTCTATTGGAAGGGTGCAATTAAAGATATCAAAGAGTTGATCAAGAAATGTGATGTCTATTTTAAAGCCAAGTATGAACCTATAGCTACACCAGGGTTGTTGCAGCCCTTACCCACTCCTAAATCCATTTTTACTGATGTGTCAATGGATTTTATCTCAGGCCTACCAAATCTGATGGTAAAGATGTTATTTTGGTAGTTGTTGATAGGTTCACTAAGTATGCTCATTTTTTACCTTTAAAGCACCTATTTTCAGCAGTCACAGTGGCGCAATTAATGCAAGATCATGTTTTTAAATTACATGGTTGTCCTCAAACATTTTTTTCTGATAGAGATCCTCTATTTTTGAGTCTCTTTTGGAAGGAATTCTTGAGATTACAAGGCATTGATCAGGCTTTACCCACTGCTTACCATCTACAGTCTGATGGGCAGACTGAAGTGCTTAATAGGTGCTTAGAAACTTATCTTAGATGCATGGTAATGTCTCAACCATCTACATGGGTTAAATGGATTTCCTTGGCAGAGTGGTGGTACAACACCACTTGGCATTTTACAATCAGCATGTCTCCTTTCAAGGCTCTATATGGTATTGATGCCCCCATACACCTTCCTCACATTCCATGTGACACTGATGTTGCAGCCTTAGAAGATTGGTTTCAGACTAGAGAATTGATGATTGAAACCATTAAACATTCTTTAGCCAAAGCTAAGAATAGAATGAAGCAATTTACTGATTTAAAGCGAAGTGAAAGAAGTTTTCAACCAGGTGATTGGGTTTATCTCAAGCTGCAACCTTATATGCAGACTTCATTACGAGTTCATAAATACTCTAAGCTCTCCCCAAAATACTATGGGCCATTTCTCATACTTAAACGGGTGGGTGCTGCAGCTTATACTCTTGACTTACCAGATGGGTCTCAAATACATCCTACATTTCATGTGTCTTTATTAAAGAAAGCCTATGGTCCTCCCACTCAACCTGTTCCTATCATGGGAACTCCAGCTCAAACTTTACAACCGTTGGCAATTTTGGATAGGAAATTAGCTCGTCGAGTTCATGGATCGATGGTTAAATTTCTCATTCAATGGAAAATTTTACCTTTACATGATGCTACATGGGAGATTGCTACAGATTTTATGTTGCCTTTCCCTGATTTTAAGATGGATTCTTGAGGTCAAGAATCTTTTTGAGGGGAAGTATTGTTACGTATAAATGTAATTGGGGGACTGATATTGTAATAATCGCATAGTTGTATTAGTTAATAAGAGTTGAGGGACTGATATTGTAATAATGTCATAGTTGAAGATTAGTTGTGATAATAGTTAGTTAGGACGTAACGGTTGTTGTATAAGTTTATTGTTCTTCATTGTAATGGGTATGCGGATAATGAATTTGTTCATCTTCTTCTCTTACGATTCTGGTTCGACTCATTATCTTCTATCACGTTGTGTAGTTAAATAAACACTAATATGTTTTGTTTATGAAAAATTAAGCGGTCTTAAAAGGAGGGTCATCTCAATGATTTTGTGAGGCCCTTTATATATGATAATTGGGTGCAAAGTGCAAACTTCTACTAAACCAAGCAATTTTATAATATATACACTAAACAAATGAGTTGCAAACTAATTCACTTGATTCAAATCTAATTCACTAAATAACAAAGAACAACTTTAAATATTCAAACACTATATTCAAAAGTAATTCATCAAACAAGTAACTAAATACTATATGAGTTGTATATTAAAATCTTTAATACTAACTAGATAATGAGACCAAGAACACTCGTAACCTTTGATTGGTGTTAATTGCAACTCACAAGATGAAGACTGAAAATTATTTTGTTAGATTCTCAGATTCAACACTTATAAGGTGAGGAGATTAGAAAGGATAGAGGGGCCAATCGGTTTCAAATAAGGGTGATTTTCCGGTTGCTGAAATTGCTTTTTTTTAATTAAGAGTAAATTACAAATTGTGTCATTTATTAATATATATAATTGCACTATGTTACAATCTCGTGTAATACACGGGTTAAATAAATTTACTGTTACATAGTTAATAATATAAAAAGTTATATTTTAAATATTATGTATTATATGGATCGAATAAACTTATGTATTACACATATTTGAAAATTTAAAGTTAAAATATTTGAAATTTTATTTATGGATAATTATTAATTAATGAATAGATATTATAGCATTTATAGTTAAGATGAGAGAGAAGTGGAAAAATCAATTATTAGATGGCTTAAAATGGTGACATGTGTCCGGATTTATTTTTATTTATTAGTATAGATGTTATGTCCTTTAATTTTAATAATTACAAATAATGTTCTTTATTTACAATAATTTACACATATATCGTCCTTTATACTAACCTCCATTTAAATTCACAGTTAAATCAGGCATGTGACACTCACATGACATGCATTTATGTATTTTACACGCCTACAATTAGTCAAAAATATTTTTACGTCGCTTTATTTCCACCGCCTTCATGTTAGGGTGTTTAAAGTCGGATATCTGAATTTTTCCGATTGTAGAAATCACTATCCGTATATATGAAATTTCGGATATCAGATGCAAATAACGATTCAGACATCCCAACTTTTTTATAATAATTAGATACATGTTATTATGAAAATAATATGGAAATCAAGTCACAACATATACTATCAAGTCCCAACCTAAATTAAAAAAATCATTTAAGACTTTTAAAAAATAACAAAAAGTATTTTTAAGTTTTCAGTGATGATACAAGTCAGCATTGATAATAGCAGTTGTTGTCGTCGATCTAACTGTAGAATCTGCCCTGACATCGGAGCGTTATTCTGGTTTCAGATTCCTGTGTACTAATCTGAACTCTCTCTGTTTCATTTTACACTTTAAATTTGGGATTTAGGGTTTGTTTCCTACTGTTCGTTCTTAAAAAAAGGCATAAGAGTTCAATGATTTAGTAAAGTCTCAATTAATCAATGTTTTATTAATTACAAATTGTCACATTACATAAATACCCATATGTGTGGGGCACGGGCCTCTCATGTGAGGCCCGTCATGTGAGTGGTATATGCCTGACTTAACTGTGAAATTGAATGCATGTTAGTATAAAGGACAATATACGTGCAATTTTTATAAAAAAAAGAACATACGGTGTAATTATTGAAACTAAATGACACACGGTGTAATTTCATGTATTAATAGAGAACATAATTTGTAATTTACTCTTTAATTAATTTATCAGATATCAAGGGAGACGATTTAGAAGGGTAACTTTTTATCGGATTGGAGGCCCAACTAAAATTAATAAATTATTTAGCCCATTCAATTTTTTGCACATAAATACAATATACAAAATTTGAAGGCCCTTTACAAATTAGGAGCCCAAAGCTTTAGCTTTACTAGCTTTAGGTTTGGGCCGACGAGCTTAAAGTTGCATCATAAGTGAGGTTGAATGAACCAAGAAGTGGCATACAATCCATGATAATGTTCGTTTATGAGAAAATATACATCAATAATGAGAGGGAAAAAGTACCATATTGATGTGTAAATATTATATATTGAAAGCAAAACAGAAGTGGTTGTTCATAAAAATGACATATGAATTAGATTACGTGAAAAGTTACATCGACACTTAAAGACATCTCAACGTTATATAAACAGAATGATACGTGACATGGACAAATGTCATGTGGCTGGACGACCCTCATGGAGGTCTCGTCTGACTTTGGGCGGGATTGCATCCACTTGAAATTTAATGACACGACTAGATGAAGGATGTGAGGCCATAACTCATCAGATATAAACTCATCACATTTATAAACATTTAGCTAATTGAACCGTTACTTATTAATTCTTATAAATTTAAATCCGTCTCATTTTAAATAATTAAGTTTGTTACTCCATTAATCCAATAACCTTAGCCCAAATCCCATGAATTCCCCCAATTCAATTAATAACTTTAATTAGCTTGGTGAACCCCTGTTCCGTGCGACCACTAGAACATAACTCGAGCAAAAGAAGGGTTGTGCCTCCTAGAGGGGCGCAAACCTGGGTTTTTTTTTTCGAACCGGGTCGTGTTCAACCCAAACCGGGTTCAGCTCAAAGAATTTTGTATAGGGTTTGATCAAAACCGGGTCGGTTCCCAAACCGGTTTAGGGCCATAAAACCCAACCCGATAGGAACCGGTCTGGCTCGGTTCCTAACCGGTTCGGGTCCAAAAACCGGTTCCAAAAAAACGGTATTTTTTATTTTTTATTTTAATAAATAATATATTTAAAGTATACAAAAGATACATACCGGTTTTTTGGGCCGGTTCCAAACCTGTTTTTTGGGCCGGTTCGTAACCGGTTGGGTAAAAACTGGTTCCAAATCGGTTTGGGCTAGAAATATATAAACCGACCCCAAAACGCCGGTTTATTCCGGGTTGACACCGGTTTGGCCAACCACCGGTTGAAACCGGTTCGGTTCGATTCTGGTTACCGGTTCGGGTCGGGGAACCGGTTTGCATGTGCACCTCTCACCTAATTCAATCAATTGATGTTGCCAAAATCAGTCATTATCAGTATTAGCTAGAGATGTCAAACTGTCGAAATGGCGCCTCCCTTATAACGCTGACAAAGTTTAATTATGGACTAAAAAAACTAGGGAAAATGTCATAGAATAGTAACCAAGTTTTAAAAGTGTTCTAATTTAATCACTCACGCATATTTTTCTCAAATTGGACCACTAAACGATCAAATCGAGTCATCGTTAAATTTTCTTATATCAAGAAAGTAACGGTGGAGAATATGAGGGTGTCAGAATTTTTAATATATAAACTATATTAAAAAACAAAAAAAATGCTAATTATGAAAAAAATAAAAAATAGTACTTCAAATTTACGTCAACGTTCCATATCAATATCAAAAGATAGAAAAAATATTTTCTAATTGAAACAAAAAGTATAACATGCTAAAAACATGTTAAGACTTTTAATTTATATAAAATATAAAAACCGAGTGGCCTAATTGAAACACTTTTAAAACTTGAGTTACCTAATTGGAACACTTTTGAAAGTTGGTTACTATTTTACAAAGTTACCCCTTAAAACTATTGTAAGATGTTGGACTTGTCTCACATCGGTTGTATAGGCAATTAATGTGAGGTTTATACACCAAATGAGTTCTCTCACCCATTAGAGTAGTCTTTTAAATTAAATTCTTCCATTTGATCATAACAAGTTCCATCCTACTAGTCCTTCTCACGAGTCCATAACAGTCATGATTCTAGGTGTTTTCTTGAACGTTTTCCACTAAATTTTACTTTATTATTTGCTTCGTGTTCATCATATAGATTGCTGATTATTTTATTGCTTTCTATTGAATGCTTCATATAATTATGTTTAGGTTTAAATTTGTTAGTTGCTTTAAAGGAACATGAAACTTGTTGATTGTTTTGTGTTTAAAATTTCAATTTTAGGAATATGGAAGATTTTTCAAAATAAAACTTGGATCATATTTTCGACGACTCTCAATTCTATTGATTTAGATAATTATCCATCGGATCCTACCATATGAAAACAAACTTCATGCTTACACCCTAATTCAACAAAATGACATTAAAAGGGCATACTTAACTAAAGTATCATAAGGTCACAATTTTCTATAATAAAATAACTGCTGGTGAGGCAAGACGTTTTTGTCCTAGATTGTTTGAAACCAGGGCCACCCATTAGTGTAAAGAGAGAAGTATTGGACTTGGGCCCCCTCAAAATTAATGGTCTCATTTTTTAAAAAAAAATAATATTGGACATATAAGTAATTGCGCCACCACATTGATAAACCTAGTTATTGTATCTTCAACCTTCTTGTACAATTTGGATTATTAGACCTCCAAATTGCCTATTGATTGTCAATTTGCCATTATATGAATTGTTTCTTCTTAGTTCATTGTTCAAAATAATTTGATTACTTCATTCTTTGAATTAGGTTACATACTAGAAATAATTAATTGTTAGAATTTGTAAACATTATTTAAGCTTTGTTTTGTTTTACACTTCAATAGGAACTTATCATAGACTATTTGTCACTCATCTCAAATTTAAATTCATAACTGATTGGGACTTATTCTTTCAAGTTAAGGTCGTATGCTCTTGATTTGTTTCATTATTATTATTTTTAACTACCATGTCATTTGGTAAAAAGAAACACCAAAAGAATTGATAGACAATATTTAAGAGTATACTATAGCGACTTAGTTACTCTAGATAATAATGTAGGATTTATATAAATAAGTTTTTGAAAAAAGGGCACGTTAAGTCTGCCCTGTTTAAAACTTATGTCAATTGTCTAGAGTATAGTATAAAAACGATAGTGCATATTGTTTGTGTTGCTACTTGTTTAAAGACTACTATGGATATCATGAAACGTGTTTGTAACCATCGGTTTTAATTGTTGGAATAAAACATATATGTTTATTTGTTACGTTGGTGATGTTAATAATATGCACAACAAAGTTTAATTATGGACTAAAACTATTATAAGGTGTTGGACTTGTCTCACATCGGTTGTTTGGGCAACTAATGTGAGGTTTATAGGCCAAATGGATTCTCTCACCCATTAGACTAGTCTTTTAGATTAAATTCTTCCGTTTGATCCATAACAAGTTCCATCCTACTAGTCCTTTCTCACGAGCCCAAAATAGTCATGATTCTAGGTGTTTTTCTTCAACTTTTTCCAATAAATTTTACTTTATTATTTGCTTCGTACGTGTTCATCATATAGATTACTGATTATTGATTGCTTTCTATTGAATGCTTCATATAATTATGTTTAGGTTTAAATTTGTTGGTTGTTTTAAAGGGTAACATGAAACTTGATGATTATTTTATGTTTTAATTTTCAATTTTAGGAATATGGAGGATTTTTCAAAAGAAAACTTGGATCGTATTTTTGACTACTCTCAATTCTATTGATTTAGATAAATTATCCATCGGATCCTAGCATATGAAAACAAACTTCATGCTTACACCCTAATTCAACAAAGTGACATTAAAAGGGCATACTTAACCAAAGTATCATAAGGTCATAATTTTCTATAATAAAATAATTGGTGGTGAGGCAAGACCGCTTTTGTCCTACGTTGTTTGAAACCAGGGCCGGCTCATTAATGTAAAGAGAGAAGCATTGGGCCTGGGGCCCCTTAAAATTAATGGTCTCATTTTTTTAAAAAAATATTAATATTGGACATATAAGTAATTGGGCAACCAAATTGATAAACCTAGTTATTATATCTTCAACCTTCTTGTACAGTTCGGATTATTGGGCCTTCAAATTGCCTACTGATTGTCAATTTGTCATTATATGAATTGTTTCTTCTTAGTTCATTGTTTAAATTATATGATTACTTCATTCCTTGAATTAGGTTACATACTAGAAATAATTAGAAGTTATATTGTTAGAATTTGTAAACATTATTGAAGCTTTGTTTTGTTTTACACTTCAATAGGAACTCATCATAGACATTTCGTCACTTATCTTAAATTTGAATTCATAACTGATTAGAATTTATTCTTTAAGTTAAGGTTGTATGCTCTTGATTTGTTTTCTTATTACTTTTTTTTAACTAACGTGCCATTTGATAAAAACAAACACCGAAAGAATTGCAACATTTAAGAGTATATCACAGCGACTTAGTTACTTTAGATAATAATGTAGGATTTATATAAATAAGTTTTTGGAAAAAGGACATCAAAATTTTAGTTCGCTTGGGGCCTCAAAAAACGTTGAGTCTTCCCTGTTTGAAACTTACATCAATTGTTTAGAGTATAGCATAAAAATGATAGTGCATATTGTTTGTGTTGCTACTTGTTTAAAGACTACTATGGATGTCATAAAACGTGTTTGTTACCATCTGTTTTAATTGTTGGAATAAAACATATATGTTTATTTGTTACGTTGGTGATGTTAATAATATGCACAACAATTCAAAAAGGAAAGCGTAACAGATTGTTTAGACAAGACCAGATGATTCATGTTGTCTTTCGTGGTAAAATGAGTTAGAACGTAAATGGATGAAGTATTTTGGAGTTGTTACAATTTATAAGAGAAACGATGAAGACATTGGTAAGGTTGTGTTAGCATCTCTAGAAATTCAAAAGGATTAATTGTTATGCATAACAAATACTAAAAATAAAAAATTAAAAATTAAAGATCTTCGTGATGTTGAGTGTCCTTCATTAGTGATTAATCAGATAGCATACTGAAAGGGAACAAACGAATACAATATATGTTCATAAATACGAGCTTGTGAAAGAACAATTTATTGTATTGGTATTGTGCATTTAATATAAAATTCATTAACTTTCAACTCATATTGATAATTTATATATTTTTTAAACGATCAGCGAAGGATATATATATATAAAGATATAGCATGGATAGCAAAGACCACACCCAAAAAATAAATACAAACACCAATGCTTGGAAGAATCAAGCCCTCCTACTAGTAATCAAAACAAGAGAAATTAAAGAAACTCCATTGATCCTAGTTAAGCCTCGTGCATCTAGATCGTCTCCTCATCCATAATAAACTCATGATTTTCACCTCTTCAATAATTCTAATTGCTGAGACTTGAACTTGTTCAAAGACTTTCATGTTCCTTGCCTTCCAAATACACCAAAACACCTATAGGATCCCTAGATAAATTACTTTTCTCCACTTAACCGATCCTCGAAGCATGTTATGACCCTTAAGAAGATCTTTAATGGAGAACCCATAAAGTTGGCGGATTCTACATCATGTACAAATATGATCCCAAACCAATTGGGCTACTGGGCATGAAAGAAAGAGATGTTCCGTGGATTCAATTGCGGCACCACAACAAGGGAAGTCCGGATTATCGATGAGAACATTACGATGGATCAACGATGAAAAGGTAGGAAGCCGATCAAGAGAGGCTCTCCAGGCTAAAAAGTTCACCTTCAAGGGGACCAACTTATTCCATTCAAATTCCCACCAGAAGTATCCGAACGATTAGCTATAATATACTCCTTTAAACTTTTGGCAATGAAGACACCATCAACATTTCTCGCCCATCTCCATCTCCACTCCAATTGACCCGCATCAGCCACTGCAAAGCAATCTAGAAGATCCACCCCCAGAGATAACAACTCGCGGTTCACGTTAACTACTACTTTCCATGGACCGGTAATTGATAATTTGACGGGAATAAAATTCCAATGATTGAAGGAGTGATGAATGCTCCAGATAACTTTCTTCCATAAACACCCAGGTTCCGTTTTAAACCTCCACCACCATTTAGTAAGTAAGGCTAGATTTGTATCTTTAAGTGAACCTAACCCAACTCCCCCATGATCCACCGGAAGAGTTATTTTGGACCAAGCCACCTAATTTATTTTATGACTATCACTGCCACCCGACCACAGAAACTCTCTACGGATATTTTCCAACATCTCAATAACTCCAACCGGGGCTTTAAACATGGAAAAATAAAAAACCGGTAAGGAGTTGAGAACCGATTTGATTAATGTGATTTTCCCCCCGAATGACAGCTTCTTGGCAGCCTATCTCGAAAAGTCTACTTTTGAACAAATCCACAACCAGTTTCTAATGTTTGATGAGATTCATGTTAGCCCCCACCTGAATTCCAAGGTACTTGAACGGAAAAAGGCCAATTCTACAGTTCAAAATAGAAGCCATGCTTTGAACCTCATCACCGGTTACACCACCAATCCCATATAATTGACTTTTAGCAAGGTTTATCTTTAATACGGACACTAGATAAAAACACCTTAGTATTCGGCGAAGATTTTTAGCATTAGAAGGAGAACAAGAGCCCGTGAAAACAACATCATCCGCAAATAAGAAATATGAGATATTCAAGCCGGTTGATGGAAGATTCACCCCATGGAACAGTCCACAAGCCAAGGCTCTTTTAATGATGCAAGATAATGACTCATTGCTAAAATAAACAAGA
The DNA here is from genome assembly GCA_024085815.1 of Flaveria linearis. Taxonomy (NCBI): domain Eukaryota; kingdom Viridiplantae; phylum Streptophyta; class Magnoliopsida; order Asterales; family Asteraceae; genus Flaveria; species Flaveria linearis. Next base: position 11,521,354 of record CM044013.1, read on the forward strand.
ATGGGGACAAAGGATCACCTTGGCGTAAACCTCTAAAGCAATCAAATTGTTGAGTAGGGGAGCCATTGACTAAAACCGAAGCTCTAGAAGCTCTAAGGATGGCCATAATCCAATTTCCCCACTTAGGCGGGAAGTTCATTTGTTCCATAACAGAGAGCAAAAAGTTCCAACTTAAGGAATCAAACGCCTTTTCAATGTCAACTTTAAAGATCATACATGGGTTCTTCGACTTCCTACACCATGCCACCAACTCATTTAGAATCAATGGCCCATCTAAGATATTTCTCCCCGATAGATATGCCGATTACTCCTCCGATATAAGTCCCGAGAGCACCAATTTTAAACGGTTAACAAACACTTTGGACAAAGTCTTAGTTATGCATCCAATCAAGCTAATCGGCCGAAAGTCTGAGAGAGATACAGGATCATCAATCTTTGGAATAAGCGCAATAAAGGACAATACACATCCCAGATTAGTGGAAGCTCGATCATAAAATTCAAAGAATAATCTGGCAAATTCATTGCTAAGGGAGTCCCAAAACTTCCTAATGAACGAGAAGTTTAAACCATCAGGACCCGGGGACCGATCCCCCGCACACTCCCATACTGCGGCTCTAATCTCTTCCAATTCAAACCGTCGAGTTAAAAGGCTGCAGTCTGTTTCTGATATTTAAGCTATGTTCCAGCAAACCAGCTTTGGCCTATCCGCAATCGGTTCAACGAAACGATTAGCAAAGAATTCATGGACATCATTCTTTATTAACCCTGGCTGTACACACCATTCCCCGTTAATAGAAAGCCCATTGATACGATTGTTGGATATATTTGAGTTGATGATACCATGGAAGTAGGAAGTATTCTCATCTCTAGAGCTAGTCCACTTAACTCTTGCCTTTTGCTTAAGATCCAATGCCTTAAGATGATCAATATTAGAAATAAAAGCTTTACAAGCCATTCGATTAGCCACCTCCACTTCAGTGAGAGCCCTTTGTTCAGCCGCTTGCTCAATGCCACAGATCAATCCTTTATAAGCAGTATATTGGGCAGCCTTAGAAGCTTTGTCATGAGCGACCCAATCTTTGATTTTGAATTTTAGCCACTTCAGTTTTGTAGCAACACATATGTTCGCCGGACCAACAAAGCTAAAAGAATCACATAACCCTTGAATATAAGCCACTAAATTTTGATCCTTCAACCACGAATTATAGATTTTGAAAGGAATGGGACCAAAGTCCCTATCCGAGGTGGATAAAATGATTTGAGAATGATCTGGATACTCCCGAGATAAAGCAAGCACCATAGCAGTAGGCCATAGTTCCAGAAATTCTCTAGAGACTAGAAAGCGGTCCAGTTTGCTTAATTTCCTCCCATTATCGGACATGTACGTGAATCTACTTCCCCCCATGTGATACTCATGAAGATCAGCTGAGAAAATGAACTCATTGAATAAGTTGGCATTAGGAGCAGAGAATACCGAATTAATTCTTTCCTCTCGGCTACGAACTTCATTAAAATCTCCCAGCAGGATCCAGGGTTCATCCGAATCATTCATGACATGTAAAAGCAAATCCTAAACCTCTCGTCTAGCAGCCGGTTCATTTGGCCCGTATACATTCACAATATTAATAGTAGTACCAACGCCCACCATTTCTCCTTTAATAGCTAAGAAGTTGTGATTCTTGGTGCTACCTTTTATCAACAAGACCGAAGGATCCCATAAGCAAAATAAACCTCCCGATCTTCCATATGCGGGAACCCAATCAAACTCAAACCTGGTGCGGCCCCAAGCAGTATCCAATCTCACCTTCGAAATTTCCTCAATTTTCGTTTCTTGGAGAGCAATGAAATTGATACTGTGACTAGTTTTTATACCCCTTACCCAGCTAGCTTTATTCACTCCTCCAAAACCCCTAACATTTAAGGAAAGATAATTCATTGATTACCATTTATAACACCTTCTCCTTGAATAAGGCTCCTCACTAGACCAGCTTTTCCTTCCCAAACCACTCCAATGCAATTGCCTACTTCCATAGTATTTTTTATTTCTTGGTCAAGTGCGTGTACTGCATCTCCTGACCCCACAGGGTTCATATCAGGCCCAGCTAGTTCACCTGATTGATGGAACGATGGACTCGGGCCTTCATTTTAAACTGGGAGCGTATCCACCGGAGAACTCGACTGATTAGGATCTAGGGAATCATCCATGGACTGAGGGACAATATCATTCTCAAGAATCCCAGGGCGTCTAGAAGTGGTAGCGACCAAGGGGGTGTGGAGTATTAAGGCCAGGGAACGAAGATGAGGAATTGGAGTTACCTGGCCCGGATAAAGTACGGTTAATGAGCAGATCCAGTTTATTCAGCCCAGCTCCATTGGACCCACTTGGGCTTCGGCCTTCCCTGGCCCGCTTCCTTGGCCTACGAGTCACCGGAGAGTCCCCTAAGTTATTGCCTCCAAAGACAAAAGAAGCAGACCTACCACCTTGGGAAGTATCAACCCTATCATTATTATTGTTCTTAGAGTTATTATTTTTCCCATGCACCTCGTTGGACTCCCTAGGCATTTGCATGGAGTCATGACTCATGACTATTGACATTCTGCATGCATTCCTCATCACACCCATGCAACTCGTTGGAATTCCCCGACTCATGCGTGGAAGAGTGACTATTGATATTCCTCAAGCAATCATCCGCAGCACCGGCGACATCACCGGAGAACCCGACTGATTAGGATCTAGGGAATCATCCATGGACTGAGGGACAATATCATTCTCAAGAATCCCAGGGCGTCTAGAAGTGGTAGCGACCAAGGGGGGTGTGGAGTATTAAGGTCAGGGAACGAAGATGAGGAATTGGAGTTACCTGGCCCGGATAAAGTACGGTTAATAAGCAGATCCAGTTTATTCAGCCCAGCTCCATTGGACCCACTTGGGCTTCGGCCTTCCCTGGCCCGCTTCCTTGGCCTACGAGTCACCGGAGAGTCCCCTAAGTTATTGCCTCCAAAGACAAAAGAAGCAAACCTACCACCTTGGGAAGTATCAACCCCATCATTATTATTGTTCTTAGAGTTATTTTTTCCCATGCACCTCATTGGACTCCCTAGGCATTTGCATGGAGTCATGACTCATGACTATTGACATTCTGCATGCATTCCTCATCACACCCATACAACTCGTTGGAGTTCCCCGACTCATGCGTGGAAGAGTGACTATTAATAAATTTTATAAAAATGTAATAATTTTTATTAAAGTTTTTATTGGATATTTGAAGTTTTTTATTAAAATGACCTAAATATCTAAAAATATCCGAAATATATAATTAATATTTAATATTTTTAAATTTTTATAAAAATATTTCGGATATTTCGGATATTTCGGATATCCGAAATATCCGAAAATTCTAAAAATCACTATCCGAATCCGAATCCGAAATTTCGGATATCCAAATTTCGGATATCCGAATTTTTGGATATCCGAAATTTTGGATATCCGAATTTCGGATTTTCGGATATTTCGGATTCGGTTTCGGATTCGGATATTTTTGAACACCCTTATTTGCAGTTGATTTTTCTTTTACTTTAATCTATTATTGCTTGTTTGTTATTTAGTATACTATTTTGCAATTAATTTTGTTTTAGTTAATTAAGTTATTTTTTGTTATAATTTTTTTGACAAACTATAAATAATATATTTGTTATCGGTCTAAGACCCAAGGTTTTAAGAATCTATAGTGTCTATAAAAGAAGGTTTATTTTGTCACTTGTCATTCTCTTGACTCGTCTTTTTGACACTTGTCATTCTTTTAGACATTCTCATATTATTTTTTTCTCTAAAAGGGTATTATATTAATTTAAATACTAAAACTAATTATCTCTATTATTATTATTTTTTGCACGGCCAACAAATAAATTTTAAGCCCGATCACCCGAGTAAACTCATTGACGAAAGGCCACTTACGCCCGCGAACACAGACAACGTTGGTGACCCGGCTCGCCCACCATTTCAAAGGAAACCCACCACCCAAAGGCCCACTGTGGTAAAACCCTTGACTCACTTGGAGCATATTGCACCTAGTGAGACTCCAACTCATGACCTCCACTTTGAAAAGTCATAAGGTGTTTTATCGTAAACCAGTTGATATAGGACTCATTGACAAATTTTCTCTCTTATTAAAGATTAATTTTATTGATTGCTATATTTCTTTATCTCATCTAGATTTTTTAAAATCAATGTATCTTTTTTAAATTAAATTTATTAAGAAAATAGAAAATCACATATTTTTATTAAAATAGAACTAATAATAAAAAATTTATATAATAGGAAATTTTCTAAAACAATAAAAATTTTTGAAATAAAAATATTTTAAATCGGTCATTATTTAAAAAAATATAAAAAGGTGAACTTTTCTAAAAACAATCTTATTGGAACAATCAGAATAATTACAAATTAGAGTTTTTAATAAACAAGATTTTTCAAAAAAAATAATTTTTTTAATAAAAAAATCTGAAAGTGAATGTTTAAAAATGAAACTATTTAGATAAGAGAGTTAACAAGAATAATATAATTGGTTTATTTTCTTAAACTATTATGTATATATAATTCATATCCTATATTAAAATATCGTACTGGTAAATCTTTGTGTTTATTACTAACTATAGTCCGTTAAATGAATGGTTTCTAACTTATCTATCTCTCTGTCTATCAATCTATCTATTTACAATAAAGAAAAAATAAAATAAGACGTGACATAATTATAAGACTCATCACACTAATTTTCTCGTTTCCCTCTAGTATTAAAACTAATATCGTATACTAATAATAGTTTTCATACCATTTTTAATTTAAAAAATATATAATTTAATAAATTGTAAATCTATATTTTTAAAATTAAAAACACACTTTTAGAAAGAAAAAAAAAAGCAACGAACTTTTTAACAAAGTTCATTTAACTTAAAACAAAATATTTAAAAACCATATTTTTTTTATAAAACAAAAGTTTAAGAAAAATACATTATTGTTTATTTACTTAAAGTAGCTATTTACACGTAATTATAATCGTATTTTATCTACAAGCATGATTTTATAATTCCTAAACTATTTTTACTAATTATTTAATAATTTATTTATTTAACTCGTGTAATACAATGGGTACTAACCTAGTAGTATATAAACGAGGGTTTTGAAATTCAACCATTTTAGTAAGAGATTCAACACCACACAACCCACGTATATTCGTCTTGGTTTGAAAATCTTTATATCTACTATGTTTTCTCAAATCTATAAGTGTGGTTGTGGGTATTGTAAGCTCCATGAACAAAACTTCTTTCATGATTTAGATTAGATCAAATTAACATGTTTTGACAACTTTTGCATAACTTTGGGTGTTGATTTTGTGAATGTTATACAGAAGTTTGGTTATTCTTTAATCTGTATGTGTATTTATACTAGTTTATTGAAATACTTAACCTTATGAGAGTTGTATGCCTATTGTTATTGTATTGTTAAATGGATTCAATGGTAAGAGTGATATTTTTCCTTAAATATTGTCTTTATCTTTGTATCATCTCATTGTTTGGTAAATTTGCTAATTTAAACATTCACAAACAAAGAATTTGTTCGGTTAGATACTAATGAATGTTTAGTATTGCGATACAATGTGTCTATAGTTCGATTAGTACAACCTACCATATCTTCAAGAGACATCCTAGTACTAATAGTAACGTGATTGAACTACTCATCAAATATTGTGAGTTCAAACACTATGTCGGATCAACGATATAAAAAAATAACCCCCCTAGCAAACTTCCTGCACAAATTCAAAAGTTCTCAATTAAGGATGAATAAATCTCACCGACTACTGATACCATACCGATATCGTACCAAATCAGTTCGATCGAACATAATCGGTACCGGTATTCATTTCTTAGGTTTTCGGTATTCAACACCTTCGCTTTTGATATTTTCAATAGTACCGGTAGCTATCGGTACCAAACCAACAAAAACTATACAAAATTTTGTTCACACTTTTACCTATCTTCGGTAACAGTTATTATTTGGTAAGGTACCAATATTCTCAAATCTCAATCAACAAAGAAATTATATATTTCTCCGCAGAATTTGTTCCTTATTTACACCATCTAGATGGTCTAAACATTTTCCTTTCCAGAAGTCAATCTCCCACCGTCCAATCCTTATCTCTGGAGATCCAGAAAACGCGCATCCAGATCCTACACCCGCGTCGCACAGGATCTCCCCTCCCCCCAACCCCAGTATATAGCACAAGCACCATGATTCGGCTGAAAACCCTATCTCGCCAGATTCATATCCCGCCTCCGCACATATCGCAGAGGTACATCACATCTTTCTCCTTTACGCTTCAAACTTTTTCTCTAGGGTTTCCTCCAGATCCTGTAATCCTGTATGTTGTTGTATGATGATTAGTTTGTTCAACATCTGTTAGCTGTTGTTGATCTGGAATTGTTGCTGATTATTGTGATGTTAGTTTTAGTCGATTTGGTGCAGATCTGTAGGATTTGTGTTGGATCTTTCGTTTTGTTGTTTGTGTGGTAGATCGTTGGTGTTTGTGGTCTGTAGTTGAGCGTTTTGGCTTGGAGATGTTGTGTTTCGTTTGAATCTGGTGTTTTGCTGGTTTTGTGTTAGATCGTTGATTTGTGTAGTGCGATTTGTTGTCGGTTTACTGTAGATCGATGAAACATAAGATGTAGTCTTTGATTTGGTTGTTTGTTTCACCGGATCTATGAAGTATTGTTGTTTAAACTTTAACGGTATAAAAGAAGAGATGTGCGTGTTTAGTATTGTTTAGCATCATTTTTGTGCTCTATGCTCTTTGATTTCATTCTGCTTGGAATAGGCGATTAGATCTGCACGTTTTTGTTGTGATTTGTTAACACGATGTGATTGTTTATGTTTGCTATTTGGTGTTTGATTTATTTGTTTATTGTTATGATCTTTCATTTGTTATAAAAGTTTATATAAAGCATACTTTTTTTATTTGTTTCTTTACTTGTATGACAAAATTTGGTTTATTAATCATTTTGCAGCGGTGTTTACGTTTGCTGTATGTTGTTAGATCTGTATGTTTATGCTATAAATTTACTTTGTAGAAGTTTTATTTGTTTCTTTGTAATTTTATATGACTTAAAACTGAGTATTATAAATTAACAACATCGTATTAGCCAATTGTTATGGTTTTGCTAACAGAAGCTCCGAACTGGAAGTAAATAATTCAATTTTGTGTTTTGTTTTATTTGTTTCTTTGTAATTTTATATGACTTAAAACCGAGAATCATAAATTGACAACATTGTATTAGCCAATTGTTTTGGTTTTGCTAACAGAAGCTACGAACTGGAAGTAAATAATTTAATTTTGTGTTTTGCATGATTAACTAGAACTTACACACTTCTTTTTAATTATTTGAAAATAAACTTATGCTGTTGACATATCAAAAATCTAGAGTTGATCAAGTTTAAAGTCAACTCTGGAAACAAGTAAATTAAGCTAATGGCTACTAGATAACAACCTTTGATTCCTGATTGGTTATGCGTTGGCTATAACAACCTTCTTAGTTGTGGAAGCTTCATTTAAAGTATCACTTTATTTGGGGAAATGTCTCAACTTTTTCAAAAATCAATTAGTACAAAATCTATTCTAGATTAGACAACCATCTTAGTATCCTTTTTTGGTAAGAGTCTTGATTGTTGTTCTTGGTCTCATTTGGTTTTATGTTTTACTTTAAAATGATTGAGTTAAAGGATTAATTAGATAGATTGATGATACAAAAATTATCTATTTAAAGTGAACACTAACTTTCAGTTTCAATCCATCATCTCAAAAGCTTTGAACTAAGCCAAATCTTATTGAAACTGACCAAGTTATTACTATGCTATGCTTTGTAGGAAGACCTGTTTGTAACATAATGGTAGACCAGCACCAACATTCAGTTATTACAAGGAGGGTAGCCAGCCAGCTACACCTTTCTCAATATGCCTTAGCTCAGTATGGTGCTGTCAACAGACCTTCAAATCAGAGGCAATTCACTTATGGGAATTACACAAATGCAGGGTTCAGTTATCCAGTGACACAATCATTGGTTGCCGCAAATGCTTCCCCTGTTTTTGTTCAAGCACCATCCGAGAAAGGGCTTACTGGTTTTGCCATTGATTTTCTTATGGGAGGTGTTTCAGCTGCTGTTTCTAAAACTGCTGCTGCCCCGATCGAGCGTGTCAAGCTTTTGATCCAAAACCAAGATGAAATGATCAAGGCTGGCCGTCTTTCTGAACCTTATAAGGGTATTGGAGAGTGTTTCACTAGAACAATTAAAGATGAAGGAATTATGTCTTTGTGGAGAGGAAACACAGCTAATGTTATCAGATACTTTCCTACTCAGGTTTGTTGCTCATTTTTAATATGGCATTTTTCACATTCTACAAATGAAGGAGGTGATTTAGATCGTGTTTCATCTGACCGACAAACACGTAAAACCAAAAAATATTGTTTAAAAGGGTTGGATAATTTTAGACTTTAATCAACCGAACTTTTAGAATTTATCAAACTAGTATTTAAAAAAAATTATTGTCTTGGAGTTTTCATTCTTTTGTTCAAACATGGAATAAAATGAGTGTTTGTAACATGAAATGATAACAGTGTAAGAACTTTAGACAAGTTATCATCTGATTTGACAAGTTATCTGATACTTCTTTTATCTGATACAGGCACTTAACTTTGCATTCAAGGATTACTTCAAGAGTTTGTTTAACTTTAAGAAGGACAAAGATCCTTACTGGAAAGTTTTTGGTGGAAACATTGCCTCTGGTGGTTTTGCTGGTGCATCATCTCTAGTCTTTGTCTTCTCTCTAGATTATGCTAGAACCCGTCTAGCAAATGACGCCAAGGCAGCCAAGAAGGGTGGTGAGAGGCAGTTCAATGGTCTATTTGATGTCTACAAGAAGACATACGCATCAGACGGTATTGCTGGGTTATATCGTGGATTCCCACTTTCAGCTGCTGGTATTTTCATCTACCGTGGTTTGTATTTTGGAATGTACGATTCTCTCAAACCAATTCTTCTCACCGGATCTCTTCAGGTTAGTATTTTTTTCAATTTTGCAATTTGTATTTTTAAATATAAATGTATAAGCTAAATTGTGTTGTTAATGAACAATACAGGATAACTTCTTTGCTAGCTTTGCTTTGGGTTGGTTGATTACAAACGCTGCTGGTCTTGCCTCATACCCCATTGACACCGTGCGTAGAAGAATGATGATGACGTCTGGTGAGGCCGTCAAGTACAAGAACACATTCGATGCATTCAGCCAAATCGTGAAGAAAGAGGGTGTGAAGTCGCTGTTCAAGGGTGGAGCTGCAAACATTCTCAGAGCCATTGCTGGTGCTGGTGTGCTTGCCGGTTACGATCAACTTCAGCTGATCGTTTTCGGAAAGAAATGGTCTGGCGGTAGCGGTTAAGTTTCGGAGGACGGCTGTCTTTAATTTTGGGGTATTTGCCATAATATGGATGATGGTGATAAAATCTTTTCTTTGTTGAGACTAAATTTATGTTGTAGGATTAAAAGCATCCTGCGGTACTTTTGATTTTGTTTGTGTGGTTGCATTTTGAGGTTTTTGCTTATGCAGGAAAGACTCGGTAATAAAATACTTGCTCCAATTTGGATTATAGGTCATTAATTTATGTTTACTATTTGTCGTTATAACAACTTTATTTTGCATTGTTGATTGTTATATCATGGGATGAATGATCTATGATCTGAAGTGCGGTAGGTGATGGATGGTTTTTAGTGGTGAGACGACAGTTTTGTCCGGAATCATCTAGCATTAAGGGTGTTTATTGTTTAGTTCAACACTAAGTTGAACCAAATTCAATCAAAACCAAACCAAATTACAAATTCTGTTTTTTGGTTGGGTTTCAAATTGAGACCAAATTTGTTTCTTGGTTTTGACCGTAGAGCACTCAAACCAAACAAAAAAACTGAACTGATCATCACATATCACTTTTTAGGCAAGGAACAACAATCGAAAGAGCGCTTATTACATTATCATTTTTAATTAAAAAGATGCAATGTTATTGTTACTCTGAATTGCACTATATCTTCGCTATACCACAGGTCCACAATAGAAAACCAATGTTTGCTTTGCACCGTCTGGTCTGTTGCTTTACAATAGTGAAGAACCAATATTTACTTGCAAGTAGGAGGCGAAACCAAAGAAAATACATTTGTAAAAGTTTGTACCAAGTTATCAGTCTTCATATATTTCTTATTTTATTAAACAAATACAATAATCGTTCGTGAAATCATCACTAATCTCATCACACAAACATAATTACACAAGCTTATTGTAAATAACCAATAAAATCAATGACAGCTTTAATAGTCTATAGATCAATGACACAAACATTATTTTTTATCACAGAATCAATTTGTTTTATTTTCTTTCATTTATCAATGTTGTAGTGAAGTTATTTCACAAGTTTTTTCCCTAGTAATTAAAATCATTTAGATACATGTCACACAATCTTAGTAATATTGATATAGTGCATACATCACAGTTAACCATCAAGAAATAGTTATGTAGCAAATGCTTGCAAAGAGTTGATTTCACCAGGTGTGGCACTTTGTCATTTTCTTACAAACATTTTCCATTTAATATATTTCACAAAACATTTATTTTTGGATCAAAACAATATACAACTAACAGAAAACTTAAGAAAGTTTACCTGAGTTATAACTAATAATAGTCTTAATTATACAAAACACAATTTATTTTTCAAAAGTGCGTAATACCAGAACCTGATCTAAAAAAACCCAATATTTTTCTTATGTATTCAAACGACGCTGGGAGATGAGCACGTGCCTTTCGTTTGTTATTGAGAAAATCTTAGATTTAAAAATTGAATTCAACTATGAATTTTTTATATTTTATTGAAATAAAAAGTTTTGTAATTAAAAATAAATTAAAAGGTAGTGATTATGTCTCAATGTTTTTGGGTGTTTTTAGATCTCCGTCACAGATTTTTCAAATAATGCGTATTGTTTTGATGTGATAGCTCACCGGTTAAAAGTTTTTAGGAGAAGATTCATGCACCATAAAAAGGTTGTTGCCCTCTAGGCTTTTGAAGTTTCTAAAATAAACTATGTTGGATTGAGTCCATAAATGGCAATCACAATGGCTAATGGTGGTAGGAAGCCACCAGATTGACAATATTTTATTGGTATTGTTTGTCTATCTATTATCAACTCTACCATCAATCTCATTGAAGAAAACAAAGCTGGCAATGCTAATGCTGCACTTATGACAAATCTTGGACCTAAGACCAAGGTTCTAAAGGATGAATGGAGTGAACAAAAAACTACTATTATACATTATAAGTATCAAACAATGTGATGTCTTTCCTGGTGAAGCTCGGGTTCTAAAATGCATGGTTGTAAAATTCGCTAGGCGCTCCGTAGTCGGTCAAGCAAGGAATTGAGAGTACTCGGTCTAGGCGGAGAGTACTCGGGGAGTACTCGGATACGTTAAATTATAAAGAATTTAGTTCTGGTAAATTAAATATATGTCAAATAACGTAAATTTACTAATATTTATAACAAAATATGTGAAAATGATATTCATTATTTGATATAATAGGCATATAAATTATGTTTTACTTTTGTTAAAGTTCAAATCGGCTCGAGTTGACCTACTATATCTGATTCTAGTTAAGGTTGACCGCGTTTGATCGATTCTGAGTAATTAAGCGGAGTTGAAGAAAGTCGACTTGGCAATCTACCTTGGAACGATTACTCGGAGAGTACTCGGCCTTGTAGACCTTGTTTCACAACCATGCTAAAATGTGACCCTTAAAGATCTAAAATGTTCGTCCCTTATAGCGTTCACATCAGGTTTCATATCTTTATTCTTATAATTACATTAAAAATCACCATTTTTTCGATCTTCTTCTCAATTAAATAATATTTTTAATATTTTTATCACTATCTTTTCTTCACACACTCATAACCACTTTTTAAAATATTTAAAAATTTATAGGGATTGAATAGATTCCCTAAATATACACAAACTCGCAACCACTTACAACTATTTTTTTTAAATATAACAAACACACTCACTTACATAAATTTAGGGAACCTACTGTGAATGCTCTTAGAACCTCGAACTTTAGGTGCAAGACGTGCCATAAATGCAACAATAATATTTCCCACATTTTTTTCTTTAACGAAACTGATGATGGAATTAACAACAAACACGCAAACGATACCAACAAAACCCTACCAATCTAGCGGCTTCCGACCAACATTAGCAAGTGCAATTGCCATTATCGCTGTAACATCTAAACCCATAAACCTCATAAACTTAGAAATTTGCTTTCATTCTATACTCATATTTGTTACCAGGTTTATGGTCGATACATATTAAAGTTTCAGCTGTTTTACACATCACATAGGATGAACTACATTGTATTTCTAGATCATACATGCATAAACAAACTTACATATAAATGTATAAGATAAATTAAATCATATAAAGTGTGTAAACTGTAGTTACATGAAAGTGTTTGCTCTCATAGTGGTCATGAGCAATAACAAACTTAGCAATTTCCAAAACCTATAGTATCAAATATACCATAACGATAATTGAAAAGTAATAGAAAAACTTATTATTTTTGTGTTTAGTTCATTGATCGGTCTTGTGTAAGGTTCTAAATATAATAGCTGCACTTGAACTTCATACAAGAAATGAATAAATGATTCAACACATGGATTTGTGCTTTTTTTTTTAAATTTAGTGATCAGAAACTTTATGGTATATTTAAGGTCGTAGGTTTTGGTCGCTCAACCCGTTATTCTCAATCCACCCTCATTCCCATTTCCATCCACATCCTAAAATTTTAAAAAAAAATAATCAACACATTCACTTCATCACATTTCTCATCCCAGTACTCATCCTCAATAATTTTAGGAGAATTCAACCTCATCCTTTAAATATAGAGGCTTGCTATTCATCACTCATATATTTCTTTTAATACTTGGGTGGAAAAAATAGATATAATATATATAAAATAATAAATAAGTAGTATTTAATTAAAATAAAGATAGATATGAGGTATTAGATGTGCAATGTTTTAGAAAAAATAGGTAAATTTAAAAATTAATGTTTGTTTTTATATATTATTAGAATGTGGATGAGAAATTAATTGTCGAGGCTCTAATAAATTTCTTTGTGTTTTAGCCTTGAAGCTGGAATAGTTTATGCATTTATCCCAGATAGATTTTGTATAAGTTAAGACGATCATCATAAGTTCAAATACTATTTAAAAAAAATATGTTCTATTACACCAAGTTTTTCCCGAGTAGGTTTAAATTATAACCTTTTTAGAACAACTTCTTATTAATATTTTTTAATCACCGATATTTACAGTTATAAAATTTAAACTCTTGACAATTTAAATATTTATTAAAGCTTAATAGAAAGTCAAAGTTCTCTTTGTTTGTGAACTATTTATTATTATTATTTTGACATCATATCATTGTGTGTGATAGCACCACTTCATTGAATCTGTATACATCAAGTTGACATATAAAAATAGAAACACTATTCTGTTTTAACTCGTTTTGTTCATACCAACATCAAATTTAAATATGCACTCATCTTTTTGACCTCATCTCTTATTTCTAGATCAACATTGCATCCGTACATGCACAACACTTCATCACCCTTCATTTGTCTACGAGTCTCCTTAATTGATATGCTACAACCACAGGAAACATGTACAATATCATGGTAGCTCTCGGGATTTTATGGTCATTCGTGTTATATTTTTGGAGCGTTTAATTAAAGAAAACGTGGTATAAGTTAGATTTAGAAATATGATCATGTATAAATATATACAGATAAATAAGAATGCATAAGAAATTATATATAAAAGTTTGTATGTATATTGCATAAAATGAGATATATAAATAAGCTAGTTAAGTTTGAGAGTTTAATGGAGTTAGAAACACAGAGAACAAAATGCTGCATATATAAAATTTTACAGCATGTTATATTTTATTATGAAATAATACCAAATAACATAAAAATATAGTAAAGAATAATGTTACAAATGAATTTTTTTTATATGTTAAAATTTCAGTCGACACCCTTCCTACTCCTTTTAACGTGCAAGTTAAACACGTTTTAGTGACAGGAGTTTAACTTTTAACACATTGAATAAGTATTACGGAAAGATGTATTATATTGTGACTTTCAAGAACAACATAATGATTTACGTATAAAACAAAATTTTCCCATATGATACACACAATTATTAGTATTATAGTGATATGTCTAGAATACTTTGATAAAGAAAAGTTATGAACCGAAAAAAATACAATAGTTAACTAGTTAATTATTAACAATACAATAATGTGTCCGACGCTTGACTTAACTTCGTTTTAGCAGAGTCTAGAAAATGATCAAAATCAGTTTACGATCTGATACTTGCAACCATACTCTTCATGATTTACAGGAGGTTTTTTCTCACAGGTTGAACTTGTGAGCTCAATGTCCCAATAAAATAATTTTACCAAATGTTATAAGATTTACCTTAATATAAATTAAAATTAAAATTCAATATTTTTAAATCTTTTTGTATTTTTTGACACATTAAAAAAAGATATTAACAATCTTAGGTTTTGGGATTAGTTTCCATTTCCCCTTCTGAACGCGTTGAATACATAAACAAAACCATTTGTCCTACTGGCAGTCACCAACTACTCTATGACTTCCTCAAAGAGACATCTTTGTAGCACTGAGTAAACCATGAACCCCTTGCTAATTTTAATAATACTATTACAACCTGTTTTATTTATTAAAATAATGTGTGCCATTGCTATATAAAGGTTGCAATCAAATCAATTTAACACACAAATACAAATCTCGGTTTCTAAAGGTAGTGGTGCTAATATGGGAAGCCTTAGGATGTTGAGGCATTGGCCTCAAGTGTATGCTTTTGTTTTTGTTTTACTAGCTGCCATCGTTATTGCGGATAAGCCTTATGGTTACAACTCTCCATGGTCTAATGGTAGAAAAATTCCCCCGTTTAAGCATAATTTGCCAAAGTCACGATATTATAACAAGTCTCCACCAACACCGGTTAAAAACAGATGGCAACATCTACCTTATCTTCACAAATCTCCTCCATCATCATATATCTACAAGTCTCCTCCACCTCCATCACCACCACAATCACCCCCATATGTTTACAAGTCTCCACCACCACCATCACCTTCCCCGCCACCTCCATACATGTATAAGTCTCCACCACCTCCGTCACCATCTCCACCACCTCCATATGTGTACAAATCACCTCCACCACCATCACCATCTCCACCACCTCCTTATGTATATAAGTCTCCACCACCTCCCTCACCTTCTCCACCACCTCCATATGTGTACAAGTCTCCTCCTCCACCATCACCGTCTCCACCTCCTCCATATGTCTACAAGTCACCTCCACCACCATTACTGTCTCCACCTCCTCCATATGTGTACAAGTCTCCTCCTCCACCATCACCGTCTCCACCTCCTCCATATGTCTACAAGTCACCTCCACCACCATCACCGTCTCCACCTCCTCCATATGTGTACAAGTCTCCTCCTCCACCATCACCGTCTCCACCTCCTCCATATGTGTACAAGTCTCCTCCACCACCATCACCATCTCCACCTCCTCCATATGTCTACAAGTCACCTCCACCACCATCTCCGTCTCCACCTCCTCCATATGTGTACAAGTCTCCTCCTCCACCATCACCGTCTCCACCTCCTCCATATGTGTACAAGTCTCCTCCACCACCATCACCATCTCCACCTCCTCCATATGTCTACAAGTCTCCTCCACCACCATCACCGTCTCCACCTCCACCATCACCGTCTCCACCTCCTCCATATGTCACAAGTCACCTCCACCACCATCACCATCTCCACCTCCTCCATATGTGTACAAGTCTCCTCCTCCACCATCACCATCTCCACCTCCTCCATATGTGTACAAGTCTCCTCCTCCACCATCACCATCTCCACCTCCTCCATATGTCTACAAGTCTCCTCCTCCACCATCACCATCTCCGCCTCCTCCATATGTGTACAAGTCTCCTCCTCCACCATCACCATCTCCGCCACCTCCATATGTGTACAAGTCACCTCCACTACCTTCTCCGTCTCCACCTCCTCCATATGTGTACAAGTCTCCTCCTCCACCATCACCGTCTCCACCTCCTCCATACGTGTACAAGTCTCCTCCTCCACCATCACCATCTCCACCTCCTCCATATGTCTATAAGTCACCTCCACCACCATCACCGTCTCCACCTCCTCCATATGTGTACAAGTCTCCTCCTCCACCATCACCGTCTCCACCTCCTCCATACGTGTACAAGTCTCCTCCTCCACTATCACCATCTCCACCTCCTCCATATGTGTACAAGTCACCTCCTCCACCATCACCATCCCCACCTCCTCCATATGTCTACAAGTCACCTCCACCACCATCACCTTCTCCACCCCCTCCATATGTATACAAGTCACCTCCACCACCATCACC
This sequence comes from Flaveria linearis, assembly GCA_024085815.1. NCBI lineage: Eukaryota > Viridiplantae > Streptophyta > Magnoliopsida > Asterales > Asteraceae > Flaveria > Flaveria linearis. The sequence continues at coordinate 11,537,968 of CM044013.1, forward strand.
ATCTCCTCCTCCACCATATGTCTATAAGTCTCCTCCTCCACCATCACCATCTCCCCCGCTACCATACATATACAAATCTCCCCCTCCACCATCACCATCACCACTACCTCCTTATGTATACAAATCTCCACCCCCGCCATCCCCACCCCCTCCATACATCTACAAATCTCCCCCTCCACCATCACCATCCCCTCCTCCCCCTTATATTTACAAGTCTCCACCGCCGCCATCTTTTGTACAACATCATCCATATTACTACAAATCACCACTTCCACAATCAAAGTCACCCCCTCATATGGGATATTACTATAAGTCTTCCCCACCGTCAAGACATTATTAAAGCATAAACTAAGAAATTGACAAGCAATATACTTGGACTTACCATTCAAATGTTCTTTTTCTATGTACCTTATTTGCTTTTGCCATTATATTTTAATCAATTGTATTTGGGAGTTAATAAACTTTCACCATAAACATGATCTCTATTTATTTATGTTAAATTTACCTTTTGTGCTATCAATAAAAAGACATGATTGATAATATCACTTTCTTTCTTCATATAATATTCTTTTTGGTTATTTTTCCTTCTCTTTCCTAGAGTACATACGCAAAATATATGTATCCAAATGGAATTTTCAAAATAAATATTATGTTTTTAGAATTCTAAATCTAAAATTTTTAATATTTTATTTGAAACTATAATGTTATGTATAAACTATTGAATACATCTTGAATTATGGATCAAACTGTGAAAATTTAACCATGTTTCTTCAATCACAAATATAAAACTAGACATTAGAATAATAAAACTTACATGTAGGAAATAATATCTTTGATGCGGGCGACGATGCCATTTTTGATTTATTCATTCTCGTTATGAAACATTTAAATAATTATATATCTTTTACATAACAAGAGATAAACTTTTAAGGTGAATAAACTGATGTGTGTAAAGTATATATATTTAAATAAGAATTTTTCACACAAATTGAGTTTTAACTTAATAAACGATTATCATTCTTAAACAAACTATACATAATAGTCAAGTGCACTTATCGCATAATAGTATAGTTTTAGATAAACCAATTTTGTGTGAAAATGGGTGGATGATGTTAGGTCCTTCTTGAAAGTGTGAAATCATTAATCTTGGCCTTCAAATCTTACAAAAACTCTTGAGAAATGCTCAAAGACATCTAACGCTTTGAGGGATGCTAGGGTTTTGAAAGAAATGAAAGTTATGCTGGAAATAAAGTGTACTAGGGTTATAAACCCTTTTTCTGCTCAAATATGGTCATATCTGAAGTGATATCACCATATTCAGCATTAAAAATGGTCTATTTAGAATTTGACAGCTTATATTGTAACATCCTGTATTTTTGTTCGGTTTATTTATGCCATTTTATAGCATCATTAGTAAATTTTTATATATATAAAAATATATATATATATATAATAACAATAATAATAATAGATAATAATAATAATAATAATAATAATAATAATATAATAATAATAATAATAATAATAATAATAATAATAATAATAATAAAACTTAGAATTTAAAGTACAGGGGGTTGTTTTGCCATTTTGAAAACTTTGAATAAAAGTTTAAAACATGAAATAATAAACATTCGAAAGAAGAGGGGCCAATTGTGTAAATTTCCCAAACCACCCCCCTTCTACCCCGTAATTCCGGTCACCGGCCGGTGGGAGCTCCGGCGAGCTTCAAACACCTATTTTTAACGCGATTTGACCCGAATTAAACCCCCCAACTCGCTTCGACCCTCAGTTTCGAACCCGAACCCCATTTAATTTCGATTCCCCGCTCGTTCCTCCTTCCAAAACGAAACCGTGTCTAACCTTAATAAAATTCGAAATCAAACCTTGCCAAAATCACAAATTGAATCGAATCAAATCATTCCTAAAGTTAATACGCGGTCTAGAAAATTAATCAATCAATCTATAACACAAATTAACAACTCGAATCTCTCAAAATTTGAAAGTATACACGCGGTTTCAAAATCAAACGCGTTACGCCCGTAGACCATGAAATCAAGCTTATAAATTAGGGGCGTTCAACTCATTTTGAAGTTCTTAAACACCCCTAACCCTCAATTTCACTAAAACCTTCTCGATCAAAAAGCCCCAATTCACGAACACTCGAAGCTGAGTCGATCTTGAAATCACTCGAAGCTTAATCGAAACAGGTAATTAGAACCTGTTATTGACTCGATTTGGTCCAGGGATCAAAAGCCCCATGATGATTCGGGTGTTTAACATCGAATCGGAGGTCAATTTTGATCCTGTTGAACCTAGGGTTCATTCAAAATTGGGGGAAACCGGGGAACAAAGCTTAAAAGCAAAGCAAACCAAAGTGAAACCAAGACATTGGCCCTGGTTCACTGGTCTCTGCGCCCCACACTTTCAGGGGAGGTCCCGGGTTCGACCCCGGGCAACCCCCTTTTCCTCTTCTTTTTCTGATTTTTTTTCTTTTCTTTATTTCTTTTTAATTATTAAACCTTTTTAAATTCTGAAAATTTCTAAAATTAATTTTATAAAATGCAGATTTATTTTCCTATTTTTGTTTAATTAATTTGTGACTAAATTTATTTTATAAAATACATTTGTATTTATAAATACCTAATTTTAGTTTTAAAAATACAAAAGAAATACTTGTATATGTATACATATATTTTAAATAATTAAATTGTTTAGTACTTATACCATATATATATATTTTAATAACTAAATCACTTAATATGATATTATAATTGTTTAGTATGTATATTTATATATCCATGCAAACAATTAAATTGTTTAGTTATTTATACCTATATATATATATATATTATATATTGCTCTTTTGATAGTTAAATCACCTATTATGATTATTATACACAATATTATAATTGTTTAGTATATATATTTATATATATATTCAAACAATTAAATTGTTTAATTTCTTATACCTATATATATATATATATTTATATATAGTTCCTTATAATAGCTAAATCACTTATTATAATCCTTATAAATTGGTTCAACGTACAATTAAATCAAGCTTATTTATTCTTTCTCTTACGCGCAAACAATTGATTATACCAAGTATAATCCATTCGTTCCATTTAACCGATCACGTTATTAACATGTAATAAATACGGATAATTATTAAATCCTATAATACCTACAATTAATCATCAAACAAATTATAACGCGCTATTTTATTTCGTTTAGGTGCGTTGTGACGTTTGTGTTGGAAATCTTATTCGTGGTTATTCTTATTACATCTACAAGTCTCCTTATTAAACACGTGAGTTCTTATGCCCCGCTTTACGATTATTTCACATCTTTCGGGGTGAAACATGTTGCTTATACAAACTTACACATACACGCTTTGATACTTATTACACACGTGCAATTCTTTACATAGTCGTGGTTGTTTGGATATGTTAAGTATTATATGAGATGTGACATACGTGTGCAATCATTAACTATTGCTAGCCTAGCGAAGACTTAGATCTTTGGGCCTGACAAGCCTATTTGGTGCTAAAGTCGATGTATTGCCAACTCCTAGGAGCCGTATGCTTGTGCACTAGGGAACCAAATACACTTAGCTAATCATGCTTATTCTTATTATTCAGTCGAGGCTTGATTGTAACTATGCATGTTCTATATACTCGCTATCTTGTGACCATTGACTAGAATTGCCACATTTTGTATACTTATTGTATTTAAAACCATGAGAATTCACCAACTAGTTAGTTGACTTTATTTTCAACATGTTTCAGGTAATGTGCAAGCTTAGCGATGATTGAAGAATGCATAAACCTAGATCATGGACCTAGGCTTAATAAAGACGATTGAATTCTTGTTTTTGTTTGATTTATTTTGAGAAATTTATGTATGTGGTGATTGAAAACAATTGATTAATGCATTTTATACTTTAACATAGCGTTATGTGGCTGTGAACAATCTTAACCCTCACACCTCGACGTTTCCGCCGTCAAGGTTGGGGTGTCACAGATTGGTATCAGAGCCCATAACTATAGGGATTTAGGTTATTAGAAATGGTGACCTAGACTATAGTTTATGCATGATCCTTATAGAATAGTATTCTTATGAATACATACTTATTGTTTGTATGCTGCCTAACGCTATGCCTCATTATGTGTAATGTGATGCCTTGGCATAGGTGCCTTTCTACATAATTACATATTGTTACCCGTCTCCCCTAGACTTATCTTAAACGTTGATTCTCCCCGACAGTTACTATTTCTTATACTTATTCTCGTCTCCAAGTAGAATTTATTGATAGGAATTCTTTAGACTTTATGTCTAATCTTGTAAATATCCCATCAAGATTTTTGATTTCATAAACCAAAGAACTAATGTGGTACATAGACACCTGTATTCTGGATTTTCTGGCAAAAGGCCCTCGGGCTAAGGTAAGCATTTCGCATAAATCCTACGGGACCAGTTATGCTTACCTGGGGATTTCCGGGATGAGTGATAAACTATGACCAACATACACGAGTTTCTGAGGTGAATGGGTCAATTCATCTTGACGTGTCAACGTTTCCAAATGGTGATGCGTCACCAAATGGAATCATTCCGTATAAATCATGATTCTTACCTTAAATGCCCATCCTTATTATCCTTTAACCGATCCTAACCCAATTTGTATTTTTCCAGCATGTCTCGTTACCACGAAAACCGAGGAAGATCCGGCCGTAAGCTTGCTGCCATGATTGCCCGGCAAATGGCTGCGGTCATCCCGACCATGGTGGCTGAACTCAGCAGCACTATGATCGCAAACGTCACGAACAACAGCAATGGCCAAGGGGAAAATAGTGCGAACCAATGGCGTAACAACCAGTCTTGCACCTTCAAGCACTTTAGTTCATGCAAGCCTCCGAGTTATAGTGGCAAGGAAGGTGCCACCGGTCTGCTAGAATGGTTTGAGGGGATGGAGAACACCTTCGTCAATTGTGAGTGCCCCGAAGCACTCAAAGTAAGGTATGCCACCAGTATGCTGCAGCAACGGGCCTTAACGTGGTGGAACAGTGAAAAGAGGAACCGAGGCCCCGATGCAATCTTGGCTTTAACTTGGGAGGAATTCAAAAACATAGCCATAGCCAAGTTTTGCCCGAGGAGTGAAATCCAGAAACTGGAGGAAGAATTCTGGAACCTGAAACAGGATGGCGGGAACCATCTGGCATATTCTACCCGTCATCATGAACTGAGCATACTACTGCCACACATGGTGGATACTGTTTCCCGAAACGTGGAAAAATTTATTAAGGGTGTGCCGCCTCAAATTCAGGATGCCGTTGTGGGTAGCCGACCCGCAACTCTGGAAGAAGCCATCACTATCACTGCACAGCTGACGGAGAACCACATCCGAGCAGGCACTATGTCTGCAAAGGGTGCCAAGAAGACTGAGAAGACGACCCCCGAGGAGGTCAAGGAGGTCAAGCCTGATAGCAAGAAACGGAAGTTTGTACCGGCACGGAACTACACCGTGGCTGCTCCTAAACCGCCCCAAAGACAGTGTACTACCGGGGCTACACCGGCCGCACAAGTGCCCGTGGCAAGGGCTTATGCAGGCCCTCTACCTATGTGCAACACGTGTAGGTACCATCATCCGGGAAACCTTCCGTGTCGCATCTGCACACTATGTGGCAAGTACGGGCACCTTGTGGCAACGTGTCGCCAAGCATTGGGAAACGCAGTGACGGAACCAAATCGGGTCTGCTACAACTGTGGAGAACCAGGTCACTACCGACCCCAGTGCCCTCGTCTTGTGGCAATGTTCCACAAGCTCGTGGACGTGCCTTCAACATCAACGCGAACCAAGCCCAGGCGAACAACGAGGTGGTGAACGGTACGTAAAAAAAAAATAAATTGCAACCCTAGTGCCTTTAAAATCTATACAGGTATGTTTCTTATTAATGACATCTATGCATACGTATTATTTGATTCGGGCGCCGATAGAAGTTTCGTTTCCTTAGAGTTCGAGCCGACACTTTCTAAACCTCGCTCAAATCTAGAGAGACCTCTCACCGTCGAAGTTGCTGATGGAGAACCCATCACCGTCGACGTGGTTATCCGCGATTGTCTATTGTGTCTCGACGACCATAAGTTTCTTATCGACCTTATTCCTATGAAGCTAGGGAGTTTCGACGTCATTATTGGCATGGATTGGTTATCTAAGAACCATGCCGAGATCATTTGTTTCGAGAAGTGCATTCGCATGCCCTTACCCTCCGGGGACACGTTGAAGGTGTTCGGTGAATGGTCCTCCAAAGGCCTCAAGCTTATGTCATGTACTAAGGCTCAGAAATGCCTAAGTAAGAGTTATCCGGCATTCTTGGCCTATGTAGTCAACACCAAAACCAAGGAGAAGGAACTCAAAGATGTTCCAGTTGTACGAGAATTCCCTGAGGTCTTTCCCGATGATCTTAGCGGGTTACCTCCCGTACACGAAGTAGAATTTAAAATCGACTTGATTCCGGGAGCAAGCCCCGCGGCTAAATCACCTTACCGACTCGCACCATCGGAAATGCAAGAACTCTCTAGCCAACTCCAGGAATTATCCGAGAAGGGGTTTATCCGCCCTAGTTCTTCTCCTTGGGGTGCACCTGTCTTATTTGTGAAGAAGAAAGATGGGTCTTTCCGCATGTGCATCGATTACCGGGAGCTCAACAAGTTGACCATCAAGAACTGGTATCATCTTCCTCGTATCGACGATCTTTTCGACCAACTTCAAGGAGCTGCAATCTTTTCAAAAATCGACTTGCGTTCGGGTTATCACCAACTGCGAGTCCACGACGACGATATCCCAAAGACTGCATTCCGCACTCGGTATGGGCATTACGAGTTCATGGTTATGCCTTTCGGCTTAACCAATGCTCCAGCGGTCTTCATGGATCTTATGAATCGGGTGTGCAAGCCATACCTAGACAAGTTCGTCATCGTTTTCATTGACGACATTCTTATTTATTCCAAGTCTCGCTCCGATCATGAACTTCATCTCCGTCAAATCCTCGAACTGTTGAAGAAGGAACAACTGTACGCGAAATTCTCGAAATGTGAGTTTTGGCTTGAAGAAGTACAGTTCTTAGGGCACGTTGTGAATAGTCAAGGAATTCACGTCGACCCTGCGAAGGTTGAAGCCGTAAAGAATTGGAGTGCTCCCACAACTCCGACGGAAGTTCGATCGTTTCTTGGTCTAGCCGGGTATTACCGGCGATTTATTGCCAACTTCTCAAAAATCGCAAAGCCACTCACGTCCTTGACTCAGAAGAACAAGCCTTTCGAGTGGAAAGCCGAGCAAGAAGAGGCGTTTGAGACATTGAAGCACAAGTTGTGCAATGCTCCTATTCTGACGCTACCGGATGGAAATGACGACTACACGGTATACTGCGACGCGTCAAAACAAGGCCTTGGTTGTGTCCTCATGCAACGGGGAAAGGTCATCGCATATGCCTCGAGACAATTGAAGGTTCACGAGGTAAATTATACGACGCACGATCTCGAGCTCGGAGCGGTGGTCTTTGCTTTGAAAATCTGGAGACACTATCTATACGGCACGCAATGTATAGTCTACACGGACCACAAGAGCCTCCAACACGTTTTCAATCAGAAGGACCTCAATATGAGGCAACGTCGTTGGGTGGAACTAATTAGCGACTACGGTTGTGATATCCGCTACCATCCCGGCAAGGCAAATGTCGTAGCCGATGCATTGAGTCGAAAGACGCATCAAAAGATGGTTTCCGTTCAAGAGATTCGCGACCGACGCCAATGGTTCGATACATTGGGAGAGTTTGATACTGAAGTCCGACTCGATGTCAACAATGCTACGGTGTTATTGCAGAACTTAAGGATCGATTGTGACATCGAGGCGAGTATTCGAGAAGCACAGCAAGCGGTGCAAACCGAAGGGAGTATGAAGGAAGAGCTCGAGCCAAATCTCTTAGCCCAATTAGAAACAAGAGCCAATGGGCTAATGTATTTCGCAAACCGAATCTGGATCCCCAAACGCAATAACCTTCGGGCTTCTATCATGAACGAAGCACACCGGACTCGTTATTCTATTCACCCGGGCTCCGATAAGATGTACATGGACTTACGGAGTCAATATTGGTGGCCCGGAATGAAACGAGACATAGCAACCTATGTTGCTAAGTGCCTTACATGCACGAAGGTTAAAGCGGAGCATCAACGTCCAAGTGGATTACTTGAACAACCCGAAATTCCCATGTGGAAGTGGGAACATATATCCATGGATTTCATAACCAAGCTACCTCGGACATCTCGCGGGCACGATAGCATATGGGTAATCGTCGACCGATTGACCAAGTCGGCACATTTTATACCCATACGCGACACATATAAGACATCAAGGTTAGCCCGGATTTACATTGACGAGATCGTAAGCCGTCATGGTGTGCCTCTTCACATTATATCCGACCGAGACGCTCGATTCACTTCTCACTTTTGGTCTACTATGCAAGAACTTCTGGGTACACAATTGGATTTAAGCACGGCTTACCATCCCCAAACCGATGGCCAAACCGAGCGGACGATCCAAACCCTGGAAGACCTGTTACGTCTCTGTGTCCTTGATTTTGGGGGCGACTGGGATACGCACCTACCGCTCGCAGAATTCTCCTACAACAACAGTTACCACTCAAGCATCCAAATGGCACCGTTCGAAGCACTTTACGGTCGTAAGTGTCGTTCACCAATCTGCTGGACCGACGTTGGCGAGAATCTTATTACCGGTCCCGAGCTCATAAAGAGACGACCGATAAAGTCGCTATCATCCGCAAGAACCTGGAAGTGGCAAGAAGTCGACAGAAAAGCTACGCTGATAAACGTCGCAAGCCACTGGAATTCCAAGTTGGGGAGATGGTCCTTCTCAAGGTCTCACCGTGGAAGGGTGTGGTTCGCTTTGGAAGGAAGGGCAAGTTAGCTCCAAGGTTTGTAGGGCCTTTCAAGGTTCAGAAAAGAATCGGGAAAGTGGCCTACAAACTAGAACTACCCTCCGACCTTAGTGGAATTCACCCTGTCTTCCACGTCTCAAATCTGAGGAAGTGTCTGGCCGACGATAATTTGCATGTGCCATTGGAAGACATTCAGATCGACGAGTCACTACACTTCGTTGAAAAACCCGTCGAAATCATGGATCGCATTATGAAGAAGACTAGGACCTCTACGACCCCAATTGTAAATGTTCGATGGGAGAACAAACGAGGAGCGGAATTCACTTGGGAGCGTGAAGAACATATGAAGAAGACTTACCCTTACTTATTCTTGTAACCCTTTTTGATTCTTAATTTCGGGACGAAATTCTTTTAAGTTGGGGAGACTGTAACATCCTGTATTTTTGTTCGGTTTATTTATGCCATTTTATAGCATCATTAGTAAATTTTTATATATATAAAAATATATATATATATAATAACAATAAATAATAATATAATAATAATAATAATAATAATAATAATAATAATAATAATAATATAATAATAATAATAATAATATAAATAATAATAATAATAATAATAATAAAACTTAGAATTTAAAGTACAGGGGGTTGTTTTGCCATTTTGAAAACTTTGAATAAAAGTTTAAAACATGAAATAATAAACATTCGAAAGAAGAGGGGCCAATTGTGTAAATTTCCCAAACCACCCCCCTTCTACCCCGTAATTCCGGTCACCGGCCGGTGGGAGCTCCGGCGAGCTTCAAACACCTATTTTTAACGCGATTTGACCCGAATTAAACCCCCCAACTCGCTCGACCCTCAGTTTCGAACCCGAACCCCATTTAATTTCGATTCCCCGCTCGTTCCTCCTTCCAAAACGAAACCGTGTCTAACCTTAACAAAATTCGAAATCAAACCTTGCCAAAATCACAAATTGAATCGAATCAAATCATTCCTAAAGTTAATACGCGGTCTAGAAAATTAATCAATCAATCTATAACACAAATTAACAACTCGAATCTCTCAAAATTTGAAAGTATACACGCGGTTTCAAAATCAAACGCGTTACGCCCGTAGACCATGAAATCAAGCTTATAAATTAGGGGCGTTCAACTCATTTTGAAGTTCTTAAACACCCCTAACCCTCAATTTCACTAAAAACCTTCTCGATCAAAAAGCCCCAATTCACGAACACTCGAAGCTGAGTCGATCTTGAAATCACTCGAAGCTTAATCGAAACAGGTAATTAGAACCTGTTATTGACTCGATTTGGTCCAGGGATCAAAAGCCCCATGATGATTCGGGTGTTTAACATCGAATCGGAGGTCAATTTTGATCCTGTTGAACCTAGGGTTCATTCAAAATTGGGGGAAACCGGGGAACAAAGCTTAAAAGCAAAGCAAACCAAAGTGAAACCAAGGCATTGGCCCTGGTTCACTGGTCTCTGCGCCCCACACTTTCAGGGGAGGTCCCGGGTTCGACCCCGGGCAACCCCCTTTTCCTCTTCTTTTTCTGATTTTTTTTTCTTTTCTTTATTTCTTTTTAATTATTAAACCTTTTTAAATTCTGAAAATTTCTAAAATTAATTTTATAAAATGCAGATTTATTTTCCTATTTTTGTTTAATTAATTTGTGACTAAATTTATTTTTATAAAATACATTTGTATTTATAAATACCTAATTTTAGTTTTAAAAATACAAAAGAAATACTTGTATATGTATACATATATTTTAAATAATTAAATTGTTTAGTACTTATACCTATATATATATATTTTAATAACTAAATCACTTAATATGATATTATAATTGTTTAGTATGTATATTTATATATCCATACAAACAATTAAATTGTTTAGTTATTTATACCTATATATATATATATTTATATATTGCTCTTTTGATAGTTAAATCACCTATTATGATTATTATACACAATATTATAATTGTTTAGTATATATATTTATATATATATTCAAACAATTAAATTGTTTAATTTCTTATACCTATAAATATATATATATATATATTTATATATAGTTCCTTATAATAGCTAAATCACTTATTATAATCCTTATAAATTGGTTCAACGTACAATTAAATCAAGCTTATTTATTCTTTCTCTTACGCGCAAACAATTGATTATACCAAGTATAATCCATTCGTTCCATTTAACCGATCACGTTATTAACATGTAATAAATACGGATAATTATTAAATCCTATAATACCTACAATTAATCATCAAACAAATTATAACGCGCTATTTTATTTCGTTTAGGTGCGTTGTGACGTTTGTGTTGGAAATCTTATTCGTGGTTATTCTTATTACATCTACAAGTCTCCTTATTAAACACGTGAGTTCTTATGCCCCGCTTTACGATTATTTCACATCTTTCGGGGTGAAACATGTTGCTTATACAAATTACACATACACGCTTTGATACTTATTACACACGTGCAATTCATTACATAGTCGTGGTTGTTTGGATATGTTAAGTATTATATGAGATGTGACATACGTGTGCAATCATTAACTATTGCTAGCCTAGCGAAGTCTTAGATCTTTGGGCCTGACAAGCCTATTTGGTGCTAAAGTCAATGTATTGCCGACTCCTAGGAGCCGTATGCTTGTGCACTAGGGAACCAAATACACTTAGCTAATCATGCTTATTCATATTATTCAGTCGAGGCTTGATTGTAACTATGCATGTTCTATATACTCGCTATCTTGTGACCATTGACTAGAATTGCCACATTTTGTATACTTATTGTATTTAAAACCATGAGAATTCACCAACTAGTTAGTTGACTTTATTTTCAACATGTTTCAGGTAATGTGCAAGCTTAGCGATGATTGAAGGAATGCATAAACCTAGATCATGGACCTAGGCTTAATAAAGACGATTGAATTCTTGTTTTTGTTTGATTTATTTTGAGACATTGATGTATGTGGTGATTGAAAACAATTGATTAATGGCATTTTATACTTTAACATAGCGTTATGTGGCTGTGAACAATCTTAACCCTCACACCTCGACGTTTCCGCCGTCAAGGTTGGGGTGTCACATATATGGTCATATGTCTTATATTCAGCTTCAATATGGTCATATTAGAAGTATTTTTCCTCTTGAACCTCTTCAAATCTTGGACTTTCTTTACAAAAATCACCGAGCTTCACCCGAAACCTACAAAATTCAAATAAAACACAAATAAGTGTCTAAAATATGAATTTTATATAAAAATAACTTAAAATGCAAAGAAATATAAATTGTAAACATGTATATTTATTATCATATCATAAGAAAGAAGTTTTCACTTTTAAAACACAATTGCATAGAGTTAGATAAGCAAACCACTTACACACTCAATTCAATCATGATTAAGAGGAAACTAAATTGGAATGCGAGAAAATTGGATTTTTGATCCTCATTTTTAGGCTACATTAATTCATGGGATAAGGGGCATATTTTTTTGTTGAATCATATTTTGTCATGTGGTATTATGATATATCAATTATCAAGTATAGTTAATTATATGTAAGCTTCCAAATGAGCTCTAATAAGCAAAGCTCCAATTCAATTTGGTCTGGACACCAACTTTTTGAGGATTTGTAATTTAAACGCTTCTATAATCTAAGAGTCATGTAATCAGGGATTTTAGACCGAAACAATTAGGTGGCTCATCCGAATTTCTCAAGAGGATAACACTGATGTATTTCTCAAGAACAAAGTATGAAACTGTAAGACTTTCATAAACTATAAGAGAGAATGATCAAAAGATTGATTTCTTATTCAGGGTGTTGGGGATTATAAACTACCATAAGACGGTTTTCATTTTTAATTCAAAATGCACAAGGCAGAGTCATTTTCATCCTCGAATTTTATATGTAAAATTTTGAAAATATAAATTTCTAATGATTATTATCACATCTGAATTTCAGCTCAAGCTAGAGTCGGGAGCTGCCACCTTTTAGACCTCGTTTCTAGGGGCAACCCTGGACCCTCTCCAAGGAGGTGGCCCCTCGAGAGCCCCAATTTTGTAGATACTTTATCCCTAATAACTGGCCAATGAGATTCTAATTACTTAAATCATATAAAAAAATCACACAAGTGTGCATTCTACCACGTCTTAACTTATTTAGAGCATTCACAACCCGTTTCTTATATATATGTGAGTGGGTGCCCTATACTATGGGGGATGGTTTTGAGTTGTGAGTGAAAGAGATATAAATTTTTATGGGGATTGTACCGTGTTTTCCCATATTTTGGGAAACACGGTACAACCCATATAAATTTTTTAATATTTTTAAAAGTGGTTGTAATGAATGAAAGAGAAAATGTAATGATAAAGGTATGAAAAATTATTATTTAATTGAAAATGATAGAGAAAAATTAGTAATGTTTAGTGTAATTATAAAGATGAAGATGGGGATGGGGGATAGATTGTGAATGCTTTTAATGTATAGTTTAATTTATATTGGTCAAACATATCAATTCAAGTATTCAGTTATACTAAAATAGCTATCACTTTTCTATATCCATACACTGAACACTTGTGGCTGCCAATGATCATGAAACAAAACACTTTGTCTCACAACAAAGAGTAAGATTTATTTATGACCAACCCTTTGGTGTGAAAATCAGTAATGACTTCTTTGTAACACCATATGTTCATAGAAAAAAAAATCTCTGCCATTCATACTTCAAATTGGAAGCTAATATAAAGATATTAGCTAACTTCTTAGGAGATTTGTCGTAACTTTCTTCTACAAATCATTCCTTTCATTAAGCATGCTCATCGGAGTATGGTTGCAAGCCGGAGCATTATGACTATTATGATCTAGGCCATTGGTAGAAATCACGACATCCATGACCATTTAATGGTTTTCAGATCTCCTTCTGCATCTTCCTTTTTATTTATCTATTTACAACCACTGATTTTTTCCCTGCATACAAAGGCTTTGGTTGCTGTCATTAGGGTGTCCATTGTTTGAGGGAAATTAGCTCTATTATGCAAATGTCGTATGAGCTTTCTGCTCCATACCTCTTGATGAAGCCTATAACCATCAGATCTTTGGAAACATATCCATGATTAGCAAAGATTCATGATTAAACCTTGTTATGTAATCTTCTAAGGTTCCTTTGTTGTTGACTAAACTATTGCGTGGACTTGTTCACAAACTCCTTAAAATTTTCAGCCTCATTAATTGCTTAGTAGGCTATCAAACCATAATCTAGCAAAACTAACTATAGTTTGTATGAATGTATGGCACTAAACATGGATGGTTCACCTATCCACCCCATCCATATAATATATCCTTTGTAAAACAAAGGGTTAGATGTCATGATGATTTGGTATGGGGCTAAGTACATTGAATCTCTATATACAAGTCTCGTTCGTAATCCTTCTAGCCATGTTTCTTTTTCAAACTACTTATACTTCATCATATGGTTTGATGTTCCGACCTTAAGGCTTCAGGTTTGATAGTTAGCACAAATGGTTTTGAAGAAGCCATTAGAACTATAGTGACAACGGGTACTAAGATTATTAGGGAAGATGATGGTGTAAAGCCTGAATTTGATTTGATCTAGACACCAACTTTACTAGGATTGTAGATTGAACACATCTTGCTACAAACACACGCACATACACACACACACAATGGTGAGTATCGCACCTCTTCGAGTTCTAATTTACCTCCTTCGATGTAGGAAAGTAGTCACACATTGAATTAAGGTACTCAAATTTATTCACACTTTGATTTTCTGCATTTCCAAACCATTCCCTTACTTGGGTCATAGGGCATGGGCCACTCAACAAATGTAGCTAATTTTAGGTTTTAGTGACTCCTTTGAAGAGGCTAATTAATATGGTTAACTCGATCAATCTTGCTATCATACATCCCAACTATAGATGGAGCTTTCATAGTCTCATGATAAGAACATGGCTATATGAACGTGGATTTGTGTAGCATACACATGGTAACGTATCTAACAACCACATGTGTTTAGGGTTACCTCCTAATCATGCGTAGAAGTTCTCATGTCAAAAGTATGTATTATATAAAAGTTGAAGCTGTTACACGCATGTAGCTCTTTGTTGCCTTCGGGGTAGTAGAGTTGGTCGGGTTATCCAAGGTAGATTTCGTAGAACTTAAGACAATCACCGCGCTCAAATACTACTTAGTTATAGAGGAACTGTAATAAGATGATCAATAATTTGGAAAAAATTGAGAGTCGTAAGTTCGCTTTCATATTGAAACTATTTGGGTTCACATCAAATGTTCATTCGGATAAAACTCAAGTTCAGAAATCAAAGTATGAATTCGTGTGTGTCACAAGATCGTGAACCAGAAGAGAAAAAGAAGAAGAAGAGTGACAAATCTTGTACAAATTCGAAATATTTCAGGGATGGAGTAACTGCCTTCGGCAGTTTTTCACATGCAAATTTACTGTTTTAACCCACAAGTTTCACATGTGAAATTTCGGGAAAATCAATTTTCCATGCATTTTTAGTAACACAATAATTAACAATTTCACAGCTCGACCCCAGCCAGGGCCTGCCGCCCCTTGAATTCCGCTACCAGGGGTGCTGCCCCGAACCCCCGCCAAGGGGGCGTTGCCCCCTTGGAACCCCTATTTCTTACGCGATATTCTATATCGAAGATCATAATAAACTCAAACAAGCGTGCGTTACGCACCTCCTGACTTGTTTGATGGATATTATGATCACATTGATCAATAGTCAATCCAATTATAATAAATTATAAAACAAAATATGTATAAATAAAGTTTATTTATAGGGTTAAGTTACTAAGAATGAGAAACACATACAAATAGTAAATTACTTTCTGTTCTGTTCTTAGTTCTTTTGAAGTTTTGAAGTTAGGTGACTTGTGCAATTATATATCCAAGATAAATTTTGTGCAACTTAAAAGCAATCGTCAAGTTCAAATGCTTATTTTAAAATTTGTCCTACACGACCAAGTTTATCCAAGTAGTTTTTAATTACAACAGACTGTGAACCATCATATAGCTAGCAATCATTAAGACATTAACAAACATATATAAACTTATAAAGTAATACTACTTATAGAAAGTCAAAGATCTCTTTGTATATTAACTATTTTTTGATTAATTTTTTGACATCATATCACTGTGAGTGATATAATATGGCTCCAGTTCATTGAATTTGTATACATCAAGTTGACATACATACTAATACTATATTATTATAACTCGTTTTGTTCATACAAACATTTACATAAAATATCACTTTCTATTTGACCTCACATCTTTGAAGATCAACCATTGTCCATACATGTACAACACTCCTCCACCGCCTCAGGTCTACACCGCCACCTTTGTTATATAGTTTTTTATAACGGTAAAATTAGTTTTAATGAGAAGATAAAAATAACATATCCACTAAAATTTCATTTAAAAAAGTTTCTTAAATATACTATGAAAGCTTGAGTCCACTTCAAAACTCTCTTTAGATTCAATTTTGTTAAGTTCGTACTAAATAAATTTTTGGCTTTCGATTTACATTGCTAATATTTGCAAATTAATATTATTAGTTACGGGTTAACATATATTTTAATATAAAATTTGTTCAACCAAACTATTTTTTGCTGTGCTATTCCAAAAACTAATTGCCAAAAATTAAAATCATTAATTGAAACAAATATAGCACCGGTATGTTCATTAATTTTTAGTTAATCGACAAAATCACACATCTACTAAAATCTACTCCCAAACAAAAAAACCATTTGTACACTTACTAAATCTACTCCCATACTTATTATCGATAACTTATCATCGATCTTAGCGATCAATTACCATTTCCTTTCTAAAACGCGTTAAGTACATGAACCATTTAATTTGTACATCCTACTGGCACTCACCAACAACATTTTGACTTCCTCAAAGAGACATCTTAATTTAAATAATACCACTACAAATACAACCTTTTTATTTATTATATAATGTATACCTTTGCTATAAAAAGGGTTGCAATCAAACCACCTTACACACAAATACAAGTTTTTATTTCTAGAGGAAGAGGTCTTAGTATGGAAAGCCTTAGGGTGTTGAGGCATTGGCCTCAACTTTATGCTTTTGTTTTTGTTTTACTAGCCACCATTGTTATTGCGGATAAGCCTTATGGTTACAACTCTGATCCATGGACTAACGGCGGAAAATTTCCTCCGTTTAAGCATATCTTACCAAAGTCACAGTATGTTTACAAGTCTCCACCAGCACCCGTAAAATACACACGGCCACATCTACCTTATCTTTTCAAATCTCCTCCATCATCATATATCTATAAGTCTCGTTCTCCTCCATCACCACGACCAATAACACCATATATTTACAAGTCACCACCTCCACCATCCTCACCACCTTCATATGTGTATAAGTCTCCACCACCACCGTCACCTTCTCTACCACTCCCATATGTTTACAAGTCACCTCCACCGCCTTCACCTTCTCCATCACCCCCATATGTTTACAAGTCACCTCCATCGTCGTCACCTTCTCCATCACCCCCATATGTTTACAAGTCACCTCCTCCGCTGTCACCTTCTCCACCACCCCCATATGTTCACAAGTCACCTCCTCCGCCGTCACCTTCTCCACCACCCCCATATGTTTACAAGTCACCTCCTCCGCCGTCACCTTCTCCACCACCCCCATATGTTTACAAGTCACCTCCTCCGCCGTCAGCTTCTCCACCACCCCCATATGTCTACAAGTCACCTCCTCCGCCGTCACCTTTTCCACCACCCCCATATGTCTACAAGTCACCTCCTCCGCCGTCACCTTCTCCACCACCCCCACATGTCTACAAGTCACCTCCTCCGCCGTCACCTTCTCCACCACCCCCACATGTCTACAAGTCACCTCCTCCGCCGTCACCTTCTCCACCACCCCCATATGTCTACAAGTCACCTCCTCTGCCGTCACCTTCTCCACCACCCCCATATGTCTACAAGTCACCTCCTCCGCCGTCACCTTCTCCACCACCCCCATATGTCTACAAGTCACCTCCTCCGCCGTCACCTTCTCCACCACCCCCATATGTCTACAAGTCACCTCCTTCGTCGTCACCTTCTCCACCACCCCATATGTCTACAAGTCACCTCCTCCGCCGTCACCTTCTCCACCACCACCATATGTCTACAAGTCACATCCTCCGCCGTCACCTTCTCCACCACCCCCATATGTCTACAATTCACCTCCTCCACCGTCACCTTCTCCACCACCTCCATATGTCTACAAGTCTCCACCGTATATTTCCAAGTCTGCACCGCCACCATCACCTTCCCCACCACCTCCATATGTGTACAAGTCACCTCCACCACCGTCACCATCTCCACCACCTCCATATGTGTACAAGTCTCCACCACCTCCATCACCATCTCCACCACCCCATATGTTTATAAGTCTCCACCCCCACCGTCACCATCTCCACCACCTCCATATATTTCCAAGTATCCACCATCACAGTCACCTTCCCCACCACCTCCATATGTGTACAAGTCACCACCACCACCGTCACCATCTTCACCGCCTCCATATATTTACAAGTCTCCACCACCACCATCAGTACTTTCTACGCCACCTCCATATGTTTATAAGTCTACACCTCCTCCCTCGCCTTCCCCACCTCCTCCATATGTGTACAAGTCGCCTCCACCACTTTCGCCATCTCCCCCACCACCATACATATCCAAATCTCCGCCTCCACCCTCACCATCACCACCACCTCCCTATATTTACAAGTCTCCACCCCCACCAACACACCATCCATATTACTACAAATCACCACATCCACAATCAATATCACCCCCTCCCAACGGCTACTACTATAAGTTTCCCCTACTCAAACATTATTAAAGGTCCAACTTATTCAACCAAGAAAATTGAGACAAGAATCACTTTGCGCTAAGATTGGAATGTTTATCTTTTCTATACATCTTATTTCCTTTTGTCATTAAACTTTAATTGATTGTATTTGTGAGTTAATAGAACATGAAATTACCCTTATTAATTTATGTTATACTAATCCTCTTCTGTTATATATCCTTTATTTTTATCAATAAAAACAACCAATAATATGCTTTATGGTAGTCTTTCATTCCGTTTCCTGGAAAAAAATGTTATATTTAGAGAAAAATAAAACTAGAATTTCAAATATTATATGTGGAACTATGAGAGTGTTATGTATAAACTAAGTTATAAAGTTGTAAAGTATTAAATTCAAACCATAAATAAGAAACTAACTGTATGAAGGGAGCTAGTTTGATGAAGCTTAATTTACAAAATCAACATTACAGAATTGATTTATCGATCCCTCACAACTTTACAAAAGTTGTGTGCCTTTACCTTGGACTTGCAACATTACAAATGTGTCTTTCTCTGTACCTTAAAATGTTACATCATTATTAAGGTTAACTGGTTACATCATTGTTAAGTCGCCTGTTGATACAGATTTGCTTTCATCACCTTGATCATGTGTTTGCGAGTTAAAAAGGTCCAAACATGCAATAGAAATTTAGGGCTGCAACGAACCGAACCACAGAGCCTTGTTCATGTTCATTCATTAAAAATTGAAAATTGTTGTTCGAGTTCTTTCATTAAGGATTTGAACTTGTTAGCGAACGGTTCACGAACACAAACCGAACAATGCACCAACACAAACAACCTTATACTATTTAAATTTAAGTGCTAGACATAATGATCATATACATAAATATAAACAAACATATTACTAAACACCCACAAATATAAACAATTATAAAGTATAAAAGTTAAGCTAATTAAAAAAATAAGAATTCCAGAATATATAAAATTAGATAGATTAACTACAATTAAAAATTATAAAATATATAAATTAATATTTAATGAATAAACATGAACAAATATAAACGAACATACAAATGTAAATAAAAATAATCTACCCTTACAAATCTGTCACAATAATACATTAACATGAAAATTGTTTATTTTTTACCATGAACTACAGGTGAACTCATGGGACCGTCAAAACCATGCTAAAACATGAAAATTACCGTCATGCTTGGAATGAAGTCGACATATAATCAGTCATGAATAAACATTTAACAATTAGCCAAGTTCATGGTGTTCTGCAAAGGATGATTGTTTAACATCATATTAAATAACTATACAAACTGATCAATGTACATACAACACTTCTCCGATTCCTGCATAACAGGTTCGTTAAGTGCAAACTTGGTTGAACACTCTTAAACACTGAGTTTGGGTCGGAAATCGGATTTGACAAATGGTGCAGTAAACTCGTCAGCACAAGCCATCCGGATTCGTTCAGGAGTTGCAGGATTGTCAAGAGGAAACCAATCATGAAACCCTGATTCGGCTCTTGAAGCTATAATCGCGTTTTTTATGGCAAAAAACACAGATGATGCCAGAAAGAATGGCGGTTCACCAACAGCTTTTGATGAATGGATCGCCTTGTCATTTGGTGCGTCCTGTATTAAAAAACAAATTATTAATGAACAAACAAACGTACCCGGTAAAAACCCACTCATAACAAGCTATTGGTAGGGTCCGGTGAAAACAAACTAACTAAAAATCTCATCTATTTTTGGTTTATTTTTTCATATTTTTACAAGCTTGTTTTAAAATCAAGTGTTTTATACTTATATATACCTTCAAGATTTTTATACTCTCTCAAATTCTTACAAGCTTGTTTTAAAATCAAGTGTTATATACTTATATATACCTTCAATAGAGAAACCTTGAATTTGAAAGGAACATCATTGACGGATGGAATTTTGTAATTTCCAGGACCAGAAGTGAACAAGCAACCAGGAGGAATCCATTTGTGAGCCGCATCGCCCCATTTCAGCTCCTCCAGAGCCACCCATCCCATACCTTGCACGAACGCTCCTTCAACCTGCATGCATATACAAGAAAATATTAACAAATCGTTAATAAAGTTACAAGATTGAAAAACAGAAAAATGAAATGAACCTGTCCAACATCAATGGCTGGATTGATGGAAAACCCAAGATCCAAAATGACATCAGCAGCTCTCGTGTGGAAATCCCCGGTCAACGTGTCGATTTCCACCTCCGCAAATGCAGCTCCATATGTGAAATACCTGAATGGATGACCTTTTCCTGTTTTCCAGTCGAAACCTATGTCAGGAACAATGTAAAACCCGTGTGCAGAAAGATCTATACGCTCGAAATAGCATGCATTTACCAACTGCAAAATAAATAAATAAATCAGTCCTTTGATTGTACTACTAAATAAATGAAGTGTGATTGATATACCTCCACAAAAGAAGTATGTTTTTTCATAGATGCAATTGGCTCCATTCTTGCTTTTATTTGATTACAAGCATCCAAAACTGCAGCCCCGTACATATCAGAACTAGCGGAAGCTGCTGTTGGAGATGCATTAGGAACCTAATGACAGATCAACCGTCAAGAAAAGCATACACAGAGCCATATTTAACAGTAATATTATTTTTAATTATAAGTCTGTTATTACCTTGTCGGTACTTGTTTCAGAAATAAATACTGAACTGAGAGGAATTTCAAAGGCGGTAGCAGCAATTTGTGCCACTTTTGTATGTAAACCCTGGCCCATCTCAACACCACCATGTGTGACCAACACAGTTCCATCTGTATACACTTGAACCAATGCACCTGCCTGCAGCCGATGAGAACAAATATATACATTTAGTGGGTTTTGCATGCTCGTTTCAAGAGTGATTGTAATTTTGGATAATTATAGTCAGATAATCAGCTGTAATAAAGTGGGTTGTGGGAAAATTTTGTTTGGGTGTGCTTTAATTGACATAGTAATAATCAGATAATCAGCTATTTGGTGTTTAAAAAACTCTGACAGTTTGAAACATTAATACATAGAAGGGAAAAAAAGACATTTTGGTCTATTGCCATAAACATGACCATGAAAAGCAAACAAAAATAGTCTTTTATGTCAAAAAAATCACCTGGTTCATGAACTTTGTTGTAAAAGAAATACCAAACTTAGTTGGAATTATAGCAACTCCACGCTTCTTCCATCTATTATGAAGATTGAAATCTTCAACTTCACTTCTAACTTTCACAAAGTCGCAGGATTTCTTGAGCTCATCCCACAGCCGATGCAAAGTACAGTCTTGAATTTGTTGACCGTAGTGTGATATTGACCCATCACTTATGAAATTAATTTCCTGAAACAGAAATATACTTTTTAAAAATAATAAATAACAAACTCATATATATAAGAAATATTGCTTTAAATGTCAATACGTACCCTGATCTCTTCTGGGCTCTTTTTAACTTCCATGGCTATTCTTTGAATCCAATTCTCAGCAACAAGCATACCTTGGGGGCCACCAAACCCTCTAAAGGCCGTATTACTTGGATAATTAGTGAAACAAACACTTCCATTAATTCTAACATGTGGAATCTCATAAACATTATTTGAGTGATACATTGCACGTTCAAGTACTGCTAGAGATAAATCAAGTGAATTCCCTGCATTGTTATAGATTTCAAGATCTAATGCAAGCACCTTCCCTTCATTTGTGAACCCAACCTAATAAATTAAATGTCACCAGTTTAGTCCACAATATGTCAAACCATATCTTTGAATGGTTAATATGAAAGCTAAATTTTAAAAATCATACCTTGTATTTTCCAAGAAAGCTATGTCGCTGACCAGATACTTGCATATCTATATCTCTGTCTAATATAAGTTTAACTGGACGATTTAACATGTATGCTGGTACAGAGGCAACCGCAGCAAAGAAAGCTGATCTTGTTTCTTTCCCGCCAAATCCACCACCAATTCGTTTCACCTTGCAAACCACTTTTGACATCGGGAGACCAAGCACGTGAGCCACATACTTTTGGTGCTTTTGTGGTGCCTAAATACAAACAAAAACAGCATGATTGTATTAAATGTAATTGGTGTGAAATACAGAAACTCTAATCAGAAACGTATAAAAGTCCCTTGGGGTATTTGGTACGTGTTCTGAAAGTGATTATCCGATACCAAATAATCATAACCAGACAATCAGTTATAATAAAACGTGATGTAGGACTAGTGTTTGGATGTGCTTTTGTTGTTTGAAGCTCCAATAAATGTGAGTGTTTCTCAAATCACAAATTCTGATACCAGATTAAAGGTCAAAAAATTATATCAATGTGGAGAGAACGATAGTATAATGAAATGGGAGTGCACGTCTCACATTTGGTTAAATGAGGGTATGTATAATTATATTAGACCCTTAGATAAACTAAAAAAAATATTGGCATGTTTTTCCCTTTTTTTTTGTTGGTGTAAATATGTAACTTTGTTGCCTCGGATAATCAGTTTTGGGGTGGCTAGTTTGAAACTGGTTATTTTACTCCTAAATAATAGGATAATCAGGAACATAGTGAACACCCAAACTTTAAAAACTAAAGCCATGATAAATAGATAATTAGTAACAAAAACGCATATCCAAACAGCCACTTAAAAGGCCAAAGCGTCTGCTTACCTGAGTTGATGAAATCATGTGAACCTCATGGCCACCATCCATAGTCCAAACAAAGGTGCCTTGTGGCTCCAAATAGAAGTGTTCTTGACCTCCTATATGAACCTCACCCTCGATTATTTTATGACATTGGTCTGATTGGAAACAGAGATCAACGTCCCCTTTAGCTAAACACCTATGAGAATTTGGAAAAAAACTTTTGAACTTGACAGCGTCCTCTATGGATAATATCGCTGGCAGATCTTCATACTCGATGACCACTTTTCTTGCTGCAAGCTTTGCATTTTCGTGAGTGTCAGCAACAACTACTCCTATAACCTGCATGTATTTGGATAAAAAAGTTAGATGAATAAGGGATGCTTTTAACAAGTGTTTAACTTCTCCAAGAGAAACCACTAGTGTTTCAGAAAAGCAAACAGAACCACACGAACTCCAATACTGGGCAATGTTAGTACAAGTGTCTTCGAGTGTTATGATTTTGGCCTTTACACCCCGTCCTTCAACCAAAATCAAACATTCTTACTAGTTTTTTTTAGTTTTACAAAAAGATGTGCTGTTTGGTAAAATAAAAAAAAGCAGTATGATGGATCAATAAGGTAATCTTTTCAGAGAACTAGAAAAGGTGTGTTGGAAGAGATGGATTTGTTAACATCTTAAACCACTGAATTTGGCTTTTCATCGCGAACTAACGATAAATTCTTGTGAAGATGCCAAAAGAGAAGGTGATTTTGGAAAAATAGTGGACATATATGAAAGAAAGAGATACACCTTACTTGCTCTTCTGATGAAAGTAGTTTCTCTTGCAAAGTGTCTACCTTTTCATTTTTATCTGTGAATATTAAAAAACGACTGTGGTTTGCTTATAGCAAAAAGCCAATGCTTCCTAAATCAAGATACAAATCAACCCGATATCTTTCATACCCAAAAACCCAAGAAAATACAAGGGGATGCAAATTCAAACCATTTACAGGTAAACAGATTGTTTGGGTTATATTTTCTCTAAACGGTTCGAGTGAGTAAATATTAAAAAATAGCTAAAACTGTAAGGGATGAACAGGTCAAAGTATCGCATAAATTAAAAGCCACCTATGGTATATGCAAAATGCATAATACCTCCTCAACCGTTTAATTTCAAAATTATTTTATGACTGTAACAACAGTATTAATCAAATTCGTAACATTAATTTAAAAAACCAAGAAAAAAAAGAAGTTTCTTTCTTGTTTGGCCCGACCCGTCATCCGACCCGCCCTACTCGCCCATTTTTCCACCTCTAAACAATACAGCAAAATTTGCAATCCTGTACCTGGCCAACACAAGTGACAATCTCAGAAGCAAAAACTTCCTCATCTTCAACAACAGGGCCGGTAATATTACTACCTGGGATATCTTTGGCGAAAAAGATGCCAGCAAATCCAGGTGAAGACCTGGCACCCGAATCATCAATTGACAGTAAACGAGCATGAGGCTTTTTACTTAATATCAAAGCAGCATGTAAACCACCAGGTGGCATTGAGGTGTCATCTGTATACTCAGCCTCTCCCGTTACCTGAAGTCTTGCTGACATATGAGCCTCAGGGGACCCCACAGCAGTCCCCTGTTTTGTAATTTCATAATCTTGACTGCCCATGAGAGATGGACGTTGAAATGACTTGACAGCTGATAAATATGATACGGGTACAGATTCATTAAAAGAATCTTGGCCGTCCATTTGATGAGATACCCACAAAAAGAATTTGAAAAAGAAACTTAAAGTCAAAGATTTACGGAACTCCACCATGCCACCAGGAGCATCTTCCGAAATCACAACATCCTGCTTCAGGATTTCCAAAGAATTCTGCAAGAGCTCCTTACTCCATGATTTCCCAATTAAATAATCTTTTGTTTTTAAAGCTGATAATGAAACAGGACCAACACCACCATACACAATACATGCATCAGAAACAATCCATTTTGTATGGCTTTTTTCAAGAAAAACACGTACTCCACCATTTACAAGTGCAATATCATCATCCCTTCTATGAGCCTGCTTAAATTCTTTTACATACTCAAACTCACGAGTCCAGGGAAGAATAACTGATGAAAGAATCTCGTTACTCCCCAAATCCACTTTACGATAACCCAAAAAGAAATTTTCCGCCAAAACAGTTCTAATGCTTCCTTTACAGTCAACAATTTTGAATTTTGCTCTTGATGCCATCCAAAGTGGATTCAAGTCTGAAATTGGGCTCGCAGTGCATATATTCCCACCAACCGATGCGACATTTCTTATTTGAGTTCCTGCAAACCATTTTATTTGTTCAACAATAGCCTTACATGCTGTTGTTTCATAAACAGGACGCTCTTCAATAATTCTTTTCAGAAATTTCTGAAGCTCAGAGAGCCGAACACCAGCACCGATCTCAATGCCATCATTGTCTAGGGTTAAAATATTAAGTTCAGGTACATGGGTAACAGCTATGAAAACCGGGTAGTGTATTTTCTTTAACCTTGTTTCGATTCCCAATTCTGTGTTTCCTACAACTAACTTAGCATCAGGATATCTTGCTTTCAACTCCAATACGTGCTTTAACAATAACGGTCTATGCCATTTGATCCCGCCAAATCCAGTTAAGCTTAAATGACTTGCTTTCCTCATTAAAAGCTGAGGTGGGAATATAATTTCTTTGTTTGTATATGAACTTCCATCAATCTCGTTATAAGACACGGGTTTATAGTCATTTTGGCAAGCATCAGGTTGTTCAATAGTTTCTTTGTTAGGCCCACAAGAACAGGGTTTGCCAGTTGAAGGGCAAATAAACTCACCATCTTTAGGTTCTTGTAATGAAACAGATCCACTCGTGTATAACAAATCATTGCTTTTTGCAAAGACTCGAAATGCGTCGAGAATCGGTCGATAACCTGTGCATCGACATAAATTTCCTGCAAGGCTTTCTTCAATTTCATCTTCAGTAGGTGGGGCTTTGTTAGACCTTAACAGTGCATACATAGACATGATAAATCCAGGTGTACAAAATCCACATTGTGACCCGTGACGACTTGCTAAGGATTCCTGTACATATTTTACAGAAAATGAAAAACAATGTATAAGGATGCGAAGAAAATGTTAGTCTTGTTCATTATGGCCAATTAGGATTACAGTTTCAAGAGAAACAAAGATGCTATCACGACTCACGTTATATATAGGACAGGAAATAAAGATGTGACCCACAATGGAGAGCAAAACATGATATAAACGCAAGGAAAATATTATGTGCTAGAAATGAATAAGTGCAAATGGAAATACTAAATGAAGAACTAAAGAAGCTCTACCTGAACCGGATGCAAACCGAATTTCCGATTCCCTACTCCCTCCACTGTGATTACATGCATTCCTTCAACAGAATACAGCGGAGCCAAGCAAGCATTAATCGCTTGGTGCCTGATCAAAATAGAAAAAAAAAATAGCTATTGAAACAGGAAAATAAACCAAAATTTGATCCTATCCGGAACCTACTTCACGTGGAAAACCAAGCAATATATGAGTATAATCGTATATATAAAGGGGTAACAGGTAACTAACTATCTTTTGTGATGTAGACACAGTACTTATCATTTTTTTGGTATGCAGCTCACTCGATCATCAATTTTGTTGCCATACAAGTCCCATGTGGCCCCATGACATCAGGACTCACCTAGATGACAACACAATGATAGTCCAGTGACTTACATGACCAAAAATTATGATATTTTAGTGACCTACAAAGCAAAAACGTTTGTTACCCAGATTTGCATAACAAATTGATGATTGCTATATCATGCAACTAACCTAGGTAAAGCCTTAAACTTTTTCAAATTACTTGAATACTTGATAACATCATTCAAAAATGAAAAAAGGAATGTGTATATATATATGGTGTGTGTGTGTGGAGAAAGTTCAGAATACAAAGTCCTTTTTTGTACAAATTGGGGTGGAATTATTACGCAAAAAGGATTACATTTTTTGCGTGAAATTATCACGCGGAGATGGAAATATCAAGCAAGAGTACCTCCAACGTGATAATTTCACTATTGTGTGATAATTCCATCACTACGTGAATAATTCTACCACTTGAATCATAATTCATCTGTAATGTTTCTTCTTGCGTAATAGTTTTGTACGCTTCAGACGCAAAATCCATTTTGTACAACAATTTTCCCCTGTATATGTGTGTGCGCACACACGTCCATATAGAGAGAGAAAGAGAGAGACTCACACGCATTTCTTGGTATTTTGATCAAAGTAAGATACCATCACAGTGCACGCCCCACAACCTCCTTCACCACAGCCTAACTTAGTTCCTGTTAAACCTACATCTGAATCACCACAACCGAAGTAGCAAACGAAGTTAGATCATTTAGTTGAACCATAATCCCTTAATTTCTATATAAACAGGGACCCAAATTATCAAACTTACAACACCATTTAGGCAAATAACAATTCAAGTAAAGAAACATGGATTAGATGTTAATTGTTAGGCAACGAAGCAAACACATATCCACAAACAAACCTCAATTCCAAAATCGATTACGTAATCCAATCTTCCCCCAACAATTTCAAACTTCTGATTAAACATCACACGATCCAAATTACAAACAGATTCTTAATTTCAACATAAACATACAAAATTTGCAAGGATTAAAGCGATTATGCTGATGTTTTTACCTCTGAGATACTCTAGTAGCGTTAAGTGAGCCAAACCATCGGGGAGAACTTTACGGACGCCATTAACGTACAAAACAGCATCCTGTGATTCTTCTAGCTCCTCTTCGGTCTTCAGCGACCCCATATCAACACGAGATCAGTGTACTTGTGTGTGAATTTTGATGATACGATTAGAGTTTGTGAGATTACGTGTTTAGAAGAAACTCTTTTTGGACTTTGGGGAGTGTTTTTGTTGAATCTGATTGGATCGAAATACAGCAATGTGATGTTCGAGATCCGAAGGCGGTGATAGTATATTCATTATTCATTATTCATTATTCAATAATATTGCCAACGTGACTTTCTATTTTTACTTGGTTAGAAATTACTAGGGGATTGTTTGATTATACTAACTCAGTAAAATCTAATTGAGTTAGAATCTGACTCAGTTAGAAGTTCTGACTAGAAGTTCTGACTGGGTGACTATAACCAAATCAATTCAGTATTTACATAACAATATTTCCTTTGACGAAAAAAACGTATATTTTCTAATTAACTAGAATCATAATCAACTACTAAATCAAAATCATAATAATCACACCCAAACTAATAAAACATATTTGTTTTTATAATATAAAATAAGGGTTTTAACTTTCCACAACACTCAATTCACCATCTTCATAATTATAAGGCATTTGCTAATTGAACACACTGTCAGGTGCTATCTGGACGTCCTTTGACTTTTTTCACGGCCCGTGGAGGGCCTCACGGGCCGTAAGGTGTTCGAAATTTAAATTTCGCAGCTTTATCCGCTCACGGGTTGTGAAACACATCATGGCCCGTAAGCGTCTAACATCACGGCCCGTGAACAAGTGCCATAACGGCCTGTGAGTTCTCTTACGGGCCGTAGTAGTCCTTCTAAGAATTTATTTTCCTCGATTTGCATGCATTTTTAAATTTTATAATTATGTGACGTGACGTATTATTCCTTGATTTGATTTAAGATTCTGTATAAAACGTTATATATATTACTTGTTATATACGGTTAGTGAGAAACGAAACAGTTAAAATGTCTTCTCGTAGAGGTAATAGAAGACGTCAAAATGAGTCCTCTTCAAACTCACGAGATATTGTGAAAAGTAATCCTGATCCAATAGATCACCATAATTGGCAGAATGGGAGAAACTGGTCTGAAAATGTTATTCAGTTTATACGTAACGGTGATTCCCAAACATGTAGGGTGTATTACATGGGTAATTCCGATATTCAGTTAGAATATTGGCGTGAATTACTCGGAAACGTGTCTTTAGGTACAGAGGTATGATTTAAAGTTTTTTTTATAAATTTTATTTTATTTTAAAATTCTAACAATTAAAAAAGTTGTTATTTTATAGCATGTTCGGGCGTGGACAAATAGACTCACAATATGGAGATACGAAGAAATACGTAGAACAGAAGAGTTGTCGGGTAGTGATCGTTGTACGATTCTTCCATTTGAGTGGTTTAACATAATATACTCGGGGTCCGTTAAGGGCAACGAATATGGTGACGGGAGTGACTATCTATATCCCGCGTTATGGGAAGTTGATACGGTAATACTGTTTTCATGTTTTACAATAAAAATCATGAATTTATAACCGTGAATTAAATTGTTTTGTACGTTTACGTACCAATGACTGATGACGAAGAAAATTGGTATCTTTTTAAGATTTCTATGGACTCACTACAAGTTCGTATATATTCTCTATACGAATGCCGACCTGTGATGATTCATGGTGCATTCATCGTAATGCCCGAACGATTTTCGTACAATTCGAATCGTACTTTTTACATTTTCTGTCACGTATACAATATTGGCAGCACTCCGGACAAGAAGAAATCGAAGAACTGGTTGTATCCGGTGAAACCGTATGGCCTCCTAATGCCGGTCATATTGGTCGAGATTCGGGAGTTGTAATTTGTATGTTATTGCGTAGATTGGCTCAAAATAGATCTTTAGAGTGGCAAGAGGTTAGCTTACAGGCCATAATGGTTCACACCAACCATTTGAACAAATGGCATTTTATACAAGTTAGTTTTGTAAGTTGTATCAA
Source organism: Flaveria linearis (assembly GCA_024085815.1). Lineage (NCBI taxonomy): Eukaryota > Viridiplantae > Streptophyta > Magnoliopsida > Asterales > Asteraceae > Flaveria > Flaveria linearis. The sequence goes on from CM044013.1 coordinate 11,568,266, forward strand.
TCATCAACACGTGTGGGTACGCACGCCATAATGTGTGAGATGTGGGATGTATAAAAAAAACCCCGTCGACGGTATTTGTCGGTTCATCTATGTGAGGGGTATAAATATATTGATGTTGTTGTAGTATAGAAAAAAAAAACCTGCATTGGGGTTTCACCAATTCTGATCGACTTTTTAATTTTTGCCTGAGCGTTATATATGATTCGTAACAAAGACACGTTATTGGGATTTTGTTCCCTCAACGTGCCTAGAATGTTTCGAGGGTCAATATTTTGCTCGGTCAAATTCTTTACAGTAGAAAGCTCATTTTCGGTGAGCCTCATTGCGTATGCATGTCCTTCCAGGTGTTCAGCAGGTTCATGGTTATGAGTATCATCCACAACAACTATAATCCACCCATCTCTCTTCATCTCGTACTTACCCTGCAATTCAAATTGACAGTTTGTTTTTTTGGTGCCACTTTTTCTTAGAGTGGATGCTCCCTTATATATACCACCCCGATCACATTTCAACCAAATTTTAACCACCACACCATTCGAATTTCTTTTTGAACGTTTGGTGACAATAACAAACTCATTTCCTCTCCCTACGTTACTTGCTCAATCAACTAATTCTTCACAAGATGAGAAAACCTAATAAATTTTATATTTTTAGTTAGTTATTACTAAATGAAAGTAAAATTAAATATGATATATCTTATAACCTGATTCATGTCGTATAAATCTCTTTTACCGGAACCAGAACCGTCATTATCACCGCTGCTATCGCCACCGTTATCACACCCGTCATTGCCGCCGTCATTCCCGCCGTAATTGGACGCGAACTGTCCTAAATAGTTTGAAGCGCCCTAATTTAATAACCGTAACCCTCCTCATGGTAATAGTTAGATTCCGAACCGAATAAATAGTTGCTATCCCAGAAAGACATCGTAACGTTAAATATTATTTCAAACTTATCGTAGAAATTTGAATTATGAAATGAATTTATAAACTAATGTTTATATAGTAGTTCACATGGAATATTGCATCCCGTCACATAATTAACACGAATATCGAGGAATATTACGTCATATCAAATAACGTAATAAATACAAAATTACACGACTATCAAAGAATATTACGTCATATCAAATAACGTAATAAATACAAAATTACACGAAAAACGAGGAATAATATATCTCGTCAAATTATTAAAGGTGAAAATAGGACCCGTAAAGCGGTTCACGGGCCATAAGTGAAAGGGCTAACTGTCACACCCCAACCTTGACGGCGGAAACGTCGAGGTGTGAGGATTAAGATTGTTCACAGCCACATAACGCTATGTTAAAGTATAAAATGCCATTAATCAATTGTTTTCAATCACCACATACATCAATGTCTCAAAATAAATCAAACAAAAACAAGAATTCAATCGTCTTTATTAAGCCTAGGTCCATGATCTAGGTTTATGCATTCCTTCAATCATTGCTAAGCTTGCACATTACCTGAAACATGTTGAAAATAAAGTCAACTAACTAGTTGGTGAATTCTCATGGTTTTTAAATACAATAAGTATACAAAATGTGGCAATTCTAGTCAATGGTCACAAGATAGCAAGTATATAGAACATGCATAGTTACAATCAAGCCTCGACTGAATAATATGAATAAGCATGATTAGCTAAGTGTATTTGGTTCCCTAGTGCACAAGCATACGGCTCCTAGGAGTCGGCAATACATCGACTTTAGCACCAAATAGGCTTGTCAGGCCCAAAGATCTAAGACTTCGCTAGGCTAGCAATAGTTAATGATTGCACACGTATGTCACATCTCATATAATACTTAACATATCCAAACAACCACGACTATGTAAAGAATTGCACGTGTGTAATAAGTATCAAAGCGTGTATGTGTAAGTTTGTATAAGCAACATGTTTCACCCCGAAAGATGTGAAATAATCGTAAAGCGGGGCATAAGAACTCACATGTTTAATAAAGGAGACTTGTAGATGTAATAAGAATAACCACGAATAAGATTTCCAACACAAACGTCACAACGCACCTAAACGAAATAAAGTAGCGCGTTATAATTTGTTTGATGATTAATTGTAGGTCTAATAGGATTTAATAATTATTCGTATTTATTACATGTTAATAACGTGATCGGTTAAATGAAACGAATGGATTATACTTGGTATAATCACTTGTTAGCGCGTAAGAGAAATAATAAATAAAACTTGATTAAATTGTACGTTGAACCGATTTTTAAGGATTGTATATAATAATTATAATAAGTTATTTAACTATTATAAGGGACTATATACAAATATACATATATTTATAGGTATAAGTAATCAAACAATTTAATTGTTTGAATATACATATAAATATATATACTAAACAATCAATATAAATGATTTAGCTATTAAAAGAACTATGTTTTATATATATATATATATATATATATATATATATATAAGTAACTAAACAATTAAATTGTTTAATTATATATTATATAAATGTATATACTAAACAATTATAACATTGTATATAATAATCAATATAAATGATTTAGCTATTAAAAGAACTATGTATAAATATATATATATATATATATATATATATATAACTAAACAATTAAATTGCTTGAATATATATATGTATAAACATATATACTAAACAATTATAACATTGTATAATCATAATAAATGATTTAATTACTAAAAGATCAATATATAAATATATATATATATAGGTATACATAACTAAACCATTTAATTACTTAAAAATATATATATATATATATACAAGTATTATGTTTACTCATTTCTTTTGTATTTTTAAAACTAAAATAATGTATTTATAAATACAAAAGTATTTTATAAAAATTATTTTAGTCCCAAATTATTTAAACAAAGGTAAACAAAATAATCTGCATTTTATAAAATTAATTTTAGAAATTTTCAGAATTTAAAAAGGTTTAATAATTAAAAAGAAATAAAGAAAAGAAAGAAAATCGAAAAAAAAACAGGGAGGGGGCTGCCCGGGGTCGAACCCGCGGCCTCCCTGTGAGCATGGGACGCAGGAACCAGTGAACCAGGGCCTCACATTGGTTTGTTTTAAATTTAAACACTAGTCTCCTGGTTCACCCCAAATCGATGAACCCTAGTTTTGTTCAAGGCCAAAATCGACCCTCGATTCGGTGTTAATCACCTAAATCATCATAGGGCTTTTGTTCCTTGAACGAAAACAAGTAGAAAACAGGTTTCAATTACCTGTTTTGATGGGATAAAAGGTGATTTCGAGTTCGAGTTCGATTCGGATGTTCTTGAGATTGGGGTTTTGTGGTCGAGAGGTTTTATTGTGCAATTGATGGTTCAGGGAGTTTAGGAACTCCAAAATGAATCAAACACCTATTATTTATAAGCTTGATTTCATGGTTTCGGGCTTAACCCGTTTGAATTTGAAAACGCGTTTATGTTTACCAAATTTGTGAGATTCGGGTTGTTACGATGCGAGATTGGTGGATTGATTCATTTGTTAAACCGTGTATTAACTTAGGGAATGATTGATTTGATTCAATTTGTGATTTTAAACATGATTTGATTCGAATTTTTTGAATTTTGATTCGGTTTTGATTTGGAAAGGGTACGAGCGCGAAATTTCGATTTTGGAGTTGGGTTCGGGTTCGAAACCCATAGTCGAAGGTGAGGGGCGGTTTAATTGAGTCGAATCGGATGTTAAAAGGGTTGTTTGAACCTTGCCGGAGCTCGCCGGAGTGTCGCCGGTGACAGTGGCCGGAAACACGGGGTAAAGGGGGTTTGGTTTGGGAATTTACACAAATGGTCCCCCTACTTTCGAATGTTATCATTTTATGTTTTAAACTTTCATTCAAAGTTTTCAAAATGGCATAACAACCCCCTGTACTTTAATTCTAAGTTTTAGTATTATTATTATTATTATTATTTATATTATTATTATTATTATTATTATTACTATTATTATTATTATTATTATTATTATTATCATTATTATTACTATTATTATTATTATTATTCTTATTATTATTATTATTATCATTATTATTACTATTATTATTATTATTATTATCTATTATTGTTATTGTTATTATTATTATTATTTTTTTATATATATATATAAAAATTTACTAATGATGCTATAAAATGTCATAAATAAAACGAACAGAAATACAGGATGTTACAGTCTCCCCAACTTAAAAGATTTCGTCCCGAAATTAAGAATCAAAAAGGGTTACAAGAATAAGTAAGGGTAAGTCTTCTCCATATGTTCTTCACGCTCCCAAGTGAATTCCGCTCCTCGTTTGTTCTCCCATCGAACCTTTACAATTGGGGTCGTAGAGGTCCTAGTCTTCTTCATAATGTGATCCATGATTTCGACGGGTTTTTCAACGAAGTGTAGTGACTCGTCGATCTGAATGTCTTCCAACGGCACATGCAAATTATCGTCGGCCAGACACTTCCTCAGATTCGAGACGTGGAAGACAGGGTGAATTCCACTAAGGTCGGAGGGTAGTTCTAGTTTGTAGGCCACTTTCCCAATCCTTTTCAGGATCTTGAAAGGCCCTACAAACCTTGGAGCTAACTTGCCTTTCCTTCCAAAGCGAACCACACCCTTCCACGGTGAGACCTTGAGAAGTACCATCTCCCCAACTTGGAATTCCAGTGGCTTGCGACGTTTATCAGCGTAGCTTTTCTGTCGACTCCTTGCCACTTCCAGGTTCTTGCGGATGATAGCGACTTTATCGGTCGTCTCTTGTATGAGCTCGGGACCGGTAATAAGATTCTCGCCAACGTCGATCCAGCAGATTGGTGAACGACACTTACGACCGTAAAGTGCTTCGAACGGTGCCATTTGGATACTTGAGTGGTAACTGTTGTTGTAGGAGAATTCTGCGAGCGGTAGGTGCGTATCCCAGTCGCCCCCAAAATCAAGGACACAGAGACGTAACAGGTCTTCCAGGGTTTGGATCGTCCGCTTGGTTTGGCCATCGGTTTGGGGATGGTAAGCCGTGCTTAAATCCAATTGTGTACCCAGAAGTTCTTGCATAGTAGACCAAAAGTGAGAAGTGAATCGAGCGTCTCGGTCGGATATAATGTGAAGAGGCACACCATGACGGCTTACGATCTCGTCGATGTAAATCCGGGCTAACCTTGATGTCTTATATGTGTCGCGTATGGGTATGAAATGTGCCGACTTAGTCAATCGGTCGACGATTACCCATATGCTATCGTGCCCGCGAGATGTCCGATGTAACTTGGTTATGAAGTCCATGGATATATGTTCCCACTTCCACATGGGAATTTCGGGTTGTTCAAGTAATCCACTTGGACGTTGATGCTCCGCTTTAACCTTCGTGCATGTAAGGCACTTAGCAACATAGGTTGCTATGTCTCGTTTCATTCCGGGCCACCAATATTGACTCCGTAAGTCCATGTACATCTTATCGGAGCCCGGGTGAATAGAATAACGAGTCCGATGTGCTTCGTTCATGATAGAAACCCGAAGGTTATTGCGTTTGGGGATCCAGATTCGGTTTGCGAAATACCTTAGCCCATTGGCTCTTGTTTCTAATTGGGCTAAGAGATTTGGCTCGAGCTCTTCCTTCATACTCCCTTCGGTTTGCACCGCTTGCTGTGCTTCTCGAATACTCGCCTTGATGTCACAATCGATCCTTAAGTTCTGCAATAACACCGTAGCATTGTTGACATCGAGTCGGACTTCGGTATCAAACTCTCCCAATGTATCGAACCATTGGCGTCGGTCACGAATCTCTTGAACGGAAACCATCTTTTGATGCGTCTTTCGACTCAATGCATCGGCTACGACATTTGCCTTGCCGGGATGGTAGCGGATATCACAATCGTAGTCGCTAATTAGTTCCACCCAACGACGTTGCCTCATATTGAGGTCCTTCTGATTGAAAACGTGTTGGAGGCTCTTGTGGTCCGTGTAGACTATACATTGCGTGCCGTATAGATAGTGTCTCCAGATTTTTAAAGCAAAGACCACCGCTCCGAGCTCGAGATCGTGCGTCGTATAATTTACCTCGTGAACCTTCAATTGTCTCGAGGCATATGCGATGACCTTTCCCCGTTGCATGAGAACACAACCAAGGCCTTGTTTCGACGCGTCGCAGTATACCGTGAAGTCGTCATTTCCATCCGGTAGCGTCAGAATAGGAGCATTGCACAACTTGTGCTTCAATGTCTCAAACGCCTCTTCTTGCTCGGCTTTCCACTCGAAAGGCTTGTTCTTCTGAGTCAAGGACGTGAGTGGCTTTGCAATTTTCGAGAAGTTGGCAATAAATCGCCGGTAATACCCGGCTAGTCCAAGAAACGATCGAACTTCCGTGGGAGTTTTGGGAGCACTCCAATTCTTTACGGCTTCAACCTTCGCAGGGTCGACGTGAATTCCTTGACTATTCACAACGTGCCCTAAGAACTGTACTTCATCAAGCCAAAACTCACATTTCGAGAATTTCGCGTACAGTTGTTCCTTCTTCAACAGTTCGAGGATTTGACGGAGATGAAGTTCATGATCGGAGCGAGACTTGGAATAAATAAGAATGTCGTCAATAAAAACGATGACGAACTTGTCTAGGTATGGCTTGCACACCCGATTCATAAGATCCATGAAGACCGCTGGAGCATTGGTTAAGCCGAAAGGCATAACCATGAACTCGTAATGCCCATACCGGGTGCGGAATGCAGTCTTTGGGATATCGTCGTCGTGGACTCGCAGTTGATGATAACCCGAACGCAAGTCGATTTTTGAAAAGATTGCAGCTCCTTGAAGTTGGTCGAAAAGGTCTTCGATACGAGGAAGAGGATACCGGTTCTTGATGGTCAGCTTGTTGAGCTCCCGGTAATCGATACACATGCGGAAAGACCCATCTTTCTTCTTCACAAATAAGACAGGTGCACCCCAAGGAGAAGAACTAGGGCGGATAAACCCCTTCTCGGATAATTCCTGGAGTTGGCTAGAGAGTTCTTGCATTTCCGATGGTGCGAGTCGGTAAGGTGATTTAGCCGCGGGGCTTGCTCCCGGAATCAAGTCGATTTTAAATTCTACTTCGCGTACGGGAGGTAACCCGCTAAGATCATCGGGAAAGACCTCAGGGAATTCTCGTACAACTGGAACATCTTTGAGTTCCTTCTCCTTGGTTTTGGTGTTGACTACATAGGCCAAGAATGCCGGATAACTCTTACTTAGGCATTTCTGAGCCTTAGTACATGACATAAGCTTGAGACCTTTGGAGGACCGTTCACCGAACACCTTCAACGTGTCCCCGGAGGGTAAGGGCATGCGAATGCACTTCTCGAAACAAATGATCTCGGCATGGTTCTTGGATAACCAATCCATGCCAATAATAACGTCGAAACTTCCAAGCTTCATTGGAATAAGGTCGATAAGAAATTTATGGTCGTCGAGACACAATAGACAATCGCGGATAACCACGTCGACGGTGATGGGTTCTCCATCAGCAACTTCGACGGTGAGAGGTCTCTCTAGATTTGAGCGAGGTTTAGAAAGTGTCGGCTCGAACTCTAAGGAAACGAAACTTCTATCGGCGCCCGAATCAAATAATACGTATGCATAGATGTCATTAATAAGAAACATACCTGTATAGGTTTTAAAGGCACTTAAGGACATAAGTAAGGAATTTTAAGAGAAATTCTATGGAGGTAGGGTTGCAATTTTTACGTACCGTTCACCACCTCGTTGTTCGCTTGAGCTTGGTTCGCGTTGATGTTGAAAGCACGTCCACGAGCTTGTGGAACATTGCCCACAAGACGAGGGCACTGGGGTCGGTAGTGACCTGGTTCTCCACAGTTGTAGCAGACCCGATTTGGTTCCGTCACTGCGTTTCCCAATGCTCGGCGGCACGTTGCCACAAGGTGCCCGTACTTGCCACACAGCGTGCAGATGCGACACGGAAGGTTTCCCGGATGATGATACTTACACGTGTTGCACATAAGTAGAGGGCCTGCATAAGCCCTTGCCACGGGCACTTGTGCTGCCGGTGTAGCCCCGGTACTACACTGTCTTTGGGGCGGTTTAGGAGCAGCCACGGCGTAGTTCCGTGCCGGTACAAACTTCCGTTTCTTGTTATCAGGCTTGACCTCCTTGACCTCCTCGGAGGTCGTCTTCTCAGTCTTCTTGGCACCCTTTGCAGACATAGTGCCGCTCGGATATGGTTCTCCGTCAATTGGGCAGTGATGGTGATAGCTTCTTCTAAGGTTGCGGGCCGGCTACCCACAACGGCATCCTGAATCTGAGGCGGTACACCCTTAATAAATTTTTCCACGTTTCGGGAAACAGTATCCACCATGTGTGGCAGCAGTATGCTTAGTTCATGATGACGGTTAGAATATGCAGATGGTTCCCGCCATCCTGTTTCAAATTCCAGAATTCCTCCTCCAGTTTCTGGATTTCACTCCTCGGGCAAAACTTGGCTATGGCTATGTTTTTGAATTCCTCCCAAGTTAAAGCCAAGATTGCATCGGGGCCTCGGTTCCTCTTTTCACTGTTCCACCACGTTAAGGCCCGTTGCTGCAGCATACTGGTGGCATACCTTACTTTGAGTGCTTCGGGGCACTCACAGTTGACGAAGGTGTTCTCCATCCCTTCAAACCACTCTAAGAGACCGGTGGCACCTTCCTTGCCACTATAACTGGGTGGCTTGCATGAACTAAAATGCTTGAAGGTGCAAGACTGGTTGTTACGCCATTGGTTTGCACTATTTTCCCCTTGACCGTTGCTATTGTTCGTGACGTTTGCGATCATAGTGCTGCTGAGTTCAGCCACCATGGTCGGGATGACCGCAGCCATTTGTCGGGCAATCATGGCAGCAAGCTTACGGCCGGATCTTCCTCGGTTTCCGTGGAAACGAGACATGCTGGAAAAATACAAATTGGGTTAGGATCGGTTAAAAGGATAATAAGGATGGGCAATTAAGGTAAGAATCATGAATTATACGGAATGATTCCATTTGGTGACGCATCACCATTTGGAAACGTTGACACGTCAAGATGAATTGACCCATTCACCTCAGAAACTCGTGTATGTTGGTCATAGTTTATCACTCATCCCGGAAATCCCCAGGTAGCGTAACGGTTCCCTCAATGAGATTTATACGTATACGCTTGCCTTAGCCCGAGGGCCTTTTGCCAGAAAATCCAGAATACAGGTGTCTATGTACCACACTAGTTCTTTGGTTTATGAAATCAAAAATCTTGATGGGATATTTACAAGATTAGACATAAAGTCTAAAGAATTCCTATCAATAGATTCTACTTGGAGACGAGAATAAGTTTAAGAAATAGTAACTGTCGGGGAGAATTAACGTTTAAGATAAGTCTAGGGGAGACGGGTAACAATATGTAATCATGTAGAAAGGCACCTATGCTAAGGCATCACATTGCACATAATAAGGCATAGCGTTAGGCAGCATGCAAACAATAAGTATGTATTCATAAGGATACTATTCTATAAGGATCATGCATAAACTATAGCCTAGGTCACCATTTCTAATAACCTAAATCCCTATAGTTATGGGCTCTGATACCAATCTGTCACACCCCAACCTTGACGGCGGAAACGTCGAGGTGTGAGGATTAAGATTGTTCACAGCCACATAACGCTATGTTAAAGTATAAAATGCCATTAATCAATTGTTTTCAATCACCACATACATCAATGTCTCAAAATAAATCAAACAAAAACAAGAATTCAATCGTCTTTATTAAGCCTAGGTCCATGATCTAGGTTTATGCATTCCTTCAATCATTGCTAAGCTTGCACATTACCTGAAACATGTTGAAAATAAAGTCAACTAACTAGTTGGTGAATTCTCATGGTTTTTAAATACAATAAGTATACAAAATGTGGCAATTCTAGTCAATGGTCACAAGATAGCAAGTATATAGAACATGCATAGTTACAATCAAGCCTCGACTGAATAATATGAATAAGCATGATTAGCTAAGTGTATTTGGTTCCCTAGTGCACAAGCATACGGCTCCTAGGAGTCGGCAATACATCGACTTTAGCACCAAATAGGCTTGTCAGGCCCAAAGATCTAAGACTTCGCTAGGCTAGCAATAGTTAATGATTGCACACGTATGTCACATCTCATATAATACTTAACATATCCAAACAACCACGACTATGTAAAGAATTGCACGTGTGTAATAAGTATCAAAGCGTGTATGTGTAAGTTTGTATAAGCAACATGTTTCACCCCGAAAGATGTGAAATAATCGTAAAGCGGGGCATAAGAACTCACATGTTTAATAAAGGAGACTTGTAGATGTAATAAGAATAACCACGAATAAGATTTCCAACACAAACGTCACAACGCACCTAAACGAAATAAAGTAGCGCGTTATAATTTGTTTGATGATTAATTGTAGGTCTAATAGGATTTAATAATTATTCGTATTTATTACATGTTAATAACGTGATCGGTTAAATGAAACGAATGGATTATACTTGGTATAATCACTTGTTAGCGCGTAAGAGAAATAATAAATAAAACTTGATTAAATTGTACGTTGAACCGATTTTTAAGGATTGTATATAATAATTATAATAAGTTATTTAACTATTATAAGGGACTATATACAAATATACATATATTTATAGGTATAAGTAATCAAACAATTTAATTGTTTGAATATACATATAAATATATATACTAAACAATCAATATAAATGATTTAGCTATTAAAAGAACTATGTTTAAAATATATATATATATATATATATATATATATAAGTAACTAAACAATTAAATTGTTTAATTATATATATATAAATGTATATACTAAACAATTATAACATTGTATATAATAATCAATATAAATGATTTAGCTATTAAAAGAACTATGTATATATATATATATATATATATATATATATATATATATAACTAAACAATTAAATTGCTTGAATATATATATGTATAAACATATATACTAAACAATTATAACATTGTATAATCATAATAAATGATTTAATTACTAAAAGATCAATATATAAATATATATATATATATAGGTATACATAACTAAACCATTTAATTACTTAAAAATATATATATATATATATACAAGTATTATGTTTACTCATTTTTTTTGTATTTTTAAAACTAAAATAATGTATTTATAAATACAAAAGTATTTTATAAAAATTATTTTAGTCCCAAATTATTTAAACAAAGGTAAACAAAATAATCTGCATTTTATAAAATTAATTTTAGAAATTTTCAGAATTTAAAAAGGTTTAATAATTAAAAAGAAATAAAGAAAAGAAAGAAAATCGAAAAAAGAAAACAGGGAGGGGGCTGCCCGGGGTCGAACCCGGGGCCTCCCTGTGAGCATGGGACGCAGGAACCAGTGAACCAGGGCCGTGGCCGTGGTTCACATTGGTTTGTTTTAAATTTAAACACTAGTCTCCTGGTTCACCCCAAATCGATGAACCCTAGTTCTGTTCAAGGCCAAAATCGACCCTCGATTCGGTGTTAATCACCTAAATCATCATAGGGATTTTGTTCCTTGAACGAAAACAAGTAGAAAACAGGTTTCAATTACCTGTTTTGATGGGATAAAAGGTGATTTCGAGTTCGAGTTCGATTCGGATGTTCTTGAGATTGGGGTTTTGTGGTCGAGAGGTTTTATTGTGCAATTGATGGTTCAGGGAGTTTAGGAACTCCAAAATGAATCAAACGCCTATTATTTATAAGCTTGATTTCATGGTTTCGGGCTTAACCCGTTTGAATTTGAAAACGCGTTTATGTTTACCAAATTTGTGAGATTCGGGTTGTTACGATGCGAGATTGGTGGATTGATTCATTTGTTAAACCGTGTATTAACTTAGGGAATGATTGATTTGATTCAATTTGTGATTTTAAACATGATTTGATTCGAATTTTTTGAATTTTGATTCGGTTTTGATTTGGAAAGGGTACGAGCGCGAAATTTCGATTTTGGAGTTGGGTTCGGGTTCGAAACCCATAGTCGAAGGTGAGGGGCGGTTTAATTGAGTCGAATCGGATGTTAAAAGGGTTGTTTGAACCTTGCCGGAGCTCGCCGGAGTGTCGCCGGTGACAGTGGCCGGAAACACGGGGTAAAGGGGGTTTGGTTTGGGAATTTACACAAATGGTCCCCCTACTTTCGAATGTTATCATTTTATGTTTTAAACTTTCATTCAAAGTTTTCAAAATGGCATAACAACCCCCTGTACTTTAATTCTAAGTTTTAGTATTATTATTATTATTATTATTTATATTATTATTATTATTATTATTATTATTATTATTATTATTATTACTATTATTATTATTATTATTATTATTATTATTATTATTATTATCATTATTATTACTATTATTATTATTATTATTCTTATTATTATTATTATTATCATTATTATTACTATTATTATTATTATTATTATTATTATTATCTATTATTGTTATTGTTATTATTATTATTATTATTATTTTTTTTTATATATATATATATATAAAAATTTACTAATGATGCTATAAAATGTCATAAATAAAACGAACAGAAATACAGGATGTTACACTAACGGGCCGTGAAACGCTTAACGGGTCGTGAAAAATTAACACCGTGAACACCTTCACGGGCCGTTACGTTTTTGAATGACTGATTTGATTGCCCGACAGTCATTACGGCCCGTGAAGGGCCTTACAGCCCGTAAAGAGGGCGTCCAGATATCCATCTGGACGTCTCTTTAGTAGGCCCCTAATTATAATTATAAATCACTAAATCCCCTCAAAACCCCCCACCGAATCCAACCCCAATTCACCATCTTCATCCCAATTCCTCTTCATCAATCGTCGTTGCTGTTTCTTCATCCCCTACCGATGGCGCAAAGTGCAGGGGTCGTCGCTGTGTCATTTCATCGAACAACTTCAGTGCATCATCCAAATTGGTGATTTTTTCAAACTTAAATTCAACAACAGATCAAGGGTGCTCGTCGATGGGGGTGCCGAGGGCTCGGCGATGGGGGTGCTCGACGATGGGGGTGCTCGACGATGGGGGTGCTCGACGATGGGGGTGCTCGACGATGGGGGTGCTCGACGATGGGGGTGCTCGACGATGGAGGTGCTCGTCGATGGGGGTGCCGACGATGGGGGCTGTTGGATCATGATAAGGCTGGTGCAACCAAAATCACTTCATAGTCAATTTTTGGTACTACATTCAAAGGCTTTCGAAGCTGAGAAGAGATCTTCCGAGAGTCTGAAGAACAGCTTCCGAAGACAAAGTCTGAAAGAGCTTCCGAAGACAAAGTCTGAAAGAGCTTCCGAAGACAAAGTCTGAAAGAGCTTCCGAAGACAAAGTCTGAAAGAGCTTCCGAAGATAAAGTCTGAAAGAGCTTCCGAAGACAAAGTCTGAAAGAGCTTCCGAAGACAAAGTCTGAAAGAGCTTCCGAAGACAAAGTCTGAAAGAGCTTCCGAAGACAAAGTCTGATGAAAGAGCTGAAGACAAAGTCTGCTTCCGAAGACAAAGAAGACTCCAAGCCTCGGAAGAAGCAGTCTTCCGAAGTATAAGTGGCTTCGGAAGAAGATATTCTTCCGAAGTACTTTATCCTTCGGAAGACATTGCTATGTCCAGCAGATAAAAGTATGGTCCCTGACAGTCCGCTGCAGACCTCTGATACAGCATGACATCTTCCTAAAGAGCCATGTTGTTGACCATACTTTATTCTACTATTCACCTTTTTATGATAGTACATGTTACCAACTTTAGTTGGTGACAAAAGGTAAGTCAGGGACATGTCCTGACTACCAACTTTCAGGAAAAATGTCTGAAAGACCTCACCTAGAGTCTTGTAGTATAGATGTAAGGTTAGAGGTGTCCAGCTGGAATCAAAGTATTCCCAGCTGTAGGTAGTATTATATATATCTTCTCCCTGTAACTCTTTATGTAAGCGATTTGAGTCCAAGTGTCTTGTAATCCTTTGAGTTGAGAAGCAATATATAAAAGTACCTTGAAAATTTACTTGCTGTGTTAAATTTTCTTACTGCTTGTTACTTGATATATTGTGATCAACTCTTCAAAAGACTGCTTGCTGAGTGTTGATTCACAGTGAGTTGAGAGAAAAACCACCCAAATCCGATCCTGCAGGGGCGCTCGTCGCCCCTTTTCTTCTCCGGGCGAACGATGGGGACTGCTTTTTGGTTGCTATCAGTTGTATGGTTGTGGTCAGCTATTAAGAATTCTATGTCTGGTTCAGCCCATCAGATCCGATCAGACGTGGGTTTCACCAACTGTAAACGGTTGACCGGCTGATCAAGTCAGCGAGCCAGTCAAACAAACAGCCCCTAACAAATACAATAAATAGTTAAGATAAAGTATCTAAAACATATAAATATAAAATGGTTTTGAGTTCAAGTCTTATTTTAAAGTCTGAGTAAAAATACTTAGGGTTTAGCTAAGAGGTCTTCTTAACTGTGGGTTTCTCTTAAAATGGTTGGGTGCAACCCAGATTAAAAATAAATAGGTGTGACTGATTAAGATAACACTTATAATTAGAAATGAAATTGTACATTTGTCGTTCAAAAAAAAATACAATGACAGCCAGGTGTACCCGTGAATAAATAGAAGTTAGAGTAATGATCTATCTTTTCTTAATTAAAAACGATGGATTCGAGATTTTAGATAGTAATTTATAATAAGTTATCTAGTGTTATCAATGTCTTTCTATGTTGTTTAAATAAAAAAATACTAGCAAATTTTATTCTTTTTCTTGATTATAACTAACAAATCTTCGTTTACTAACACATTTTTATGCTAACAAATTATGCCTCTAATGTGAGGGACATTCCATTTTTTTAATTTGAATAAATAAATAGAGTAAATTACCGTTTGCATCCCTAACGTTTTCTTGTTTTAACCACTTGTATCCCTGCGGTTTCAAAGTCTCGATTTGCCCCCTAACGTTTCAATTTTGTCTACGTTTGCATCCAGGTGACTAACTCCGTTAAATTGTCCAGTTAACTTTTTATAAAATTATAAAATTACCCTTAACTCACATCCATTATATAATATTAATTTAATAAAAAAACCCTTCCACCCACTTAACTCTCTTTCTCTTCTCACACACACACACACACACAAACACCCATCACAAGATTCCACCATGGATGACCACCATTCCCCTCACTCCACCACCACCGCCAAAGTCAACACCTCCGGCGACCTCACTCATGGCGGAGCCACCTCCGGAGCTGGATCCACTGGCGGCGCTAAAGGTCCCCTTACATCACCATCCCCCGGATCCACCACCGCCAATGTCGGCAGCCCATCTCAAGGTCCCCCTACATCACCATCTCCCCCCCCCCCCCCCCGCCTCAAACCCTACCTCCTTCCTTGAATCCCCCGTCCTATTAACCAACAAAGGTACGATTTTCTCAATTTCACCATATTTCAATTTTGTATTTGGATTATGTTTTATCAATTTGGAGATCGTAAACGGAGGAAAAAACTGTGTTGATTTCGTGTGAGAGATACAATCGATTGAGGTGGTGTGGGTTGTTGTGGTTGGGGCAATGGAGGTGGTGGGGATTATGGAGGCCGGCGACAGTGGAGGTGGTGGGGGTTGTGGCGCACCGATGAAACCGACAGTGGTTAACGACGGAGGTGGTGTTGATGTGGAGTCGGAGACAGTCACCAGAGTAAACAGGTATGGAAGCGTTAGTGGAGGTGATATGGAATATTCCGGTGGGTTTTCGCCAGAGCCGGAGGTGGGTTATCCATTTTCGTTATTGGGTGGCGGTTTTAGCTGGTGGTCGTGATGGTTTGCAGGTGGCGGTGCTGATAGACTACTGTGATGGTGGTGAGTGGTGGTTATGGTGGTGGTGATGGAGAAAAAGAGTGGGTGGTGGTGGGTTGTGGTGATGGAGATATGAGAGAAGGAGAGAAAAAAACTCATAAAATAGTGGATAGTGGTGGTGGGTTATCGTTGTGCTGATATCCATTTGTGTTTTTTTATTATAAGGGTATTTTAGCCTTTTCTACAAAAAGTTAACAGAAAAACTCACGCCGTTAGTCATTTAAATTCAAATTGTTACATAATAAAAACATTAATGATGCAAATGGTTAAAAATATAAACGTCAAAGTATGCAAATCAAGACTTTGAAACTATAAGGATGCAAATGATTAAAATGAATAAAAGTCAGGGATGCAAATGGTAATTTACTCAAATAAATAATTTGTCCACTCCTCTACAAATGCCTTAATATGAGAGACACATGATTTAATTTACCAGCGTTTTATATAAAATAACAATAAATGAAACCACATAAGATCATATGCTGGAAAATAAATCAACAGTTTTTACACTACAATGGCAATTGCCGTGATTTTAATAGCTGTAATTGATAAAGATGAAAAGAATGAAAAATATTGAGTTGTAGAAGCTGGTGACGATGGATCTGCATGTCAGTCCAGACAAACACCAAAGCTACATTCAAATTTAAAACCTCACATTCAAATCTAAAACATCTATTCAATAATTTGAGTTTATGTACATAATTTATCCAACCTCTAATCTAAGAGCTTAGATCTACCGTCTCATTTCGTATATCTCAAAGTAGGATTGTAGCATACAACTATGCAGGGTATAGACATGAAGCCACATTCAAAATTGTTGGTATAAAGGGCAAGCAAATGCTTGTAAAAAGTAATCCTTTGGAATAGAACAAATATTCAAGTGATTCAGCTACAACTTTTAAGGTAAACTCAAACTCAACTGTCTTTATAATTTATCCTGTGAACAAAACTTCAACAATGACAACAATGTAGCCGGTAGTTGTAGATGTGACGGTTAATTTAAAGAAATGAATTGTACTTCTCAATGCTCGATTCATTGGCGGGCACATCTAGTCATCTTGGACGTCACATATATTTGGTCAACCAAGGTAGCTCCTGACTGTCTTTCAGTGCAAAACTCACATCATCACTGCCATTAAAGCATAAAATCTTTGTAAACAGTTTACAAATTTAATTCACTTGTGACAGATAGAAAGTTGAGAATCTTAAGAACTTTTGATCTTTTTGAACAAATAATTAATTATAGACGAAAAGTAGGATTAAAGTATACCAACCTAGGAAAATTGAGTTGCAACTTCTGCAACCTGTGACTTGCTCCTGATTCACAAAGAACAATTCTGGATTCACCAAGCTTGCAGCTGCAAATAGAATAGGAGAGCATATAAATGATTAGATGATTCTGCATTGTCTAATTATGCAAGTAGTCAAAAAAACCAATACGTTGTGTCTAAGGGGACGTTTGGATGCGGATAACAAAACTGATTATTTAATTGTTGAGCACATAAATTCTGTTAATTAAAGAAAAAGCTATAAATTATGTATATATACCACTCTTTTTTACCTCATATTATAGACTTTCAAGTTTCCACCCACATTTTAGTTGTTAATATATTACCAAAAAGAGATCATCGCTGGAATCATATATGATAAAAAGACTTCAATACCTCCTTATATTATATAGACAAATATCTTTTGTAATTGGTTGAGAATAGATGGTAAAGGAGTTATGCCTTGATTTGTTTACTCACTATAAGATTATTAGAGCAGGTTGCCAAGTTCTGCTTGCAATCTTATATGAAGAAACTATTATACAAACTTTTTGTTCCTAATTTATAAATTCATAATTATTCAAAGGTACTACTAGTTTATATGCCGGTTTCGATGTAAGAAAGCATTTAAATAAGAGAGAGATGATTTACCCAATTCCCAAAAGTGTATCCCATCCAGGAAATGTTATTCCATTGCTTGCGCAGAGACGTGAAACAGTTTGTGCCAACTGCATGCACGAAAGAAATATCACAAAAATTATACTTATAGTTGCTTGTTCCAATTTTTGTGGTACTTTTAGAAATGATTCACCTGATTATGTTCTATACTTTTCAATTTACAGGCAATGATAATAGAAATTTTGAATAGTGGTCAGATAGTTAGATAACTTAATTCTCAAAAAAATCTTACCTTTTCAAAGGTGGTCTCACTCATTCCTGTTTTATAGAGCTCGTGCACCATAGCTGCCAAGAAGATCTTGCTAAGTTTAGAACAACTCCTCATTACCTGAAAAAAAAGGAAGAAACTAATTCAACTGACTATACAAACAAACAAACAAACAAACCCAGTATATCCCACTCAGAGCAAGGTCTGGGGGTAGGTAGTGGCAAGTCTTTCCTCTATCTGGGTAGGTAGAGAGACCGCAAGAGACCCCCGACTCGATCAACAAAAGCAATAACAATAGCAGGGCAGCAAATAATATATCATACAGCACACAACAATACAGTTAAAATCACCAACAGATTAAGAAAAAGATATTGCAAACATCAGAGAAGCGGCGCGTTTCACCTATAGAGGGCAGTTGTGAACTGCGTACACCTTAGGCCCCGCATCAAGTCTACCTTACCCTTCCTACCTACAGATCCTACTAGAAGTCCTTAATTAATCCTACGCCTCCACTCGCTCCTATCCTCGATCATATGCTCAGAGAGGTGCAAATGTACCATATCTCGTCTAATTAACTCGTCCCAAGTCGACCTAGGTCTTCCTCTACACGAAACATCGCCATTTTCCCAATTCAACTGACTATATCACTAAATAATTAATAAGTTCTACACGAAACAGTAGATGCCATTTTGCCAAATTATGCTGAAAATCCTGACCATCTACCTGGATATGAGGAGCCTGAAACATTTCCTGTATGGCTGCTTCAACTTCAGACATTCCAACAAGTGTTTTTCCTGCAAACATCAGCCATTTCTGAATGATTATCCGATACAATGATTCATCCCATGCAGCATTAACCTTAGGCATAAAAACATATCCTCTAGAAAAAAAGGCAGTAGATGCAAAAAGATCTGGATTCTGAATACATGAATTACTATAGAAGAAAGGTCATCTCAAACATCTATGAAAACTTAAAAGTAGAAGTTTGTTTGATGGTATTTACATCTAATCAGCAGAGCATACATGAAAATTTTTGGAAAAACAACAATATATAGTAAATTAAAGAAACACATTACCTGTATTGGGAAGTGATGTTGATTTCTTAACTCGATAGTCTGCAAGTTCAGCTGCACGACGACATATCTCTAAGGCACGGCGTGCATCTCCTGAAACTGCTGCAACCTACATAGGCATAATACAATGTCTAAGTACAAGTTGCAATTTCAAGCTATTTACTTATAAAGGGGTCAGCTTGAATTTAGTTTCATCTCAAATAAGCCAAATAAGTAAAATACTAATATTAGTGAGAAGAACAGATTGAACTGTTTGAAAAGCACCTATTCCATTTACAATGTATGCAACCTCCCTAGTTAAAAAAAAAGTAAAAATTGGACAAAAGAAAGTGTATGGCTGTATGCAGGTCAACAAAAACCTGACTCGGCTTGTTTCAACCCATATCCATATACCTGTTGTTCAACCTGACCCCACTCATCTTAAAACCTCTATTTATAAGCATAAACAATGTTGCAAGCTAGAAAACAATCTCGAAAGAACATGAAAGTTTGCTTCTAAATTCCTTTGTGTCAATTAGCACAAATACGAACCTTTCTTGAAGCAAACTCTATAGCTTGTTTCTCAAATGCATCAATTCCTTTAAGACGACACCCAATGATTTCCTGAAGCTGCAAGTAGTTATATGGAGCAAAGCAAAGCCTTTGTATACCCATTCGGCTAGAAATCCTAGGAAGCAGTTTCTCTGGAAGATCCATAGTATTTGCTATTCCTGTAAAACAATATAATTAAATCAATTAACAAACGATATAGCTGAATTTAACTTGAACAAAGGTCTTCCAAAGCTAGATGCCTACCAATGACAATAAGTTTGGAATTTGGCTTAGTAGGCCAATCAAGAATGTTGTACAAGACCTATGAAAAAAAAGCACTGCAGATTTATCAAAATGCACTTAAGTCTATGTAAAAGATTAATAGTTCTAAAAGTTTTACCGATTGGTTCCTAGTTACTAAAAGATCAAGTTCATCAATGAGAAGAATACACGGGCGATCATCATCTTTGCTACTTTTAATCCCATTTGAAAACTTGTCATTCAGTAAGTTAAGAGCTTTTTTCCAGCTAACCCTGTGCCCTGTTAAGGCTTCATAAATAACCTGAAAAAATCAATGAATTAGGTCTAGGCGATGCTTATAACGGAGAAATCATTCAAAACAGTTCAACTTATTGTAAATCAGTACCCTGTATATATTCTCTGGTGCAGCCAATTTCAGACCATTTATCTCCACAAAAGAGTATGGCTTAGTGATTCCAGCATCAACTTCAGACCGAAGACTCCTCATCACCGCAAGCACACTCATTGTCTGTAGATAAACCAGCAATTATATACAGGACGCCTTAAAGATAGTGAGTGAAAAGGATGGGCCAGACAGGTTGGTTAACGAGTTAAAAAACGCTGAAAGCAGGTCAAACCCCTTTTCCGGAAAATATTATGAATAGTTACTGTGACAAATATGATCACAGAAATAACACTATTTCAGTAATGATCTAAATCTGCGAATAATAAGTTCAGTAGGTTTTATGAAAAACAATGCAGCAATTTGACCCTTTCCTTTTTAGCTAATTATTTTTATTTGCCTGTTTGACCAATAAAAACAAATAAAAAATTCCAAATTGATCCATTCATAAGTAATTGAGTTGAAATTGTCACTTGTACTTGAAGTCAATATAGTCCCCTTAGAAGCACAAAGAAATACAATATCAATAGATGGCTTCTAGCACATGCTAATAACCATTTTAATCAAGCACTCAGAAGAAGCTCACTTATGTGTTTCACAGAAAAAAAAACTCTTAGAAGTATTGAGGTTGGTTGGTAAAACAAGGATCATGAAAAATAAGACACAGTTAACAAAAAGCACACCAAATCAACATCAATATTTTCTAACAACTAAAATTTACCTTGCCTGTTCCTGGAACACCATGGATGTAAAGGCAACGTCCGAGACATTGATCATCACATATAGCTCCCTTTATAAATGCAGTTATTTCTTCCATTTCTCTGCAAATAATAAAACATCAGTCATTAAACCTGTTAATGGAAAGCACCTATTTGTTAGAGAATTATACAACTTTGCAGCCTCAGGCCACGAAAAAGTGGAAACAGGTAAGAAACAACAAAAATAAGAGTAAACAGAAAATGAAATATCTAATGTTGGTTTCTTATAAACACCTCAATTATCACATACTTATTCCTACATGGCAAAGATTTAGGCAATGTTGCCAGCAGAAGTGTTGCTTTTGCCTTTTCAAGTTCAGTCTGCTTGTGGGTTCTCACATGCTCCGGAATTCTCTTTGTACCTATTTTCTGGAGTCCAAAGGTATGGCCCTTTCTTGTGTTCTGCATAATCCAAAGTAATTCAAGTTCAACTTCAGTGAAAACATGCTTGAAATAAGGATGAAAATATAAACATCCTTACAGCAGCCACTTCATGAGCCGGGGTTGATCCAGGTGCTGATTTATACCTATCCTCCTCCTCTTCATATTCCATGTCATCAGACAACTCAGAGTCTGAATCCTCATCACAACTCCAGTCTTCATGCTCAGCTTCCTCATCCCCCTAACAAATCAGAAAGTGGTCAAGTCTTATGATATCTTCAAATCAATCATATATCACAAACAATATTCAACAGTATAAAGTACCCACATCTTCATCATTATCGATCTCTGCAATTCGCTTGAAGCTATGCCACTTAACATCATACTCATATTCACATAGAAAAACATCATCGCCTTCATTCTCAGCCTTTGCATATTCACTTGGAGTCATTACATAACAATGTCGAAGAACAGTTTCCATCTAAAAAGCACACTCAAATGATCACAAAGTAAGCAACCAAACATACAAAAAGACTAAAAGCTATCAACCCACAACAGTGTCACTCAAAACACGTGTTACCTCATTATCAGCAAAATCATTGGTTCTATATAACTCTCTTTTCAGATTATGCGGCTGTCTACCCGCAGCTGTTTCCTCAGGAATCATATACCATCGACCACGAAACCAAAAGCTACCATCAACCTCTTTCCACAAACTAAACAACCAGACAATCACAACAACCATCATCAGATTAAATTCAACAAACAAGAAAGTAAACTAATTAACTAATCCCAAATCCCCTAGCTTTCATAAACAAGTGATCATACATTTATACAATTATACCTTTCAATCCTGACCGCCCATAAATCGCTCGAAAGAAGCTTCTCCTTCGCCGTTCTACGCCTCTTCTTCCCTTTCGGCGGATCGGGCAACTTCACATTCTTCCCCAATTTCTTCCCCTCACAGTACCCACAGACCCAATCCCCTTCAGGAACTGCTCTCAACGGAGGTTTCAAACACTTCAAATGAAACCCACCCAAACACTCATCACACTCAATCATCACAGCTCTACCAGACCTAAAACAAAGCCTACACTCCTCAACTTCAGGATCATCATCATCAGAGCTCGCATCCTCTCTCCTCTTCACATAAACATCATCCCCTACAGAAAACTCCCCACCATCATAACACACTTTCTTATAATACACCCTACGTTTCGGCCTCGTATTCCCCCTCTTCTTATCAATTCTATCACCAACGTTTTCAGTATTGTTCTTCCTCTTCTTCGTCTCTGTTCGATCGGGAGAAATAGGGGAGAATGAGGTGTGGCTGACGTCATCGTTGAATGAATCGTTTGGGTTTGATTTCTTCTTCAATGTATCGGTGATCTTCGAGCGCTTTGTTGTTGGTGGTGAATTGGTGTGAATTGGGGGGAGTGGTGAGGAGATGAGGCGTGAGGATCGTCGAGGTGATGTTAGGGTTTGAGGGGTTTGGGGGATTGGGGTTTTTGGCGATGATTTGAGGGGTTTTTGTGGGGTTTGATGGAGTTTCTTTGGGGTTTCTGCCATTGATGAGATGTTGCAGGTGTTGTTGAGGATGAATGAGAGAGAGATAGAGAGAGATAGTGATGATGATGATGATGATGATGATGATGAACTTGTAGAGAGAGAAATGGCGGGAAGATGGATGCTGTTTGCGCCAATCTTTCGAACTAGAGATCGTTGACCGATTAGAGTAAGGGTTTGACCTACCAAAGCATAATGGCGGGGTTTAGCATTTACGGATCGGAGAAACGTTTAACAAACAGTTTGTGAATTGTTTGATGGAAACGGATAGAAACATGAACATTTTGTTCATTTAGCTAAGCGATGAACATGAACATATGCTTCGTTCGTTCTTTTATGCTCGTGAACGTTCGATAATATGTTCGTTTGTTTTTGTTTGTTTAAAGATTTGTTTGTATAATTAGTAGGTTATAGCTCCTGTATTACATGGATGAAAAAATAAAACATGTCAAAACTATTAGTTTTATGAATATCTTATTTTCTAAATGTTATTAGTCATTGGTGAAATAAAAATATAATGAGTATCTAAAAATTATAACAAATAATGAAATTAGAAATTATTACGCTATATTTAAAGATAAAATATATCTGAAATCATATAATTTAGTATGTATTAATAAATTATTAAAATAAGAATAAATTTATATTTTAGATGTTTGATAGTTTAATTTTCTTACTTAAAATAATTATCATTTAGATGTCAAATTGATTGTTGTTATAATTTCTGTATTTATTATGAGAGAGATGCGGGAAATAAATTTTTTGATACACTAGAATGATAACACGTGTCATTAGATGTGCTAGAATGATAACATGTGGTTTGAAAAAACCTTCTTTTATTATATGTTATAGATATAGATTATAGATTTTAAGTACTTGATTATTTTTGTTATATTCTATGTAATGTTTGTAGTAAAAACGCAAATTTTGTTCAAAAAATGAATATATGATTGTTTGTGTTTGTTTGTGTTACGTTTATGCTCATGAAAATTTGTTTGTGTTTATTTGTATTTGTTTGCGGTCGTTTATGTTTGTTAAGTGTTCGTGAACAGATCACGAACATATACCTCCTCAGTGAACGAGCACGACACGAACAATAAATCTCGCTCATTTCTTGCTTATTTCACCTTCGGGTACTAGAAGCATATAGTCTATTAGCTCTCTATATGTAACGTCCCATTTTAGGTAATTTTATAATTTGTGTTTTTAAATAAAATGAGTGGTAAATTAGAACTAACTGAGTTAAGTTAGTATTGTTAGTGTAAATAACTACAAGTAACTAGAGGGACTACTTTTGCCAATTGAGAAAAATCAAATTATATACATATTAGTAAGGAGGTGTAGAACCTCCTGGACACTCACACACACACTCACGAAGAGAGGAGAACGGGAAGGAGGAAGGAGATCAAGAACCCTAGTCAAATTGAGTCGCGTTCGTGTTGAATTCAAGCTTCTAATTGTGGAATTGAGTTATAAATCATCAAATTTCTGCATCTAACTCATAAGGTGAGTCTTAAATTGGATGTTTTCTTGCTAAGTAGTTAGTTCATGATTGGGGTGTTGAGGAGGAATTCATCTATGATCAAATTAATATGTGTTGAACTTAGAATAGTATGTATTAGGTGTTCTATGTATCATGTATGCCAATTTTGAAACTTGATGGTTTATAGCAAAGTAGTTGTATGAAATATGTTGGGTTATAAATCATGCCCATAAGGTGTTTGATGAAATGCCTCCAAGAAGTTTGAAATATGAAAGGAGGGGCAAAGTGGAAATAGAATGACCGGTGGGTCAATATAAAGTTAATTATGCTTAAAACTAGTCATAAATGGGTCATATGGATTGGTTTATACCATATGTATGTATGTGCTAAATTAATCCTAAACATATGTTTAGGTGAAGGGAGTATTAGCAAAGCGGTGAGCAAAGACAAAGGTTGAGTTGAAGCTTGCTTAAGGTAAGGACATTAGCCTTATAACCATATATAGTCTTATCTTTATGATTTTATTATGTGTAATCTTGGGTAAAGGTGAGTTGTGAATAATGACCATAAGTAATGGTTATAGTAATAGTAAGTATACATGCTCGGGTGCATGAATTGGGTTGAAGCTTCATGCGCGTGTGCATGAAATAAATATACCGGTATAGTTCACAGGTGTGTGAACCAAACCTGGAGGGGTTATAACTATATTTAGTTACGGTGGTAACATTTAAATCACTAGTGAGTGATAAACTATAATTTGGCTACTGTGTGTAAGCCTAATTCACCAGTGGGTGATAAACGTGTGGTTTGGCGACTGTGTGTATGTCAAACATAAAGATGTATAGCAAAATGTACAGGTGTGATCCGAATCTAATATGCTAGTCCAAGTTAGTGAATGACTAGCTTGAAAGTGGAATTATGACCCATTCCTAGTTAAATATGAAAGTGTGATTATAGAATGGGTAATAATGTGATAGATGCAAAGAGTCGAAGCTAAGGGAGTTAAGGCTTCTAAATTGAACAAATATAGATGTTGAAATGGATCCGGAATCATTGAAAAGTTGAAACAAACGAAACGGGTCAAAACGTGGAGAAGAACAAAATAACTGAGCCTACCGTAAATTACGGTAGGCACCGTAATTTACGGTAGTCTGGAAAACTAATACGGCAGGAAATTTCTGCCTTACGGTGGGTTTGAGAATCCATGGGTACCGTAATTTACGGTACCCACCGTAACTTACGGTGGGTTTAACTGGTTACTTGTGTTTTCGATTGATATTTTAAGCCCCAAATCACCTCCTAATAACCTGTAAAGTAAGTATAAGAGTCCTTACTTAGTTCTAATGGACTAATGTGATAAAAGTGGTTGTTTTGTAGGAATTTTCCAAGAAGGCAAAGGTGATCGATGAAGATGCTTGTGGATCGAACAATGGGTTGCTAATTAGTTCTTTTAACCAAACTTAGCGTTATGTAAATTACATAAATATAATTCGAGGTGTGTAAAACGTAATAGTGTGTTGACGTAGTCATGGGTATGTGTAATAGAGTTTTAAAAGTAGAAATTTTAACTGGGACCTAAACTAAAAATCTTTTACACCTCAAACAGGTTTTATAAATTATGATAATAAGGTGGTATGTTACAAGTTGGTATCAGAGCCGTGGTTTGAGGGATTCAAGTGAGTAGAGAAAGCTTGAACTCAAATCTTGTGCTCGTGATAATAGAAGAGAACTTGTTCGATCCCAAGATTCGATCACTGAGCCATCAATTAAGGTTAGTGTACCTGTGTTAATATGCGATATGTGTGAAAGTTTTTTTTTTATGAATATAAATATGTGATTTACATGATTATAAGCATAGTGATGCAGTAAATATAAAATTCAACTTGAGTTATATTTCAGTCATCAAGGATGGCTGAGGAACATATTCGCGAGGAATGTGAATCAAGTAATTCAGAGATGAGAAAAATTATTAATGAAGAAGTGGCTAAAGCCATAGGGGCCAATTTACCAATGTACATGGAAGATATGCAAAGAACGCTACAAGAGTTTATACAACATGAACTTACAGTGTTGCAGGTTGGAGAGAAAACTGAGAAAGCACCTAAACGGGTAACGTATAAAGATTTTGTAGCATGTAAACCAGCTGAGTTTAATGGTGAGGTGGATCCATTACTAGCAATTCGGTGGATCTCGGATATAGAAGGGACGTTTGAAACTTCACATTGTGATCCTAATGATCGGGTGATATTTGCGGGTGGCCAGTTAAAACAGCGAGGTAAAGACTGGTGGGATTTAGTGCGAGAAGAAATTGGGTTGGAAGGTATACGAGTGATGACTTGGGAGGAGTTTAAAGAGAGATTTTTAAAGCGGTTTAGCTCGCAAGCGGCGATCAACCGAATTTATGAAGAATTCTTACAACTGCGACAAAAGGACGAGGACATAGATACCATCACGGCGATTTTCTATGAAAAGGCCAAGTTTTGTCGCGATTTTTTAAGAACAGAAAGGATGTGGATTAATCAGTATTATGGGATGCTAAATGCTAAATACCGGGAGTTTCTTACACCTTCTCGGTGTGAGACCCTAGTGGAACTTATAGATTGTGCTCGCGAAAGAGAAGCTGAGTTGAAACGACAGATGGAGCGTGGTGAAAAAAGGTCCGTACATAAAGATGAAGGACCTTCCAAGAAGCCTAAATTTTCTACCCAATTTAAGAAGCCGAGTCAGGTTAAAGAAATTAAACCGTGTGTTAACTGTGGCAAGAGGCATCCGGGGGAATGCCGTTTACCTCCAAGAACATGTTTTAGATGTGGGAAGCCGGACACTTGTCTACCCAATGCACCAGTCAGTTGGAGCTGTGTTTCAATTGTTATAAACCTGGGCACAAGAGGAGTGAATGTCCAGATTTGAAAACTGGTGGAAGTTCGAGCGTTCAGAGCAGTGTAAAGAAACCTGAAATACCGAAAGCAAGGGGAAGGGCTTTTCAAATTACAGCTGAAGAAGCTAAAAAGACCGCTGATGTGGTGTCGGGTACTTTCCTGTTAAATTCTTTACCTGCGTATGTGTTATTTGATTCCGGTGCTAATAGATCGTTTGTGTCGATTAAATTTGCGTATCATCCTTTGTTTGAAATAAGTACATTGCCTGCACCAGTAGAGGTCGAAGTGGCTAATTCAAAAACATTTTTAGTGTTTGAAGTTTATCAAGGGTGTAGGTTAACTATTAAGAAGGAAGAGTATCCTATTGATCTAATACCTATGACCTTAGGTGAGTTTGATGTGGTCGTGGGAATGGATTGGCTTTCTACATACCAGGCTGATATTGTATGTCATCATAAAAAGATAAAGTTAAAATCTCCGAGGGGCCATAAGGTAGTTATTCATGGAGAAAAGTGTAAAGGAGTAGTGTTGTGTTCATTAATTAAGACCCTAAAGCATATGAGGCGTGAAGGGCAATGTTTCCTGGCATATGTAGTTGATACTAACCAAAGTGTACCGAAATTAGAAGATGTTCCAGTGGTTAGAGAATTTCCTGAGGTGTTTCCAGATGACTTACCAGGCCTTCCACCTGTAAGAGATGTGGAGTTTCGAATTGATTTAGTACCCGAAGCTAAACCTATTGCTAAAGCCCCATATCGATTAGCATCATCTGAATTACAAGAGTTGATGAAACAATTACAAGAACTCCTTGAAAGGGTTTTATTCGCCCAAGCATCTCCCGTGGGGTGCACCAGTTCTTTTGTTAAAAAGAAAGATGGAAGTTTTAGAATGTGTATTGATTATCGAGAATTAAATAAGGTGACTATCAATAACCGATATCCTTTACCTAGGATTGATGATTATTTGACCAATTACAAGGCGCGTCTTGGTTTTCAAAGATTGATTTAAGGTCAGCATATCATCAACTAAGGATAAAGAGGATGATGTACCTAAGACAGCGTTTCGTACTCGCTACGGTCACTATGAGTTTCTTGTGATGTCTTTTGGGTTAACAAATGCACCGGCGGCATTTATGGATTTAATGAATCGGGTATGTCGACCTATGTTAGACCGTTCGGTTATTGTTTTCATTGATGATATATTAGTGTATTCTAAAAGTGAAGAAGAGCATGCGCGCCACTTACGAGAGGTTTTGGAAACTCTTCAACAAGAAAAATTATATGCTAAATTTTCAAAATGTGATTTTTGGTTA
This sequence comes from Flaveria linearis, assembly GCA_024085815.1. Taxonomy (NCBI): domain Eukaryota; kingdom Viridiplantae; phylum Streptophyta; class Magnoliopsida; order Asterales; family Asteraceae; genus Flaveria; species Flaveria linearis. The sequence goes on from CM044013.1 coordinate 11,596,932, forward strand.
CGAGAAGTGCAATTCTTGGGGCATGTTGTAAATGTAAATGGAATTCAAGTAGACTCTCAAAGATTCAAGCAGTAATGAAATGGAATCCTCTAAAAACTCCAACTGAGGTTAGAAGTTTCTTGGGCCTAGCAGGGTATTACCGGAGGTTTATTCAAGACTTTGCCAAAATAGCTTCTCCGTTGACTAACTTACTAGAAAAGGGATTATTTTTAAATGGGATGTCGAACAAGAAAAGCGTTTCAAGAGTTGAAATTAAGATTGACGCAGGCACCAATACTAGCATTACCCGAGGGGAATGAGGATTTTGTTGTGTATTTGATGCGTCCTATTTTGGGTTGGGGGTGTGTTCTGATGCAGAGGGGGTAGAGTGATAGCTTATGCCTCAAGACAACTGAAAACACATGAGATGAACTACCCAACACATGATTTAGAGCTGGCCGCAGTGGTATTTGCCTTGAAAATTTGGAGGCATTATCTCTATGGTGTGAAGTGCACTATTTTTACCGATCATAAAAGTTTAAAATATTTCTTCACTCAGAAAGAGCTTAATATGAGACAGAGACGTGGTTGGAATTATTAAAGGATTACGACTGTGAAATCCTATATCATCCTGGGAAGGCTAACGTGGTAGCGGATGCATTAAGTAGAAAAGATGAGTATGAGCCTATTAGAGTAAAAGCGATGAGAATAACGATTAACTCAAGCATAATCGAGCGAATTAAAGAAGCGCAAATGGAGGCACTCAAAGAGGAGAATTGGAAACGAAACCGTATTCAGGGTCAAGTGCAAATCCTAAAGGAAGACAGTTATGTAACTGTGGCAAGAGGCATCCGGGGGAATGGTTTACCTCCAAGAACATGTTTAGATGTGGGAAGCCGGACACTTGTCTACCCAATGCACCAGTCAGTTGGAGCTGTGTTTCAATTGTTAAAAACCTGGGCACAAGAGGAGTGAATGTCCAGATTTGAAAACTGGTGGAAGTTCGAGCGTTCAGAGCAGTGTAAAGAAACCTGAAATACCGAAAGCAAGGGGGAAGGGCTTTTCAAATTACAGCTGAAGAAGCTAAAAAGACCGTGATGTGGTGTCGGGTACTTTCCTGTTAAATTCTTTACCTGCGTATGTGTTATTGATTCCGGTGCTAATAGATCGTTTGTGTCGATTAATTTGCGTATCATCCTTGTTTGAAATAAGTACATTGCCTGCACCAGTAGAGGTCGAAGTGGCTAATTCAAAACATTTTTAGTGTTTGAAGTTTATCAAGGGTGTAGGTTAACTATTAAGAAGGAAGAGTATCCTATTGATCTAATACCTATGACCTTAGGTGAGTTTGATGTGGTCGTGGGAATGGATTGGCTTTCTACATACCAGGCTGATATTGTATGTCATCATAAAAAGATAAAGTTAAAATCTCCGAGGGGCCATAAAGGTAGTTATTCATGGAGAAAAGTGTAAAGGAGTAGTGTTGTGTTCATAATTAAGACCCTAAGCATATGAGGCGTGAAGGGCAATGTTTCCTGGCATATGTAGTTGATACTAACCAAAGTGTACCGAAATTAGAAGATGTTCCAGTGGTTAGAGAATTTCCTGAGGTGTTTCCAGATGACTTACCAGGCCTTCCACCTGTAAGAGATGTGGAGTTTCGAATTGATTTAGTACCCGAAGCTAAACCTATTGCTAAAGCCCCATATCGATTAGCATCATCTGAATTACAAGAGTTGATGAAACAATTACAAGAATCCTTGAAAAGGGTTTTATTCGCCAAAGCATCTCCCGTGGGGTGCACCAGTTCTTTTTGAAAAGAAAGATGGAAGTTTTAGAATGTGTATTGATTATCGAGAATTAAATAAGGTGACTATCAATAACCGATATCCTTTACCTAGGATTGATGATTTATTTGACCAATTACAAGGCGCGTCTTGGTTTTCAAAGATTGATTTAAGGTCAGCATATCATCAACTAAGGATAAAGGAGGATGATGTACCTAAGACAGCGTTTCGTACTCGCTACGGTCACTATGAGTTTCTTGTGATGTCTTTTGGGTTAACAAATGCACCGGCGGCATTTATGGATTTAATGAATCGGGTATGTCGACCTATGTTAGACCGTTCGGTTATTGTTTTCATTGATGATATATTAGTGTATTCTAAAGTGAAGAAGAGCATGCGCGCCACTTACGAGAGGTTTTGGAAACTCTTCAACAGAAAAAATTATATGCTAAATTTTCAAAATGTGATTTTGGTTACGAGAAGTGCAATTCTTGGGGCATGTTGTAAATGTAAATGGAATCAAGTAGACTCCTCAAAGATTCAAGCAGTAATGAAATGGAATCCTCTAAAAAACTCCAACTGAGGTTAGAAGTTTCTTGGGCCTAGCAGGGTATTACCGGAGGTTTATTCAAGACTTTGCCAAAATAGCTTCTCCGTTGACTAAACTTACTAGAAAAGGGATTATTTTTAAATGGGATGTCGAACAAGAAAAAGCGTTTCAAGAGTTGAAATTAAGATTGACGCAGGCACCAATACTAGCATTACCCGAGGGGAATGAGGATTTTGTTGTGTATTCTGATGCGTCCTATTTTTGGGTTGGGGTGTGTTCTGATGCAGAGGGTAGAGTGATAGCTTATGCCTCAAGACAACTGAAAACACATGAGATGAACTACCCAACACATGATTTAGAGCTGGCCGCAGTGGTATTTGCCTTGAAAATTTGGAGGCATTATCTCTATGGTGTGAAGTGCACTATTTTTACGACGCATAAAAGTTTAAAATATTTCTTCACTCAGAAAGAGCTTAATATGAGACAGAGACGTTGGTTGGAATTATTAAAGGATTACGACTGTGAAATCCTATATCCTGGGAAGGCTAACGTGGTAGCGGATGCATTAAGTAGAAAAGTAGTATGAGCTATTAGAGTAAAAGCGATGAGAATAACGATTAACTCAAGCATAATCGAGCGAATTAAAGCGCAAATGGAGGCACTCAAAGAGGAGAATTGGAAACGAAACCGTATTCAGGGTCAAGTGCAAATCCTAAAGGAAGACAGTTATGGTTAAAACAATGAGGGGACGAGTGTGGATTCCTCCAATTTGTCCAGTAAAGAATTGATACTGGATGAGGCACATAAATCTAAGTATTCGATCGACCCAGGAGCTACTAAGATGTATTGTGATTTAAAAGTGAATTATTGGTGGCAGGAATGAAACGTGATATCATAAATATGTAGAAAAGTGTTTAACATGTTTACAAGTAAAGCAGAACATCAAAAACCACATGGTGAATTACAACCTTTAGAAATTCCAGTTTGGAAGTGGGATCGTATAGCCATGGACTTAATAACAAAGCTTCAAAAAACCGAAAAGGCTATGATACCATCTGGGTAGTAGTGGATAGATTGACAAAGAGTGCTCATTTCATTCCAATTCGGGAGACTTACTCATCGGAAACAATGTCAGAAATATATATCAAGGAAATTGTGTCTAAGCATGGCATACCTGTATCCATAATATCGGATCGAGATGTTCGATTACTTCGAGGTTCTGGAGAAAATTTCATGAAGAAATGGGTACCAAACTGTTGATTAGCACCGCATATCACCCACAAACAGATGGTCAAAGTGAGAGGATTATCCAAATCCTAGAAGATATGTTGCGCGCGTGCAATTGATTTCGGAGGTAGTTGGGATACATATCTACCCTTGGCAGAATTTTCTTACAATAACAGCTATCATTCGGGTATGAAAATGGCGCCATATGAAATGTTATATGGGAGAAAATGTAGAACTCCCGTATGTGGGGAGAAATCGGTCCACGAGAGCTAGCTAGTACCGAAGTGGTGAGAAAAAACTAATGAACACATTGATCAAGTGCGAGCTCATCTAAAGGCGGCTCAAGATCGTCAAAAGTCGTATGCGGATAGAAGAAGAAAACCGATTGAATTCCAAGTAGGAGATTATGTGTTATTAAAGGTTTCCCCATGGAAGGGTATAATTCGATTCCGAAAGCGAGGAAAGTTAGGACCGCGATTTATTGGACCATTTAAAATTATAGCTCGGGTGGGCGAGGTTGCTTATCGTCTTGAGCTACCAGAAGAACTAAGTGGGGTCCATATACCTTTCATGTCTCTCATTTGAGAAAAGTCTAGCAGATGAATCAGCATATATCCCGTATAATGATTTAGTGATTGATAATAAGCTGAATTATGTGGAGACCTGTGGTAATACTTGACAGAAAAATCAAAAAGCTGAGAAACAAAGAGGTAAAGCAAGTGCTGATACAGTGGAAGAACCGGAAAGGGTCGGGGTCACTTGGGAGCTAGAAGACGAGATGAGAGAAAGCTACCCTTACTTTTATTGATGCGTCAATAAGTTTCGGGGACGAAACTTCCCAAGTGGGGGAGAACTTGTAACGTCCCATTTTAGGTAATTTATAATTTGTGTTTTTAAATAAAATGAGTGGTAAATTAGAACTAACTGAGTTAAGTTAGTATTGTTAGTGTAAATAACTACAAGTAACTAGAGGGACTACTTTTGCCAATTGAGAAAAATCAAATATATACATATTAGTAAGGAGGTGTAGAACCTCCTGGACACTCACACACACACTCACGAAGAGAGGAGAACGGGAAGGAGGAAGGAGATCAAGAACCCTAGTCAAATGAGTCGTCGTTCGTGTTGAATTCAAGCTTCTAATTGTGGAATTGAGTTATAATCATCAAATTTCTGCATCTAACTCATAAGGTGAGTCTTAAATTGGATGTTTTCTTGCTAAGTAGTTAGTTCATGATTGGGGTGTTGAGGAGGAATTCATCTATGATCAAATTAATATGTGTAGAACTTAGAATAGTATGTATTAGGTGTTCTATGTATCATGTATGCCAATTTTGAAACTTGATGGTTTATAGCAAAGTAGTTGTATGAAATATGTTGGGTTATAAATCATGCCCATAAGGTGTTTGATGAAATGCCTCCAAGAAGTTTGAATATGAAAGGAGGGGCAAAGTGGAAATAGAATGACGGTGGGTCAATATAAAGTTAATTATGCTTAAAACTAGTCATAAATGGGTCATATGGATTGGTTTATACCATATGTATGTATGTGCTAAATTAATCCTAAACATATGTTTAGGTGAAGGGAGTATTAGCAAAGCGGTGAGCAAAGACAAAGGTTGAGTTGAAGCTTGCTTAAGGTAAGGACATTAGCCTTATAACCATATATAGTCTTATCTTATGATTTTATTATGTGTAATCTTGGGTAAAGGTGAGTTGTGAATAATGACCATAAGTAATGGTTATAGTAATAGTAAGTATACATGCTCGGGTGCATGAATTGGGTGAAGCTTCATGCGCGTGTGCATGAAATAAATATACCGGTATAGTTCACAGGTGTGTGAACCAAACCTGGAGGGGTATATAACTATTTTAGTACGGTGGTAACATTTAAATCACTAGTGAGTGATAAACTATAATTTGGCTACTGTGTGTAAGCCTAATTCACCAGTGGGTGATAAACGTGTGGTTTGGCGACTGTGTGTATGTCAAACATAAAGATGTATAGCAAAATGTACAGGTGTGATCGAATCTAATATGCTAGTCCAAGTTAGTGAATGACTAGCTTGAAAGTGGAATTATGACCCATTCCTAGTTAAATATGAAAGTGTGATTATAGAATGGGTAATAATGTGATAGATGCAAAGAGTCGAAGCTAAGGGAGTTAAGGCTTCTAAATTGAACAAATATAGATGTTGAAATGGATCCGGAATTATTGAAAAGTTGAAACAAACGAACGGGTCAAAACGTGGAGAAGAACAAAATAACTGAGCCTACCGTAAATTACGGTAGGCACCGTAATTTACGGTAGTCTGGAAAACTAATACGGCAGGAAATTTCTGCCTTACGGTGGGTTTGAGAATCCATGGGTACCGTAATTTACGGTACCCACCGTAACTTACGGTGGGTTTAACTGGTTACTTGTGTTTTCGATTGATATTTTAAGCCCCAAATCACCTCCTAATAACCTGTAAAGTAAGTATAAGAGTCCTTACTTAGTTCTAATGGACTAATGTGATAAAAGTGGTTGTTTTGTAGGAATTTTCCAAGAAGGCAAAGGTGTCGATGAAGATGCTTGTGGATCGAACAATGGGTTGCTAATTAGTTCTTTTAACCAAACTTAGCGTTATGTAAATTACATAAATATAATTCGAGGTGTGTAAAACGTAATAGTGTGTTGACGTAGTCATGGGTATGTGTAATAGAGTTTTAAAAGTAGAAATTTTAACTGGGACCTAAACTACTAAAAATCTTTTACACTCAAACAGGTTTTATAAATTATGATAATAAGGTGGTATGTTACACTATAGATTCACTCTTTTCTTAAAAGTCGTTCGGTTTTTGTAGCCTTAAAAAGGAATACTTCATAAAATTAAACTAAAAAACAAAAAAAAGAAAAGAAAAACAATCTCAACTTAAAAATATGTGGTGTATGAAGTTTTGATTGTGTCGAAATTGTTTATTCTAATACATGATTGTTATTAAAGACGTGAAGTTAAGACGACTGTAGTTTATGTATGATATAAATAATAAGTTTCATGTATGATGTATGGTGTGAATATGATTTGATTGGATTTAGGATATTTATACAAGTAAAAATAGATACATTGTGAATATGATTTGATTGGACCTATGATACTCATATTGTGTGTTGTGAAGTCTTTGGGCCGAACCGGGCTTGGTTCGGGCGATTCAGGCCTGTTTCGCTGCGAACAGAAACAAGGGCAGTCGGCCCTAAGGCAATTAGGGTTATTTAGTTAATTCTTGGAGCCTAAGTTATTGCCTTAATTGCTAACCCTAATCTAGCATTATAAATAGACCCATTGATGTAATTGTATTCTTTGAGCACAATAATATAAACCCTAGCTGCAGAGTGGACGTAGGTCACCTAGACCGAACCACTATAATTCTCTCGTGTCTACTCTTTCTTTTGTGTGATTGTGTGTGTTTTTTGCTTCCGCTGGAACCTACTCTGATTGTGATACCTAACAAGTGGTATCAGAGCCGAGGTTCGGAAACACACCGGGTTTACATACTGAAATCGCAGGAGGCTGTTCGAGAGGGCTGTGGTGCTATCATAAACAGGGCTGCTGGTTATCTCTGAAGTTTGCGAATTAGGGTTTGATTAAACCCTAGGGTCGCCGCCATCTAGGAGAGATTGCAAGAGCTGTTTGGTTGTTGATTGTTGCTGCGATTAGGGTTAGAAATCCTAGAAACTGCACAAGAATCACAGAAAGAACTGTTGTTCAGAATCTTTTTTTGTGTTTGCGTTTAGGGTTTCTGTTTCGACCCCTTGAAATCGTCGGCTACACTCGATTTTCTACAGGTGAAGTTGCTGGTTCAGGTACTTCGAGTTTTGGGGTTTATTGAAGGTGTGCTTGGCTTCGGTTAGCTTTGGTTCTTTGGTTTTTTACTACAAAGGTTAATCTTTTTTTTACGGCGTTCATCAACTACAGTTTCTGTTTCGTGATTGTATTCGTTTCTCGTTTGCAATGGCTGAAGACGGGAGAGTTCGAATTGAAAGTTTAATGGGACAGACTTTGCTTGGTGGAAGATGCAAATAGAAGCATTGCTTGGTGAAAAAGATTTGGGGTAGTAGTATTGGAAGAAAAGCCGGCTACAATAAGCAAAGCTGAAGAAGCAGTTTGGAACTCAAAGGACAGAAGGCTAGAGGGGCTATTACATTGGCTTTGACGAGGAGCGTTGCATTTAACGTTATGCACGAAACCACGGCTCGTGGTATAATGACGGCTCTGTCAAATATGTATGAAAAGTCGTCTGCTGCTAAAGTGCTAATAAGGTGTTCTTGATGAGGGAGTTATTCATGACTCGAATGAATGAGGGAACTTCATTTTTGGAGCATATTAATAATCTCAAATCGATTACCTCCAGGTTAGCTTCTGTGGGGATAAAGTTTGATGATGAGTCAAGCTGTAGTATTACTATCTTCTTTGCTAGAAAGTTGGTCTGGAACTGTAACAGCTATTACTAGCTCTGTGGGGACCAATGGGTTAACATTTGACGGGGTCCGAAACATTGTGCTAGGTGAGGAAACTCGCCGGAAAAGCACTAGTGGTGGATCATCTTCTGGTTTGTTATATGTTGGCAGGGGAAGGGAAATAACAAAAGCAGTGGGAGTCGAGGGAGGAGTTCATCTAGAGCTTGCAAAACTGTGAAGTGCTGGAGTTGCGATGAGATTGGCCATGTTAAGAGTCAATGTCCAAAGCGTAAGCAAGGAAAATCTGGTGAAATAAACACTACTGTTGAGGATGAATGTGATGATGACACGTTACTACTTGAGGCTGAAATAGTGTGGACTCTTGGGTTATGGATTCTGGATCTTCGTTTCACGCGATGCACAGCGGGGAGGCATTGGTGAATCTAAAAGATGGCAACTTTGGGAAGGTACGAATGACAAATGGTAATATTCTTAATGTTACGGGCATAGGTGATGTTAATCTGTTAACTCCATTGGAAACCTACTGGAACTTGAAGAATGTTAGGGTCATTCCAGCTTTGAAGAGAAATCTTATCTCTGTTAGTCAACTGGATGAACATGGACAAAAGTAAAGTTTGGTAAAGGTAAATGGAAAGTAACAAAAGGAAATTTGGTTATTGCTCGTGGAAACAAACGAGGATCATTATACATGGTGGAAATACCTGCTGAGGAAAATATGAGCGTTCCTCAATACAAAGTGGGGTTCGTTGAGTCAAAGGGGCAAAAGAGGGTTCAATTTGCAAGACTGAAACCTGGTGCCAAGGTGATTCAAGCTGAGCGGGATTGGAGGTCTAAACCAGGTCAGGGGTTTGGTGACAGTGGGAGCACGAGGCGTGTTTCGGATACAGTCATAAAACAACGTTGGGTTTGAAGACCACTACTCCGATTGTTAAATTCTCTCCTGTGATGTCTTGCTAAATGAGGAGAGTGTTGATGATTCTCGGGTTATCTCTGGAGCTGGTGGATCGTGCATACCAGTTGAGATCGAGAATGGGTTGGAGCTCGGGGGAGCTTCAACTATCCTCTCATACTTGATGAGAGGGGGTGCAACTAGGGTTATGATGAAGTCTTAGCTGATGGGTATGAAGCTTGGAAGATTTTGGATATGAAGAATGCTGGAGTTACTGGATCTGGGTTACTTGGACGGCGTTTGAAGACTTTTGCAAAGCCTTCAAGTGGGAGATTGTTGGGTTGTGAAGGCTTTGGGCTGAACCGGGCTTGGTTCGGGCCTGTTTCGCTGCGAACAGAAACAAGGGCAGCCGACCCTAAGGCAATTAGGGTTATTTAGTTAATTCCTGGAGCCTAAGTTATTGCCTTAATTACTAACCCTAATCTAGCATTATAAATAGACCCATTGATGTAATTGTATTCTTTGAGCACAATAATAATATAAACCCTAGTTGCAGAGTGGACGTAGGTCACCTAGACCGAACCACTATAATTCTCTCGTGTCTACTCTTTCTTTTGTGTGATTGTGTGTGTTTGTTTGCTTCCGCTGGAACCTACTCTGATTGTGATACCTAACACATATACACACTGAAAATAAATACGAAACCACTATTACATTATATATGTTATTGTGATTATTGATTTATTGTTATTTCATTTGCTACTGCTCATCGTTTTGTTGCCGTTTCCCTGGTCACAAAAGCATATCACAAAAGAAGTTTAGCTTAAAATTAACGGAAAATTTAAATCAACCACAAATCTCAAACTTGCAACTTTAAAAACTGTGTAAATGTGACTTAATCAAACCACATCCTCATTAGCCAAAATGTCAAACTCCTAGCAATAACTAGAAGAATAAGAATTCAAAAGTACAACGTATCATCTGAATACATTAAAATTACACTATTCCTTCAACCCAAATTATCAATATTTAACATACAACTCACCCATAAAAATGATAACATCTTGATGTCTTCGGTCACTTTGTATCTCAATTGCTTTGCCAAAAAATTGCTTCTCTTCCAAATAACCCAAATTGTGGTCATGAAAATCGCCCAGATGTCTTTTTCTCCTCGATCATTTACAATTTTTATTACTTCTTTCCAAATCTCCTTAACACCATCTAAACTGCTTGGGATGGGGATATTGCACCACATACAAATTTGCCACCAAGTTTCTTTGGCACAAGCAATTCCCAAATATTCCAAGAGAATGTTTCACAGTTTCAGGTTATAAAAATCTATCAAAGAATGACACAACTTATACATATACATCAAGACTATGAGGTTTTGGCTTGCAAAATATATTCTAGATCTAAACTAATCTCAAATCATAGTCTAATCCTCAAACAATCTTCAGGTTTGGTTTAATCTTGACGGGTTTACCGATCTTAGATTTATCTTCCATATTTGCAATTTCACGGGCCTTTTCACAAACAGGAAACCCATTATCATCCCAAGATTCCAATATCACACCTGATCCCACACAAACCTGTTCTTCATAGAATGCTGCAAATTGCCCCGCTGCCAGACCCTGATCATCTTCAGGCAATTGAACAGTGCCAATTTCAGTCCCATTATCAGCAAGTTCCAAATGCAGAGTGCAGTTGTAGAAATCAGGACCATGGCGAACCTATCAAATACGTTGTTATTAACAAGTTTGTGTAATGTTCTCTGTTGGGATTAAAATTTTTGGTTATATTTGAAGATTGGATGTAAATAGTTAGTTGGAAGTGAATCAAAACTGGCAGGATTGTATTTTCATGATGAAAGGTCAGAGGTAAAATATAAATAATTAGATGTAGACAGCAGCTTGCAATGGGCAGGTGGCCTTCGAGATGTTATAACAAGAAACCAATGGAAACAAGATTTCAATCTGAGACCTTTGGTAGAGGGGAATCAGGTTACAAGCATACCATCCCATGAAGGTTATGACTTATGAGTTGACTGCTTATGACCACCTCTTTTTGAACATTGAACTGCACTTATGACCTTCTAAATGGGATTATTTTAAAAATCATCATAGTTGAATACGTAGATTTTGTGATCATATGAAAGATGGACACAATTTTGTAGGGTTAACCCAGACATCATGACACATACCCATTTTGACCCGTAATCCAACTCATTAAATTATTCTAAATTTTAAACAACATTTACAAGTTTTCTGGTATATTATTTAAGTTACCTTGCATTTCAACTGATTGAGGTGGCGAGGAGGAGATCCACTAATCCATCTAATGGATCCGACATGAAATGATCGTCTTCTTTTGTCAACAGAATAGTAGTTTCTTGATACGAAAACCACATTATTTTTAACATCTTTTTCAACAACATACCTGCATGATTGGCATTGCAGCATGTTGTCATTAATCATTAAGATCCACATAATATCAATGAGTATGTGTGGCGGTGAAAGTTTAGACATTACCATGGCCCACCCGCAAGTTTCAAACCTTGTCGTTGACCAATTGTGTAAAACCAAAAGCCCCTGTGGGATCCTAAGAAATCCCCTGTTTCAGCTTCCAATATTATACCTTCTTTTTCCCCAATATGTCTTCCCACAAATTCACTGAATTTATCTGGATTTAAAATAGTAATTAAATCAGTTTTATTGGCATTTCGCAGAGTAGCCAAATATCATAGAAATTAAACATAAAAAAAAGGTTTTTGTAAGCCAGACATACCTTCCCAAGGAAGCATATTCCCTGTGAATCCTTTCTATCTTGATTAGGCAAATCGAATTTTCTGGCAAGCATGCGGACTTCATCCTGATAAAAAGATTATTAATATTTAGAATAATATATCATCACCATACACAGGCCGGTATTTTTATTGTTGAGCAGACTTGTATACCTTTGGAATACATCCGAGGGGAAGCACCAGTCTTTTAAGCTGAGCCTGTGACAGATATGAAAGGAAGTAGGTCTGATCCTTCATCTGAAAAAAGTATGAAAATCAAACTATTACAGAAAAGCGAGAGACCACAAGCGAACTAAAGTGTTATATATAACCAAAGCAATTCATGAAGTTTACGCATTTGAATGTATTTCAGGCTTTTGACCCATTTAACTTGTTTCCTATTTAGTTAAATCTTTTAGCTTACCCCCAAATTGACCATTGTATATAAGTGGGTTCAAAATGACACCTTTAATTAAAAGGGTAAAACATATAACAAGCGTATCTTTACCATATCCTTTGAAAGTTCCAAAATGAAAGCGCATTGTTTTCATCTGTAACGGTGTGAACAACCTTTGCATAATGTCCAGAAGCAATATAATCAAAATCCATGTTACTTATGGCATCCATGAATGCACCTGCAATTAAAAGTGTAAGTTAAGGAAAATGTCAATGATTGACGAGCAAATCAAGCAGAATGATTACCCAAATCACACACCAAATTTGATTCTTGTGTTGCAAAGAACATCCGGGTTAGGGGTACGCCCACATTTATACTCGTCAATAAGGTAAGATACCTGCAATGATATGTAATAATTATATATGTTTACAATATATATTTCTTTGCATTTTACGTCATTTTTTAAACAAAATTCATAATTTAGACACTTATTTGTGTTTTATTTGAATTTTGTAGTTATCGGATGAAGCTCGGTGATTTTTGTGAAGAAAACCCAAGATGTGAAGAAGTTCATGAGAAAAAATGCTTCTAATATGACCATATTAAAGCTGAATATGGCCATATAAGCTGTCAAACTCTAAATAATTCATTTTTAAAGCTGAATATGATCATATCACTTCAGATATGGCCATATTCGGGCAGAAAACGAGTTTATAACCCTACTACGCCTCATTTCCAACAAAACTTTCATTTCCATTCAAACCCTAGCCTCCTTCAAACCCTTAGATTTTTAAGCTCTTCTCAAAAGCTTTTGGGAGTTTTGAAGGCAAAGATTGAAGATTTTACACTTTCAAAAAGGATTTAACATCATCCACCCCATTTCCAACTCAAAATTAGTTTGAATTCCTCTAGATCTATTATGAGTTCTTCCATGTTCTTGAGTTTGGATGTGTTTTTGTAAGCCTTTATCACTTGGATTAGATTAAACTTAGCATGATTTAACAGCTTGTACATGATTCTTGGTGTTATTTATGTTAGTGTCATGATGAAACTTGATTATTCTTTAATGATTACGTGTATTTGTTCTAGTTTGATGCTTGGTTTAAAAAGCGTGCCTGAGGCGCGCCGCGCGCCTAGGCGCAAGGCGACCCATGAGGCGAGGGTTGGGGCTTTTTGTAACACAAGGCGCATGTTGTACAAGAAGCGCAAGAAAAGCGCGATTTTTTGGGGAAAAATCCCTCTGAGGCGCGTGCTTCTTGTACAGGGTTTTTTTTTTGCTTTAAAGTGCTATAAATGTTGCTAAAAAGTTATACATGCATGTAATTTATACATTAAAGCATATATAAACATTATTTATAGCTATATTTTGGGTGGGGTTGCTAAAAACATATAGGATTATATTAAAAAATTATTAAAAATTTATTGTATGTGGTCTTGCTATCAGTATGGCTTTTGCTATCGAGTCGGGGGTCTCTTTGGAAGCGGTCTCTCTACCTAACAAGATAGAGGAAAGACTCGCCTACACCTACCCTCCCCAGACCCTGCTCTTGAGTGGGATATACTGGGTTTGTTTGTTTGTTTGTTTGTTTAGCGTTTCGCGTACGAAAAGCCCTCCGCTTTTGCGCTTCGCGCTTCGGTTTTAGACCTTGTCGCCTTGGTGCGCTTCTCTCTTTTTAAAACCAAGGTTTGATGAAATGTTCAACCTTGTGGGTGTTGTAAGCATGTTATGTTGAAAAATCTCATGTTCTTACAAGGTTTATGCATATGATTGCATCTTTTGTATGTAATTTTATGACATTTGACTAGGAATGTGAATGAAGGTTGGGGGTTTAGTAAAATTGGGTAAATATGCATCCTTGTGCTTATGTTTGAGAAATCTCTCTTGTCATTGGTTATGAACTGATTTTGTAATCGTGGTTTGATGTTCATGAGTTGAAGGGTAGTTACAGTTTTGTCTATTTTACGCAAGTTGAGGTGGTTGTCATGTGTTTATCGTGTTAACTTTCCAAAAATTTATGGAATTAGGTAACCCTAACGGGAGTCTAATTCATCTTAACATTGATATAATTGTATCATTGGTTCTTCATGGCATAACTTTAGGTGGCTATTATGGTTATCGTTCTAGCTTTCCGAATGATTATATGTCTAGATATCCTTGACGAGGGTTTAGGCTACTTCCATATATCATGTGTAAAAAATGATCTCACCTCGAGTTTCTGCTAGTTGTTAATTCTAAACTAAGTGAAATCAAAGTCCAAGTGGTATCTTTAATTGATTGTGTATCTTCGTTTTTACTTCCTTAATTTATTAGTTTAATTTGCTAATTGGTCTGGTTAATTATAATATTCACAAATCCAAATTGATCGGTTAATTTAGTATTGGGATCCATTGTGTCCAAGGATCGATATTCGGTTCTTACCTCAAGCTATACTACTATACAATAAGTGCGCTTGCCTATTGTGTGTAGTTAGTCTAAAGGTGATAATCGTTTCTTTATAATTAAACAAATTGTGTAAATTTCCATATCAAATATATATATACTTTACACACTTCATGCAACATGAAGCAATAAGTTACATTGGTTACACTTACACAGCCTGCTAAGAGTATCCCACTACAACAGAGATTTCTAATTTCCTTTTACATACAGGATAACATCAATGAAATCAACATTCGGAAACCACCATATTTTTAAATGGGATGAGAATTGTTTTTAAAAAATTAAAACTTTATGAGTAAATCTAGTTGTTTTTCATTTTGGTTATTCTCAGCATAATATTCAATTTTTTCATTGTAATTATACTTATTTGATTTGGAAAAGATAACAAAAGAAGCCATGCCAAATGTATCTCCATTTCAACGAAAAAGATCCAAAACAAAAAATCATTTTGTAAATATAAACGAGTAGAGGTGGTAGATTGTGCAGGTGAGTATGGGGTCGATCCGGGTAATAATATCTTGGCCCGGTTTGAAACAGATCACGTCAAGTTGACCTCAAATACTTTTTGACCCAAAATGTTATTCTTTTAGTAAATAACTTAGCGCGACAAAAATTGTTACAAATATTATATTGATAATAATCTGATTTTTTTAATAAGGTTTGATGCACCAAAAGTACACTTTTAACCTGTTTCCTTTTAAGCAGTTCTTAAATTTTACCTCATTTAGATAAAACACAACCCACAACGACACATTTACACCCAAAATAAGTAACTAAATAGTAAGACACTAAGAAGGCACAAGACTATGATGAAGCTGAGAAGATGCATCAAGAGTGTTATAGCTTACCACTTTGTCCCAATATTCATCTGTCAAATGTACAACTTCCAGTGGCACGTCAACCTGAAGCAATTCATAAATGTTTATTCATATACTTCCCACTTTATTAATATGTACAACTCATCAAACTTGAAAGAAACAAAGAAAAAGATAACATATAACAGGGGTTTTGTGATAGATCCATCATCCATGATCAAATCAGAACTTCAGTTCTTAAATCCAAAATATCATATATGCCTTAGAAATCATAACCAGTTAAACCCCTCAAGATGAGTTTAATAATATACAAGATGGAGAAAGTAACCTGATTGCAAACAGCTTTTGCATACTTTAAATCCTCTTCCATGGACACTGAGCCCAAAAGTTTTCAAAGTCTTCCTACGAAAATTTCAGTATCAGAACTAGCTGAGTAATTAGGTAAGAATACATGATAAACTGATCATACATGGAGATTAGATATTGATCTTCTTGTGATGTATGTTCATTTGCTAACAGATCAAGAAAAGAAAGACAAATTATGATCATTGTTCACTTTCTAACAGATTAACAAAAGTGTGACAAAGTGAATAAAGACATCAAAGCCCAAATTGTCTGGTTTTGAACTGAATTACCATAAAGTTTCAAAATTAAACTTTTGAATTTAATGGATACACAACAAAATTAGGAGTACATTAGCACCAGATATGTTGTCAAAAACCTAAATAGTTAATCTGTACATGCAAACTAAGCTGTAATAAAAAATGTTACCAACCAAGCATGAGAACTCAACCCAAAAGACTTGGTTAAGTTCTCCTTTTAGGTCCATAACAATTGTGTCAACGCCATACAACTGACATGAGACAAGTCTCATAACTTGCTATGGTTTCGTCCGTAACTTTTAACCCTCCTTAGAAGTCAACATTCTCATTGGTCACGGTTAGATCACCACGCCACCACTCTAAGTTGGCTCTAGTATCACTATTACCGACCAAACAGAATAACTCAACCTAAAAAACTAGTCTTTTTAGATGAGTTCTCACATCAATGCAACTCTCATACCAAAACAACTAATACAACTATTACAGACCAAATAAGATAACTCAACTAACAAAAAGACTAATCTTCTAGGAGGAATTCACATCATAAAACTTATGTGAGACAGGTCTCGTAACTTGGTTTCATCTGTTATAATTAGTTGACTCTTATACCACTATTTTTTTTTAACGGCGAGTTCGCCCCTGTTTAGGAGAATAGGTGTTATCTGTGGAAACCCACAACTAAGAACATCTAGAGTGAGACTTGAACCCAATATGTCTTGTACACCTCACATGGGCTCACATTAACCACTTGGGCTAAGAATAATTGGTTGTTATACCACTATTACAGATCAAACAGGATAAGCAAACCCAAAAACTAATCTTTTTTTAAGATGAGTTATCCCGTTTGGTCCGAAAAAAATCTAACAATAAGAAATCATACACGCAGGCACCTGAAACCATATCTTGAGGTAAAAAGCAGTGCACGAGTGTCCAGCGGCATGAAGTAGCCGAAGCGCAACGCTGCTATCAACACCACCGCTGAGAAGCACCGCCAATTTAAGCGGTCTATTGCTGTTAACCATTGAGCACGACAGATAACGACGGTCCAAATCAACCAATTGGTCGTTCGAAATTGGGGAAACTGCTGTAGATGAAATGAACGAGGTGCGTTGATGGATAAGATTGGTCTTATTACTCGATTGTAGCGTTGTTGAAGTGTGAATCGAAGAGGTGTTCGAAAGGGGTGGTGGATGATGTTATTGAGAGGTGGTGGGTGTAGCTTGTGGTGGAAGATGGTGGTCATCGTTGCTCGGAGCATCGTTTCATCGAGGTTTTGTGCCGTCGATGGTGGTGGTCGTCAGGGGAACGATTTATTTTGGGGTTTAGGGAGTGTTTGAACAACTTATTGAGTTATTAATAAGTTAATAAATTAGTATGAACAAAAACAACGCTGGTGGCGGCTTAATTACTATTCAAAGGGAAACTACCACCAAAGATTCACTGTGATAAACCATTTCCTCACTTGGATCATATTGCATCAAGTAAGACTTCAGTAAGACTCCAACCCATGACCTCCACTTTAGAAAATTATTAAGATGCCCCCTCATAAATCAGTTGATCTAAGATTTATTGGCTTATATGATCCGGCAATTTTAGTTGTTTATTTTGCACATGTTCAACATACAAGCTAAGTCGACAAGTTAGGCATTGAAATGAGATAAATTTTATACGTGGCGGATTCTGAAATATGACATGTGTAAAGTTATAGATTGAGTTAGTCGACATGTTTAATCCATGAGTTATTGGCTAAAACATATAGGTTTAATTCACGAGTTACGGACTAAAAATGGTTATGGGTTTAATACATGATTTACGAGTCAAATCCTGCATACTTAATCAACAATTTATAGACTAGAGCCTAAAAGCTTAATTTACAAGTCATGGATACTTAATCCATAAGTTATAAGCTAAAACCTATGACTTTAATCTACGACTTATGGCTACAGTTCTTTTTGTTTTAACATAAAATTTACGACAAACTAATTTTCGTTTAGATATGTATTTCTCATGAACTATTTTCTTTTTAAGGTTTTTCTTCACTTGTTTATATGTTTGAAAACCAGAGTGGTAAATGTTAGTTTGATAAATTCTTAATCACATTCTCAAGAGCAGTCTTGATGAAATTTAAAAATTTTTAAGTTAATATTTGTTAAAAATATCAAAATTGCAAGTTTTATATACAATCAGGTGAAATATAATCAATCGAACGCATTGTTTATCCATTATTTTTGTATTTTGTTATATTATCAAGCTAAATTTTATCAATTTGGCGAGTGTATAGATAGCGTATAGGGATCAGAAATCATATCATCGTGTGAGTTTTAACATCGGTTGTTGTTACTCGTCAAATTGCTCATAGCGGTACATGTATCTACCTACGTATAAGGTAATAGTTATGAGGGGTACATTTACTTATAGATGTGCATTTAGTCCTAAAGATGCATGCAATATGTGATGTCGTCTTTCTATAATTGTCATTGATGTTTTTTTTTATGTTTTATTATTTTATTGGCTTGTATGTTTTATTGTTCTTTTTATTTTTGGATTTGTATGTTTTATAATTCTAACATAACCCCCCTTACCCTACTTTTGAGATGTGCTAGTATTGTGTTTGTTCGTGTGTACAATCCAACCCGACTCATTAAACAATAATAACTTATTCTAACCATTTTGGATAATTACCTTATAATTTTTAGAGTAAATTACCATTTGCATACCTGAGGTTTGGTGATTTTGACCATTTGTATCCCTACAGTTTAAAAATCCTCATATCCCCTAACGTTTCATTTTTGTTCCCATTTGAATCCAAAACACTAACACTGTTAACTTATTCTGTTAACTTTTTGTAAAAAGACTAAATTGTCCTTTCTCTCTTTATCTATTTCTCTCTCTATCTCTTAACCCACAACCCCCACCCACCACCACCACAACCACCGTCACCACTTCCACCGCCGTCACCACCGTCATCCACCACCACCGCCATGACGCTACTTCAACCATTGACTTAACGTTGACTTCCACGGAATAAATCTTCATCCACATGTGTGAGCTGTAGCCCCCAAATCACCAACCTCATGCATTTCAAAGGCAATGCTTCTTCATCAACCTCGTGCATTTCAAAACACCTGCATATCTACCAAACCCCACATCTTCCAACCATCTACTCACACTATTTACATTAACGGGTTCAGAAATGTCATCATTGGTTACAAGATTTTCGCCTTTTGTTTCTTGAAACTGGTTCAGTGAGACCATTTTGTCCCAAAGTTCTTTTGCTCATAGCAGACCAATCCCAACTCAACTTAGCAATTGGAAAAAGATAACCACAATCTAAAGAACTATATAGAAGATAACGATACCAATCAAGAAAAAATCAAAGTTGAAGCAATTGATATGGAAAACCCCAAAATCACCAAGAACGAACCTTTTTATGGTGGACGATGCAGTCGAAGGTAATTCAGCTTTGGGATTTGAGTAATGGGGTTTATGGATTGAATTGAGCAAAAGATTGTAGTGAAGTTGATCTGCGATTTGAGTGAAATTGAGAGGAACGAGTGTCAGGGGTTGGGGCTACAGCTCACACATGTAGATGAAGATTTCTTCCATGGAAGTCAACGTTAAGTCAATGGTTGAAGTAGGGTGGGTGGTGGTGGATGCGGTGGTGGTGGTGATCGGAGGCCGGAGAAATGGATATGACGATTGAAACGGCGGTTGTTTCCGGCGAGAGGAGAGTGATGAAGGTGAGTTACAGAAGCCATAGTTTGATCTGAAAATCAAAGCATCGGATATATCAATATCAAAATTGAAGTGATTAAGCTCACAAAAAACTAAATGCAGATGCAGATCATATAATTATACAACAATCTTCAAAACTAAGGGCATTTTTGTCATTTTATAAAAAGTTAACAAAATAATTAACGGTGTTAGTGTTTGGATTCAAATGGGAAGAAAAATGAACGTTAGGGTGTATATGAGATTTTTAAACTGTAGGGATGCAAATGGTTAAAATCACCAAACCTCAAGGATGCAAATGATAATTTTCTCTAATTTTTATTTTTGTTATCAAGATAAGCTCATTTGCATTACGTTCATAAATTACACTTATTTTTTACAAGGACATATGTTGTTGATTTTACTCATAATCCTTCACAAGTGAAATCAAATGAAATTATAAATATTGTGCAAATAAGATTGTATTTGACAATGAAAGTAAATTTAAGAGAGTTACTCATTAAACAAACACTTATTTTTTATAACTAACTAGATTTAAATGCCACGCGTTGTTGCGGCCGTGCAAGTTTGCGTTTTCTGCTACTAAACGGTTTTGAGAGTGCTGGAGGGCATGCTACAGCAGATACCTAAATACATGCCGGTCTCTACTGTTAATTACGATTTAGGGTGGGGGCAAATAGGTAATTACATAAATAGTTCAACGAAGAAAATATTATGATTACATAAAACATAATATGAACGGCTACTCTACTTACCACTTTGATATGGTGGTTGTCAACTCCGCGTTCCTTGATCATGTCAATGGTTGTAACTATTGTGCCACCTAAGATTATTAAAATACGGGAAAATATGAAATAATTGGTGAAAATAAAATTAACATAAAGGGCAGGCTTCAACGTATGAGCAGAAACAAACAAAAAAGAAACTTACCTGTTGCTAGCATAGGATCTACAACAAACACTCGAGTTCCTTCAGGAAACTTTTCAGACAACCTACATCATTTTTAATAAAAATAACTACCTTATTGATAACATTAATAAGTATGTTGTTATAAAACTTATTAAATATATTAGATACCATGCTCATCTTAAGGATCTCAAAAAGGATGTCTCCGTAATATAAATTAATTTTAACTTTTATGTTAGATGTTTTATAATACACGACTTGTGATTTTTGGAGTAAAATGGTGGAGTGAATAATATTATACCAAAATTACAGCATTCTGGTTTCGCTTGGAAATAATTATAGCAAATTTCACACCGTTTTGATGATTTGACGCTAATCATAGATGGTCTATGTAGTATCAAAAGCCATACATGGATCTAACTCCAAAAAATCAAAGGAAATCATCAAATGATACAATATCATAAAACTTTTGACAGATTCTAGATAGCATCTAAACATGATGGAGATATGTTCAGACTTCAGTAATAAGTAATGACCTGGTTGGAATTCTTACTTGTTCAAATATACCGTCGGTTGAAGAGTCTCCTCGTTTCTGCTAACACCTTCATTTAAAATAAAAGTAAAAATAAAAATGAAAAACAGATATATAAAAATTTGACGGTAAATGTGAACCTTATGTAAAATTGTCATAATAATACACTTGGCGATTAACATATGACATATTGACATTTAAATTATTAATTACCTAGGTGGTCTTGTTTGCCGGTAAGATTGACGATGCATGCTCTGCAAGAGCAAGACCAGCTCTCAGGATCGGAACAACATGCAAATATGGCCTATGAGTTAAAAATACAAATGACTATCATGCATTTATACTTTTATCATGACCATATTTGGAATTCAGGATGGAAGATACCGAACAATTCTAGAATACAACCAAGTCTTTTTGAGAAACGCTAGACCAATACGCACACAAAAGACGTGTTTTAACTGAATCATAGTGAAAGGACACTAAGATATACTAACCGCTACAGGTTCTCGTGGATCAATAAATTGACCTCAGCAACCCCGAATGGCGACTGAATCTCCCCTGAAACTGTAGGCTACATAAGATGACAGACTTATTTTACTACAAGTTTCATGTATGCCAAAAGCTAATTCACAAATATTTTACTACAAATTTCATGTATATGCCAAAAGCTAATTCACAAAGACAAATGTAGGCATCTCAAATTTATATAATGGAACATGATAAATTTTGACTTTTCTATCAACTCTATTCTATCTTTATTTATTATCTAATAAACTTTTGTACTCAGCCATGGCACTCTCCGCAATAAATTGACAAACATATCAGACCCCTTATATACAAAAAGCCATCCGACAGAGGTCTCAAGCTCAAATTCAACTCCCATTGGTTTTCTAGCCCTTAACCTCCTTTTAGGTCACATGCCCGATACAAGTTGTGCTTTACCTGATCCGTTAGCAGGAATGAAAATAGACGCATATACAAATATAGATAACATCATTTCTACATAACCGACTTAAAATTTGACTTAGTCAGCATTGTTTGACTTCAATTTCATGATTTCATCTTGCATCACTATCTAATAATTTAAATTTATCCACTCCTGTTAAGTTCCAATTTCAACCAGTTATGCTATGTTCCTATTCTGTTTCAAATCCAAAACCAAAACTTCCAATGAAATAAAATCTCCTTGCGCGATGTTAAAAGTTAAAACAACATCATATTATTTAAATCAAGTTACCGCAATGTACAATAGATGCAATTAAACTGGTCAAATTGCCGACATAGGAAAGAGGAATCTACGCATTTCAAACTACGATTGGATCTGCTAAAAACAGATTTAACAAATCCAAGCAGCGAAAAAAAACAAAGAAACTATCAAACCTTAGTAGGAAGATGTTGCAGTTCAGGAGGAAGATATTTTTGTCAGATCCCCAATCCCACAGATGAAACAAACCCCAACAAATCACTCCTAAAGCCTCCTCCACCCACCCCACCACCACCACCCACCACCACCACCCCCACCACCACCACCCCACACCACCGTCAACCACAACCAGCACCACCACCCATCGCGACCGCCAACCCCCATCCCCAGATCCGACCCAACCACCCCTACCCCACCACCTTCGTTCAAGCCGACACCACCTCCTTAAAAAACTCATCCAAATGCTCACCGGATCATCCGAAACCACCAAACACCACCACCACGCCACCGCCACCGCCACCACCACAACCTCCACCTCACCACCGTCGTCAGATGCTGTATCTATAGCTCCATGTGTGTGTAGACCTGTGCTTTGAAGGTGGAGTTGCAGAATGAAGAAGATGAAATGAAGAAGATGAAGAAGATGTTGCTGATGATGATGATGATGCTGATGATGATGGTGTCTGCGTGAATCTTCGTCTTCTTTATCAACATTCAACAAGCGATGAAATACCTAAAATACCTTGGTGGTGGCACTGTAGCCACCGACCAAAGGTTTTAATAAGAATAGTAATGGAGTTATACTTTAAATGATCTCAATCTAACTTTTGTTCACAAAATCACACATGATCATAATACAATGACACCTGTCTATAAAAATACCTGAACATAATGTAAATATATTTTTTAACAATAAATACGTGACCCTGCATTGGATGGCATGTACGGGTTCATCTATCCGTTTTCTAGTTGAGACCGCATCCTCAACCCCTCAAGAAAAAACCTATTGCTAAGAAAACCATTTAACCAAACTCTGAGTACTTTATTCAGATTGAGGCTTGAGTATATAATCTTTTAATATTTATATGTTATGAGCATCTTTATCTGTTACAAATCTAAAATTGGAAAATTAGAGGTAGATATATTCCACCAATAAGAAGAAACCGCCCGTCAACTAACGCTTCAAGTCCCATATATCCCCCCCCACCCCCACTCACCCGTTTACCCACACGCGTTGGTGCGCGGCGCGTATGACATTCGCCGTCGTCCGACGACCATGCCGGCTCCACCTCCGCCTCCTCCACCCACCGGCCCGAGGGTTTAATCGAACGCCTCCGTTCCGCCGCCGCAGACGCCGGCGAACCAAATTGAAGGTCCTAAGGGAACTCAAGAACCAAATCATCGGCAATCGAACCAAAAGCTCTCGTACATCAAACTCGGTGCTGTCCCCTTCGTCGTATCCATTCTATCATCGGCGTCATCGTCCGCTGATTCTGTCCTCGTGCAGTGTGCCGCTGCCGTCGGGAGTTTCGCTTGCGGCGTTGATTCCGGTGTTAAGGCGGTTCTAGACGCCGGAGCGTTTCCGCATCTTGTGAATCTGCTGTCGCATTCGAATGAAAAGGTATTGGTGATTTGATTTGAGGTGTTGATGATGTGGTTGATTGTTTTAATTGAACTTTGGTGGTTTGGATGTTTGTTATTGTGGGAATTGAGTTTCGTTAGGGTTAGTGTAGATGATAGTTTGATAGGTGTCGATTGAAATGGATTAGGTTTAATATGATGAGTTTGTTGCCGATGATAATAAGTTTGATCGGTGATATGGATTATAAGGTCAGGAGTATGAAGATTGTTATGACGTGTGATCAGTTATAGGCTTTGTTTTATAAAGATTGTAACTTTGCTGATAGATGCTTTTATGAGTATATTATTGTGGATCCTAGAGCAAAATTGTTGATTACATTGCAGTGCTAATGCAGTATGTTAATTTTGTACATCTGGATTACCATCTTCTTTTATCTTTCTTTTGTTGATTGTGGGTTGTGTAATGTGTGAACATTTGGTGTCTAGCGAGTTATGTTGAATGTTACCCTAACATAAAGAGGGAAAACATATGCTACTATATTGTACCTGGATCAATATTACACAACAAGCAGCAACCCTTGGTCTATTAGAGTAATGTAGATAGCTACGCTACTTTTTATTTTCCAAACTCTGACATTTAACAAACAAATTTTGTACAACCAGCTTACGTAGAAAAGATTCCATATTCTATATGCCAATAGACTCGACCTACCAACCTTTTTAAACTTACCCGCTAAGAACTTTGCATTTATTTGGGTCATAATTGCAAACTGATCCGGTTCAGTTTACAATATTAGGCTGCACCAGATAAAATGAGTTTAATTTGGGATGAAATTTTTTTAGGCTTGATTAAGTTTCTCAGTTGGTGTAATACATAACATGGCCTTAATGTGGTTAAATTTATTAAGATAGAGTCAATGATACCCACCTACACCGATGAGTCCTGCTTAATATTTTTGAAATGTTTGATAGTTAATACAGTGATTAGTTGCTAATGAAAATGATATCTGATCTGAATCCAAAATTCAGGTAAACATTTTACTTACCTGATAGTACTTATCATCACAACATCCAACAATATAGGATACATCTTGTAACCTTTTACTTCCTGCATATTTTTTATAAGTTTTAATAACAAATTCAATATGTAACTAGAACTAAAACAACTATTGCATACAAATGTTCATACCTCATATATTGACCCGAGTCAAGGCATACTTAAGAGCTAGAATTTATCATGCAGGTTGTAGATGCAGGTGCTCGCGCCCTTAAAATGATATATCAATCAAAAGTGGCACCCAAGTACGACTTTTTCAAGAGAAAAACATGGAATTTCTTATATCTTTGTTAGATAAAAGTAACGAAAATTTAACTGGCCTCGGTGCAAGTATCATAAACATTCTTGCGAAACAAACGATGAGCAGAAGATTCTGGGTGATGCTGGAACTCTAAAAAGGCTTATTAACCTTCTTGAAGGCACTACAAGCCAAAGAGATGCCAGCTTAGAGTCATTTGCTACAATCATCAAGGATAATCCACAAGTCATTTCAGAGTTTGTGGGACCTGAGAATGGTAGAACTTGGGGTACTTTAATAGAGTTGACAAAAGATAGGTATCCAAGGACAAGATTGCTTGCATGTGTGTGCTTAATTTTGATTAAAAATGCTGTTCCATCGTATCTTCAGTCAGTGGGAATCAGAACCAAATTGATATTAATATTACTTGAACTTATTGATGATTCTGGTCAAGTGGGAGATGAGGCATTGTTTACCTTTTCTAGTTTCATAGCAGACGAAGAGGGTCTACAAAAATTGGCCTTTGAGGCGAATACGATTGACAAACTTTGTGACCACATGCAAAAGGAATCATTACAACCTAAACGTCTTGAGGGAATGCTAATGATATTGGCTAATCTATGCTCGAATCTGGAATGTTGCAGATCTGTTCTCTTACAAACACCCAAGGTTTTTTATAATGTTTGAAATCTGTTATATGTGAATTTTCTTGTATTGTCTCTGTATGTTACTTGTTTTAACTTTGGCTTCACAGTTACAGACCATAAGCATCATAACTGATGCTCTGAGTCATACCACTGTGGATGTACGTGTTGCTGCTTGCATATGTTTGAAAAATATCCCGCTCAGTTAAGGTCTGCAGTTTTGAAAAAAAAACATGGGATATGTTTTAATTACTTTTTGACGAGCTTCTCTAAAATTATATTTTTCAGTATTTGAGTGCAGGTCATTTTATGACAGAAGCAGTTGTTATACCACTTATTCAACTTCTATATGATACTTCTACTTCTGTTCAGGTACATCGTAACTTTAATTTGATAATCAGGGTTGACTTTTCTATAGCTTTTTGCATATTATCAGATGGGTAACATACTATGGTTAACTTGATTAATTTGCAGGTTGCTGCGTTGCGTGCTATCAGTAACTTAGTGATTGATTTTACAATGCACAAGTCTGTTTTTGTACAACATGGAGGTGTGAAACAGCTCGTTGAGCTAGCAAAATGTATGGATTCAAGAGTTAGGCTAAATGCTGTACGGGCTTTGAGAAACTTGATGTTTCTTGTCGATAGCAGGTGTAAAGAAAGAATTTTACTGGAGCTTAGAGCATTGCCATTAACAAGCCTTGTCTCCGGTATTCAAGTTGGCACTCCTAGGGGTTGAAAATGGGCCGGTCAATGGATTCGGTAACGGGTTATAATGGGTATTTGGTAAACGTTGCAACAGATGGGGTTGAGTCGACTCAGTTTTGTCCAAAAGCTCTTTTTTTAATTAATAATTAACGTGTCAAGTTCGATTACCAAAGTTATATGTTTCAATAATAATCTAAATTATTGGAGGAAATGATATATGAGATTTTATGCACTAGAAATACATCTGGGCTACACTTGACCCGTTAACGATAAAGGCCAGGTCATAAATAAATGCATGAACCATACATTGACTAGTGCACGATTTTATTACGTGTTACAGATCCTAGTGCTTGTGTACAAGAGCAAGCTTTGGGCCTTATTTGCAACCTTGTTAATGGGTCTGTGGACTCTATCGACTATGTCTTTGCTGAGGATGCTGTTTTACTGAATGCTGTTGGAAGACAACTATGGAGTGGTTCAAAACCTGAAGTTTTGATTCAGGTTCCAACTCTTTTCATCAAATCTTGTGATTTAGATGACTCTAATTTAATATTATCATCAGATTTGCATATTAGAGTGAGACAAAAAACTGAGTAGCATTAATCCTACATTTTTGTTGTTTTACGGTTTACATTTATTCTTAGTTTATTCTAGGTTCCATTTTTGGTTTTTTAACAGAATAGGAATTTGCTAATTATGATTACAAAATAATTTTTTATTAATAAATCTAAATCTTTGAGTTAGTTAAACTATTTAGGAGTTTATATCCATTGAAAATAGTCTTCATTCTGTTTTAGCAAAAAAAAAAAAGTTTGCTTTTTAGATGAAACAATTAATGGGTCCAAAATTCCTATTAGGTAAAATATATTCTGGTCAGTCTGCAACTAAAAATATATATTGAACAGGGAATGCATGTCCTGTGCAATGTGGCATCTGGAAAAGAGTTCCAAAAAGAAGCTGTTATGCGCCAAATTCTCCCGGGGTCAAGTAATGATGATACCCAATCAATAATGGTGTCTATGTTGCAAAGTGGTGTTGCCCAATTAAGAACAGCTGCTGTTGGACTATAGTAAATCTCACCATTCCAAACGGGGCTGGTGCATTAGCGCGTGTAGTAAAATTAAGAAATGCTGGAATCGTTTCTCAACTTAAGAACATGGCCAACGATCCCTGCTTGGATGTTAAGGTCTCTTTTCCAACTCTTTTCTACTAAAAAGGACCATTATTCCTATGTCAAAATTGATAGAGTGAAAATTTAAAGTTTTGTGATTTTTTCCGACCAAAACTTTTGTACAATATTTAAATATAATAACTATATCATCTTTGTCCAGTAAATTCTGGATCAAAAGATCATTATTTTTTTCCCGTCAAGTATTCGCTATTAAAAGTTGCTTCTAGATGTGGCAATTTCAATCCAATTACTGATAAGTTGATTGATTCATGTTATTATTACTAGGGGATCAAATGAGTAAAGAAAGAAAAATAGCTAATAAGGAATTCGGTCAAACATTTCCCAAAATGTATTTTAATGCATAAAATATCATGAATAGTTTTATTTAAAAAAGGCATAGCAGTATTTGAGATGATAAAATTATTGTGACCAATTGTCTGTAGAAAAAGCTAAAAGATCTCACAACCATATCAATTACACCAACTTTTGTCCAATTTAAATGGGATTAAACCGAAACCCATGAAAGTTTAACGATCACTCTTTATCTTGAACTTATGATATGTTCTTGATGATTCGATGCTTTTTGCAGCTTCGTGTAAGAACGGCACTTGGACAATCCACGATATTTGGGGATTTCTCTACATGAATGTTGGTACATTCAACTGCCAATGGAAATTCATTTTTTTAATGGCATGCCCGCATCAAGATTGACCGCAGTTGATTATTGTTGTAACTTGTAATAATTAAGGTGTTTTGTTTTTAGTCTTTTCTTTTTATTTTTTTAAATCCTATATTACTGACAATCAGCAGTTTTGTTCGGAAGTTATTGTTGTTTATACGGGGATCAAGCAACTTGCAGCTTATCCCTTGCCTTCTTTAATCTGCAACATGAGGGTGGCTTTTCATTTCTTCTTCGTCTTCATAACTTGATTCCGAGCAAACACCACTGTTTCATTCCAGTATTGAATTCAAAAAAATAGTATTTAGGTGACGAAAATATGTGCTTATTGTTCCATTTGAAAGGTAAACGTCTTATTTTTTGAAGACAAAAAAGAACCAGAGAAATTAGTTAAGAAACTGCTCGATTCTGTCAAATAACGGTTCACAGTGGCAGCACTTGCTGCTGTTCATATGTTGGACATGCTATGTTATGATTTTGAAATGAGTAGTTTGTTAATTTGATATCTCTTGATGATACATACCTTAAAAGGTTTCAGGTTTCTAAGCAACTGATCCGGTATCCTATTTAATTCTTAATATGCTTTGTCAAGTTAAACGAGTGCGGCAACATGAAACTTTAATCTAAGTGTGATGATGAAACGAGGATGTGGCTACCTTTGGTCAAAATTTCGGCAATCTAAGTAATAGTAGGCACATAATGAACAATAATAAGTGCGTCAAAACTATATCTCTAACAAAGAGTAAAAAAAACTTTTAACATGTTTCGTATGTTGATAAAACATAAGACTAACTGTTGATTGGATAACGTCATAGTTGTCATGCCATGTCATAGGTGAATAAGAAAGGAAAATGCAACTCGAGTAAAACAAATGTGATCTAGCAAAGTCAGCAAACTCCCTCGATCCGCAAGGTTATTTGAGTTTCATCATTTGTTGGTGGCAATTTCAAAGTATGTTCCTAGATGTTTTGCAAGTTTTTTTTAGCCTAACCAACTATCTCCGTTACTTTCATCAATACCGAACACATTTATAAATAAAAATAAAGAGATGTTTTAAGGTTCTTTTTCCACAATCAATCAATGGTGATCTTGGTTGAAGAACATGCTTATCATATACGTTTGTTCATTACAATAGCACATGAAGAACACAATTAACATACAGATTACGATGATAATTCTATCATTACACGTGTGTAATTTTATTATTACATATATTCAATTATATTAAAACGAATAATAGATGTACAAGAACACTATGATAATTCTATTACTACACATTCAATTTTGTTACCACACATTTGTAATTATGCTATTATACATGTAAAATTCTTTTATTACACTATGTATTGTGTTATATAATTATATTATGGCATATATATGTAATTTCTGTTTATTATTTAATTTATATGATTACCCATAGATAATTCTGCTTTTGCATTATGTAGTTTTATTAAAATATATTAATTCCGTTTTAATTATTTATTTCCTATGATTACATATGTGTAACTCTGTTTTTAATTTAAACATTAACTCCTTATTAGAACCATCAATCAAGATTAATGATTGAGATGGTATTTTTAGTCGCTCAAAAAACCGTTAACACACATTTCACCTAAACTTATTTTAATAACACTTTTCCATCAAAACCCTTAACCACTAATGAAAAAGCACATTTATAAGTCACTTTAATTCCCAAAATGTTCTTTTTTATATCAAATCTCCTTAAAATGCCTCTTTCAAAAAAGCTATCCTTAAAATGTCCCTACCGAACAAGAAGTCCGAACCTACTATAAAGGAGTTCACACATTTGCGTGATAATGCTCGATCTTTTGTGTAGAGATGCCTGACCATACTATAAGCCCACTTATAGTATAGAGGCATTGTCTCTCTACGTAGAGGCGTCCGACCCTACTATAGAGGCACCTACTACAGATGCGTCCGACAGACGCTCAACCATGTGAAAAATAAAAGAATAACATTTGAGGCGGAGGCGGAGGCGGAGGCGGAGACGACTATAACACAATTTCAGATAGACGCTCAACCTCTGTTTATTCGCATATGCATGTTCAATTTGATTATCGTCAAATGTCGTTTGGCTTACAATTTTCATCCGATGATAGTTTTGTTGCATTATCTTACTAGTTACTCGTAAATCGTAATGGTGCAAGATGTTTTAGTTGGACTTTGGGTCCTAATTTGTTTTTTTTTGACGAATTTGAGGGTATAGAGTTCGTGTTGTGTACTTTATCTCATTTCTTATTCCGTTTGTATTCTCATATAGTTTATTTCGGAGCCTTTGTATAGGAGTGTTGGACTTGATTTTGACCTAAAAGTAAGTTGTATGACGAGTTTGTTTACCTTATGAGCTTTGACATTGATATCCTTCATGCATGGATATGTTATTTAGTAATTAGGCTAATTGGTTGATTATGGTTGATTGTTGATAAATGATTTGCTCTTAATTGGTGTTATTGGTTCTAAAGAAGTAAAGCGTGATGATTGTATGGATTTTTTGTGTGGTCTATGACTATGAGGCTTGACACTGATGTTCTGCATGATCAAAGAAGTATAGGATGTGAATATGTGATTGTCATATGGGTTTTTATTGTGATGTTTTGATAGTTTATGTAACTTGTTTGATTGTCTTATTGGACATTGATGTTCTGCCTGTGAAAGAATTTTTGAAAACCCTCAATCATATGATTTTGTAAACACTATGGAATCAAATCTTTTTGTTTTGCCAATTAAAGGATCCTTATGTGTTGCACAAATTATTATTAATCAAACATAGTTATAGAACTACCATTATGAACGGAAGAACCCGTTGCTAGAAAACCCACGGGACAATACCCTAGTAACTAATGGATTAAGGTAAAATGCAACTTGCACTGCGCGGGTTCCCTTCAAGGGAGATAGGGGTTGAAGGTAGAAAAGCAATGGAATCCGAGTTCAAACCTGAGACCTTTTCTTGAGTGACTTAAGTGCTTACCATTGTGTCACCCCATAAATCTCCGTGATCATAGGTGAAAATGAAATTAATTTTTTTCATTTACAACAGGATGCCTTTGCCACTTGAAGCGGCACAAGAGCCTGTTTATGTGAATGTCAAACAATACCATGCAATATTGAGGCGAAGACAAACATATCCTGCTAATGTGTGTACAAAGTTTGCTTTTGGGGTAGAAAGAATTAGTGACCTGAATGTTTGGTATTTTATTGTCTAAGCTAAGGGGCATATCCTGCTCCCTTCATAGGTGTAATGTTAGGGCATATGGTTGTAGCCCGTCATGTGTTATCAATGTCTTACCGTGGGTTGAATTGTCACGGGTTAAAATGTTTTCTCTTGTTTAGTATCGATTGAAAGTTGCAACGGTTGAAGTGGACTGAAAACACTTATCTTTTTATAATTTTGTTAACATATTTATCGTTAACCACTTTTAGTCCATATGCATATGCCAGTCTATCAAATGTCGATAAAGGGAAATATTAGAAATTGTAAATTCTTGAGTCTCTGATTATTTTTCTTTATTTGTATTTCTTTTGATATCTAAGCTTTTGATTTTTTGTTTGACCTTTGTGCTGGTAAAAGTATAAAAATTAAAAGTTCTTCTTATTATTTTTGAAAGTTTTTACAAGAAGTTTTGTGAGAATCCAATAAGATTTAATGATGCTTCTTAAATTCAAAATTCCAAGCAGTTTTAAGGATGTTATTCAAAAAGGGAATTCTGCACACACAACATTTTCCTGGGAAAAACCGATTCAAACGGTCACACCCAACCTTGACGGCGGAATCGTCGAGGTGTGAGGGTTAACGATTGTTCACAGCCACATAACGCTATGTTTAAATGTAAATATTCAAATTAATAGTTTCAAAAGTGATTACAAACATAAGTCTCAAATACGCAATAAGTTCAAACATAAATCAGCATCATAACATAGCATTTTATTTATTTAACTAGGTCCACGTCCTAGTTTTATTTCAAGCTTCAAAAGATCACTCTAAACTCGGGGGTTACCTGAAACATGATAAAAATAAAAAGTCAACTAAAAATAGTTGGTGAGTTTCCCAAGTTTTCGTACATAATATGAAAAGATTATAAGTAGCAATTCATGTCATAGGTTATAAGCTAGTAAGGTTATAGAACACATATCTTTACAATCAAACCTCGACTTGATTACAAGTATATAAGATTGGCTAAGTGTATTTGGTTCCCTAGTGCACAAGCATACGGCTCCTAGGAGTCGGCAGTTCATCGACTTTAGCACCAAATAGGCTTGTCAGGCCCAAAGATCTAAGACGTCGCCAGGCTAGCAATAGTTAATGATTGTAACAAACTATATATCTCATATAATCACTTACAACATACAAATAACCATGACAAGATATAAATATGAATTGCAAGTGCTTTACAAGTCCAAACGTTTATAAGTGTGTAATGTATAAGTATCATGTTTCACCCCAAAATAGTGTGAAATAAAGTAAAAGGGGGCAAAGAAAACTCACTTATCAAATAAGTATGTAATGACGATTAATAAGAGTAATAATAGGCGTCGTTTCAACGTGAATCGTTACAAGGCACCTAAATATGTAAATATATATTCACAAGGTTAAAGTCTTAATATAAGCTTTATGTTTTAACGTGAACTAGGGTTTCAAAAAGCTATCCTTAAAATGTCCCACCGAACAAGAAGTCCGAACCTACTATAAAGGAGTTCACACATTTGCGTGATAATGCTCGATCTTTTGTGTAGAGATGCCTGACCATACTATAAGCCCACTTATAGTATAGGGCATTGTCTCTCTACGTAGAGGCGTCCGACCCTACTATAGAGGCACCTACTACAGATGCGTCCGACAGACGCTCAACCATGTGAAAAATAAAAGAATAACATTTGAGGCGGAGCGGAGGCGGAGGCGGAGACGACTATAACACAATTTCAGATAGACGCTCAACCTCTGTTTATTCGCATATGCATGTTCAATTTGATTATCGTCAAATGTCGTTTTGGCTTACAATTTTCATCCGATGATAGTTTTGTTGCATTATCTTACTAGTTACTCGTAAATCGTAATGGTGCAAGATGTTTTAGTTGGACTTTGGGTCCTAATTTGTTTTTTTTTGACGAATTTGAGGGTATAGAGTTCGTTGTGTACTTTATCTCATTTCTTATTCCGTTTGTTATTCTCATATAGTTTATTTCGGAGCCTTTGTATAGGAGTGTTGGACTTGATTTTGACCTAAAAGTAAGTTGTATGACGAGTTTTGTTTACCTTATGAGCTTTGACATTGATATCCTTCATGCATGGATATGTTATTTAGTAATAGGCTAATTGGTTGATTATGGTTGATTGTTGATAAATGATTTGCTCTTAATTGGTGTTATTGGTTCTAAAGAAGTAAAGCGTGATGATTGTATGGATTTTTTGTGTGGTCTATGACTATGAGGCTTGACACTGATGTTCTTCATGCATGATCAAAGAAGTATAGGATGTGAATATGTGATTGTCATATGGTTTTTATTGTGATGTTTTGATAGTTTATGTAACTTGTTTGATTGTCTTATTGGACATTGATGTTCTGCCTGTGAAAGAATTTTGAAAACCCTCAATCATATGATTTTGTAAACACTATGGAATCAAATCTTTTTTGTTTTGCCAATTAAAGGATCCTTATGTGTTGCACAAATTATTATTAATCAAACATAGTTATAGAACTACCATTATGAACGGAAGAACCCGTTGCTAGAAAACCCACGGGACAATACCCTAGTAACTAATGGGATTAAGGTAAAATGCAACTTGCACTGCGCGGGTTCCCTTCAAGGGAGATAGGGGGTTGAAGGTAGAAAAGCAATGGAATCCGAGTTCAAACCTGAGACCTTTTCTTGAGTGACTTAAGTGCTTACCATTGTGTCACCCCATAAATCTCCGTGATCATAGGTGAAAATGAAATTAATTATTTTTCATTTACAACAGGATGCCTTTGCCACTTGAAGCGGCACAAGAGCCTGTTTATGTGAATGTCAAACAATACCATGCAATATTGAGGCGAAGACAAACATATCTGCTAATGTGTGTACAAAGTTTGCTTTTGGGGTAGAAAGAATTAGTGACCTGAATGTTGGTATTTTATTGTCTAAGCTAAGGGGCATATCCTGCTCCCTTCATAGGTGTAATGTTAGGGCATATGGTTGTAGCCCGTCATGTGTTATCAATGTCTTACCGTGGGTTGAATTGTCACGGGTTAAAATGTTTCTCTTGTTTAGTATCGATTGAAAGTTGCAACGGTTGAAGTGGACTGAAAACACTTATCTTTTTATAATTTTGTTAACATATTTATCGTTAACCACTTTTAGTCATATGCATATGCCAGTCTATCAAATGTCGATAAAGGGAAATATTAGAAATTGTAAATTCTTGAGTCTCTGATTATTTTCTTTATTTGTATTTCTTTTGATATCTAAGCTTTTGATTTTTTGTTTGACCTTTGTGCTTGGTAAAAGTATAAAAATTAAAAGTTCTTCTTATTATTTTTGAAAGTTTTTACAAGAAGTTTTGTGAGAATCCAATAAGATTTAATGATGCTTCTTAAATTCAAATTTCCAAGCAGTTTTAAGGATGTTATTCAAAAAGGGAATTCTGCACACACAACATTTTCCTGGGAAAACCGATTCAAACGGTCAACCCCAACCTTGACGGCGGAATCGTCGAGGTGTGAGGGTTAACGATTGTTCACAGCCAATAACGCTATGTTTAAATGTAAATATTCAAATTAATAGTTTCAAAAGTGATTACAAACATAAGTCTCAAATACGCAATAAGTTCAAACATAAATCAGCATAACATAGCATTTTATTTATTTAACTAGGTCCACGTCCTAGTTTTATTTCAAGCTTCAAAAGATCACTCTAAACTCGGGGGTTACCTGAAACATGATAAAAATAAAAAGTCAACTAAAAATAGTTGGTGAGTTTCCCAAGTTTTCGTACATAATATGAAAGATTATAAGTAGCAATTCATGTCATAGGTTATAAGCTAGTAAGGTTATAGAACACATATCTTACAATCAAACCTCGACTTGATTACAAGTATATAAGATTGGCTAAGTGTATTTGGTTCCCTAGTGCACAAGCATACGGCTCCTAGGAGTCGGCAGTTCATCGACTTTAGCACCAAATAGGCTTGTCAGGCCCAAAGATCTAAGACGTCGCCAGGCTAGCAATAGTTAATGATTGTAACAAACTATATATCTCATATAATCACTTACAACATACAATAACCATGACAAGATATAAATATGAATTGCAAGTGCTTTACAAGTCTCAAACGTTTATAAGTGTGTAATGTATAAGTATCATGTTTCACCCCAAAATAGTGTGAAATAAAGTAAAAGGGGGCAAAGAAAACTCACTTATCAAATAAGTATGTAATGACGATTAATAAGAGTAATAATAGGCGTCGTTTCAACGTGAATCGTTACAAGGCACCTAAATATGTAAATATATATTCACAAGGTTAAAGTCTTTAATAAGCTTAATGTTTTAACGTGAACTAGGGTTTCAATTGGGATTTGGGGTTTAAATAATTAAATAAAATAATGGATCGTTTACGTTTGGGTTAATAAAGATATTATAAATCAATTAAGTCCAAAAATAATTAAAAATATCTCAACAATTTAAGTTAATAAAAATTAAGTTTGAAAGAAATAATTAATTTAATAATTAATTATTTGATAAAGAAAATTAATTATATACTTATTTAAATGACTTTAAAATTATTTAAACTCATTTTATAACGTTTTGAGCTTTTAGAATATTTCATCATAAAAGTTTTATAGTGCAAAACCTTAAAAATCAAATAAAGAGAATATTGTTTTAAATTTTTAAGAAATTAAATAGAAGTTAACGAATAATTTTATTAACTAATGATGATATATTAGATGAATAATTAGTCATTAAACATATGATTTTATAAGGTTTAAATAATCTAAATTTGAACCATGATATATTTTATCATTTAAATTACATAAAAGAATTTATAATGTTTTAAAAATAAATCTCCATTTATAATATCATGATTTAAACTTTAAAAATTAAAGGAATTAATCTGAATATATTATTTGAACAATAATGATTTAATACGTTAAACAATATTTAAAACCTATTTTATATGAAAATGAATTAATTAAACAAAATAAATAACTAAATAAATAAAGAAATTTTAAAATAAATTCCAACAAATAATTAGATGATTTCAAAATTATTGGTAGTTTATAAAAGGAATTTATAATTTTTCTGATTTTTTTATCATTTATTTAAAGGCTAAAACGCCTAAAAAAAATGAATGAGGGAGCCGGGCTCGAACCCAAGACCTTCGGCTTGTGATGCATGTGTGTTACCAGTGAGCTAAGGGCCTCAGCCGCATTAGGAAATGGTTTAAATTCTTTTAACTCAAGATTGCAAACCTTTCCCAATTATAAGAACCCTAGAACCGATTTGCTTCAAATTGAACTCGAAATCGATTATGTTTGTGAAAACAATCATGGGGCTTTTGATCCCCATCTAAAATCGAGCATATTGATGCTTTTAATTACCTGATTGGAGTTAATTTTCATGATGAACGAGTACACGAACAGACCGCGACTTCTTAGCACAGGTTCGATACTCAAGCGTTGATGATAATTCAATTAACTTTGAGGTTAGCTTCGTGTGGTGTTGTTGATGCAAAGCCCCTTGTCAATTTCGAAGATTGTAGCCCGGATAATGGTGTTTGACCCAGTTGCAGGTTCGCGATGAGGATGATGATCGATGGAGTGTTTTGTGTGTTTTAAGATATAATTGAAAGCTGTAATCGATTGGATATGGATATATTGTTGTTTATGTGAAGTTAATTTAATTGTTATCGGGGTTTAGTGCGATTTGAGGCCTGTAAAGCGGCCGACACACGCGGAGAAGTTCCAGATCGCACTGAGTGTTCAATTTTTAAATCGTTTTTGGTGCGTGAGTTCGAATCCCTCACGTGAATGTGTCGGGATGTTTGTTTCGGATGAAAATCGAGTTGTTTGGCTGTTATGGGCTCGCCGGAGACCAGTGGCCGGCGGTGGAGAGACCGACGGGGAGAGAGGGATGGGCGGTTTGGGTTTTAAATAATTTTACAGTTCCAGTCCCTGTGGTTTGTTTCTTTTTTATTTTATGCCCAAAACATTCATTTGAAGTTCCAATAATGACAAAAAGACCCCTTCAACTTATAATTTGACTTTTAAATTTTACAATCTATTATTATTATAATTTTATTACTATTATTATTATTATTATTATTATTATTATTATTATTATATTATCATTATTACTAAGATTATTATCACCATTAACATATATTATTATTATTTTATTATTATTATTATTATATTATTATTGTTATTATTATAAAAATATACATCGTGAAATACGAGATGTTACACAAGCTGCTATAACAACTTTAATAGCTCATTCAAACACCTATAAAACTCTTATCAAATTTACAATTACACAGATGGATAAAGATGGAACCTTAGATATTGCTTGGGTACATGAACACTCTAACCCTAGATCCCTGCAAAAACAAAAATACAACTTTCAAACAACAAAAAAACACATAAAACGCAACTAAACGTTATAACTTCAAAGTTCATAATACCATAGATTTGGGTGGGAGATTAGACTTGAACCTAGCCCGCACGACACCAGTGTTACCATGAGGCCTTGTAACTTTCCCCCAAATACACCGATAATGTGATCCATTCCTCTTCATTTTAGCTTTGTAAACGTACGCCATGTGTTTCCCTTCGTACCACGCTACCTCCTCCTTGGTGTTCACTCCTTCAATTTGAATCAAAGACGTATTTGGATACTGATTCGACTTTGACCTAATCAAAATCACACAAAATACAACAGATATCCGATTTCAATTTCAAAATCGATAAACAAATACGAAATTTCTCAAATTACAGATCCATCGTGAACTTTATTGTACCTCTTGTAGCGGAGAATCGTTCCTCCGGTGTAGAGTCTAAATTGAAAAAGAAAATGTTTAAAAGAAGTGAGTTTTGTATGGATTTGAATATGAGTTGGAGATTAGGGTTTATACGAATGCATTATACCTGACGCGTTCTCCTTGACGATCCTTCACTGTTGATGTAGCAGCAGCAAGCACTCAAGCAGCCAAGCAGCAAGCTGCGATTGATGTAGCAGCAGCAAGCAGCCACCAGGAACCGAGGAAAGAGGCGCGCAGGCCGCAGCAGGCTGCGATTCAGCCTGCAGGAACCGAGTAGCAGCAGCGCTGCACCAAGCTGCGTTTGGGGAAGATGAAGGAGAGCTTTGCGATGGTGAAGGCTGAAGGGGCTGTAAAGCTCTACATGTGTGGGGATTAGGGTTTTGTTGGGTCGGTGGCACTGTAGCCACCGACATATGTCTTTAATATATATTATAATTAATTCCTTTGTACGAAGAGATGGTTAGTTAGTTTGACTTTTAATAATCTAAACTAAAACAATAATCACAATTTGAGAAGTGACACTTCTAATTTACATTTTTGTTAGACTATTGAGCATACTCGTCAGGTTTTATGTTTCATGTTTTTGCTTCAATATTATTATTGTTTAATGTTATGTGCGTGAGTGTGGGCCTTCCCTCAGGTGGCTCTCTTGAACCGGAACCATGAACGACACCTAGGGGCATGGTGTTTACGTTATGCCGCACTATTACATTAGGCCATGCCGTGAGGTGTGATTAGTACGGTGCATGGTCTTATCAATAAGAGCTAAGTTCCATTTTACTCCTTGAGGTTTGTTAAAAATAACTATTTTTCTTTAAAAGATTAAAAACATTAATTTAACTTCAGAAGTTTCATAATTTGTTTTAATTTCAGTCCAAAGTTTCATTACTTGTTTCAACTTTATCCAAAATAATAAAACTTTTGGAGTGAAATTGAAACAAAATATGAAACTTTTGAGGTAAATTGATATTTTTAATATTTTGAAGGAAAATAATTATTTTAGTTAAATCTTAGAGAGCAAAATTGAAATTAACTCTATCAATAATAATCTTACTACTATAATAATTATATGTTAATATTTGAATATTTTATTTCACTTACACTATACATATTTTCGTGTTTCACTCGTAATTATCATGGGTAAAATCAATTACAATGATTATGATAGTAAGATTGTGTTTCACTACAAAATATGAAAGTTCAAGGTATTAGTGATAAAATTGTTAATCAATTGTTATTATGGGTAAAGTTGTTTTTATATATAACTTTACAGAATAGTAATCAATTTTTAAAAATATTTTAATTATGTCACTCAAGTTTAAATAATATTTCAATTAAGTCATTCAGCTTTCATGCAATATTTAAATTAAATATTTTAACATTAATTTCAACATTTTTTTATTCAACTAGGAAATATTCTTTTCTTTTTTTATGCTAATGTGAAGTGGTGACACAAATGTTAGATATTTTTTATTATTTATCATAATAAGATATTTTTAATTTTTTTTAAATAATCATATTGTAAATCATAACCACGCATCTTCTCCATCATTTCTTTATTGACACAAAACGGTCCGTTGATGGCTTGATTTAATGGTTTAGTTATTCAATTTAAGTAAAATATATATGAGTATTTAAATTACAACACTTTAGAAATTTGATTATTATTCTCTGATGCTTTCTCTTTTAATCATTAAAATTTCATTTATTAAAATTTATATTAGAGTAAAATGTTATTTTCATCCCTGATGTTTTGTTAAATTTGTCATTTCAATCCAAAAACTATTTTTTTATCATTTCAGTCACTATAGTTTATCAAATGTTAGCATTTGCATCCACTCAACTAACTCCGTTAAGTTCTTAGTTAAATATGATGGTTATTTAGTCTTTTTTAACACCGTAATTATCCAATTTTAATAAAATAATCAATTAATATTTAATTAAAATAGAAAAATTAACATATGAAGCGACTAGTGAGACCAGACGTATCGATTTAAAAGTTTCGATAAACTCTAAATTATGTTGTTCAATTGAGGCCTGCTATGACATTTCAATTGATATTTAATATTTTGTTCAAAAGCGCACCGTTGTTCGATTGATATCTATTGTTGTCATATTTTGTTTGATTGAGGTCTATTGTTATCACATAACATGACAATATCATATCTCAATCAAACAAAGCGCGAGAACAGCAGACCTCAATCCCGCAATAGATCTCAATTGAATAAATGTACATGTTAGAACAAAATATGAAAATAAACTGAATTTCAAAAGTATACCTCAATCGAACAACATGAGTTAGAGTAAATCGAATATTTTAAATCGAATTGACCCGTCTCACTAGTCTCTTCATATGTTTTTTTTAAATTTAATTTAATATTAATTGATTAATTTATTTTAGTTAGATAACTAAAGTTTTAAAAATACTAAAATACCCTTATGTTTAACGGAAATCTTAACGGAGTTAGTGGAGTGGATGAAAATGATAATATTTGATAAACTACAGTGACTGAAATGATAAAAAAGTTTTTGGATTGAAACGAAAAATTCAATAAAACATCAGGGACGAAAATAATATTTTACTCTTTATATTATAAATAGTGTTTTTAATAAAAATTAGAATGAAAATAAATAAAATATATATTTTTTCTGTTTTATTCCGAAGAAGAAAAAAGGGTTAATTTTACTGGAAACAGATCGCCGTTTGCAAAATCTCCCGAACACCATACTCGAACAACATCAAATCTGATCTGTTATCAAATCAATCGCCATGAAAGGCGATCATCGATCGCTTCTACTATCTATTCTCCTTATTTCATCACTGATACTATCAACTTTCGTTCTCAATTCAAGAGCTGAAGTCATAACCCTAACGGAAAGTACCTTCTCCGACAAGGTAATCTATCATCCTTTTGGTTCCATTTCATATCGTTAGTTTATGCTGTTTTATCATGGTTCATGTGCTCTAAGATCTCCGATTACCTGCAATTTCGGGTGGAATCAGTGACCTAGTTCACACTCCACACTTAGTTTTCAATGGCGATATTAGGTTGATTTTGTACGAAGTTAACGTTTATGTGTAGGATTTTTGTTTATCGAATGTAATTTTGAATGATGAAGTTCGATGATACTGTAATCGTTAGTTTGTGATGTTTTATCGTGATTGATGTGCTCTAAGACCTCCGATTTCTGCAATTTCGTGTGGTATCAGTGCCCTACCTGACATTCCATCCTCGTTTATGTAGATTTGGTTTTGTAGTACTTTTTAATGGCGATATTAGTTTGATTTTATACGAAGTTAAAGGAGTTGTTGCTTATCAAATGTAATTTTTAATGATGAAGTTAGATGATACTATAGTCGTTAGTTTATGATGTTTTTTTCATGATTGATGTGCTCTAAGATCTTCGGTTATCTGCAATTTCATGTGGTGTCAGTGCCTAGTTCACACTTCATCCTAGTCTATATAGATTTGGTTTCGTAGTAGTTTTAATGTCGATATTATTTTGATTTTATACAAATTTAACGTTTATGTGTAGGATTTTTGTTTTTGTTTATAAAATGTAATTCTGAATGATGGATTTTGATAATACTGTAAAAGTCCGATTGAGTTGATATTCTCCATCACAAGAGTTTTGTAGATGAGCGGTCTTAATCTCTGCATTTGTTTTGCTTCTTGTTAAGGTAAAAGAGAAAGACACTGCTTGGTTTGTGAAATTCTGTGTCCCTTGGTGTAAGCACTGGTGAGTGGTTATTCTCCATCTATGCATTACATGAATCAGTTTGGTGATCAGTTTGAGATGTTTGTTTGTGTTTTTTTGATTTGTATTGATGATGCAGTAAGAATTTGGGCTCATTGTGGGAGGATCTTGGAAAGGCAATGGAAGGGGAAGATGAGGTAGAGGTTGGTGAAGTGGATTGTGGTACTAACAAACCTCTATGTTCAAAGGTTAAGATTGGATCGTATCCCACTTTCAAGATTTTCTATAATGGTGAAGAAGTTGCTAGATATCGAGGTACGGCTTTACTTTAATTTTTGCCAGACACTATAAAGTAAGCCAAACAGTCAATTTTTTAGTTATTGTCATTTATTTTGATTGAATATGAATCTGTAATATCTCCTTCGGATTGAACAACTGATTAGTATCATAGAAATTTGGGCACAATGTCTAAGTTAGAACAACCAAATAACCTTGCAGCACTAGTTAGCTTATATGCGTGAGTGAGAATCAGTTAGGATGCATATTTATATACTTTTTTGTATTATACTGCTACAGTGACATGTATTTGTATAGATATTGGAGGACTGCATTGAATATTAGCAATAATATTATGTTAATTAATAATATCAATGATTTATGATTCTCACATTTCTAAGTATAGGGCCTCTTAATGCCTGATGTGCTGATAGAACAATATATAGATTGATCAGGATAGTCTGTTTTACCCTTCCTTACACCAATTTGCTTGGTTAAAAGGCTTACTAATTGCTTGATCATTAGGTAGTGTCTCCTAAATTAATTATCAACAAACTACTACTTTCGACCTAAAACAGAATGAAGTGTGACTTGGCAGAGTTTAAGATAAATCTTTTGAGTAATTGTCAAATACCCAGGGATTACTTAAATAAGACAGAATTGAGAGAATTAGTGAACAACAATCAATATTACTCAATTGTTAATGAAAAGATGGGTAAATTTGGATAGGGGTCTTTTCAAATTTCAACAATGAAAACATTAACCAAAATTGAAAATGGCAGCGACTCTGCGTAATCTTCAAATAAAGTAAAATTTCTTTTGACTGCCCAACAATCATTCAGTTCTTCTTTGAAGCCATGATGTGTCATGTCACAAAGTTTTTTTGTTTGAATTTAGTTTTTTTTCCTAAGACCTTCATTTCTCAAGTAGGAAAATATGACGGTGAAATAATAAAATGAATTAAGTTTGTAAAAAGGAACCTTTTTTAAACCACTAATCGAAGGTTGAAATGACATTTTGTTTCAGTATTCGGAAAAAAAGGTGTATCATATATTCATATGAGGAAAAGAATATATCTGGTTGAAATGACATTTTGTTTCTATAATCGGAAAAAAAGTGTATCATATGAGGAAAAGAATATATCTTTGTTATATGTGAATAACAGTATGGGCGTATGGTTAACAACTGCCATTCAGATTCCAACACTGTTCGTAACTGCACCTTTTGTTTGGTGTTCAATGATTGAAAAACAAACAAACCTATTAAGGTAATGATACGATGCATCTTATAAGAACCTTGCTAGACAATGTTCTTCTTTTGCATATTGTGGTGGACTTGCTAAGTTTGTTCGTGAGGTTACAAATATGGTGCTACTAAATTATTTCTGAGCATCTAAGTGCTTGAGCTAAATGGTAACTACACAGCTTAGTTTTTTTTAATTAAAAATAAGCAGGTTGACCATTTAATTTGTCATTTTTCGCGTTGATGTGCTTTCTAGTTTTCTAAAGTGTATCTTCCTGATTCATGCAAAAGCTTTGAGTTTTTTAGCAAATATAAATTGTATATCCGGTGGACAAATTTTAGGTGCAAGGGATGTTGAATCGATGAGAACGTTTGTTTTGGAGGAAACAGAGAAGGCGGCAGCAGCAGCAGCGGATCCAGATCTAAATGACGATAAGGATTTATGATTTACTTTTCAGGTATTTGAGCATTGTTTTAAAAAGCGATTGAGGCGTGCGTCTCGAGGCGAGGCGCCCATAAAACTTGTTTGAGGCGGCGCCTCAGGGGTTTATTATGTACATGCGCCTCAATAGGGCTGAGGCGCTAAGAAAGGCTGCGCCTCAGGGGCGCCTCAGGGGGGTTTTCGGTTTGTTTTCGATGTTTTAGACTTTTGTGTCAGTTTCAAACATTCCATGATGATGTAACCAGCCCAGGTCCATCTAAGATAACAGGCCAGTCGAATGATGCCAGGCCCAAGAGGAGCATTGTGAAGCCCACACGCTTTCTGGAATAACTTGGTTACCAAGACTGTTCCTGACTTTTCTTTTATATGTCACATGTTTAATTTATAGTTCATGCATGAGTGGATTAGTGGTTCACTCCTAAGAATAAGTTAGTGCTAGTAGTGGGTAGGTTAGTCTTTGCATTGCATATTTAGTTCGATGTAATTT
The DNA here is from genome assembly GCA_024085815.1 of Flaveria linearis. NCBI lineage: Eukaryota > Viridiplantae > Streptophyta > Magnoliopsida > Asterales > Asteraceae > Flaveria > Flaveria linearis. The sequence goes on from CM044013.1 coordinate 11,641,486, forward strand.
CATTTGGCAGAGAAATTGAACCAGAAAATTGCTCCAAACTTCCTTGTTTCTCTTTTCTAAATTCTTGGAGATTGACCCACTCAACGGGTTACTATCAATTGGTGCTTTCATTCACGTCTCATACCTCCACCATGCCACCACGCCCTGAAAATACCAACCCCGAAAACCCCCCTCCTCCCACCACCGATCAATTGCTTAATCGCTTGATCTCCATCACCGCCGACGCCACCACCAAAAACCAATCTATGATTTCTGACCTCATCCAAAAAATTGATAATCTTACCACTCATGTCACTTCCGAGTCCTCTGGAAACAAAACACCACCATACCGTCGCTCTCCATCACGCCATCGCTCTCCCAATCGCCAAAATAACCCCCGTCAACCCAAAATTACACTTCCCTTGTTCGATGGTACTAACGTTTTGGATTGGATTTTCCAAGCCGAGAACTTTTTCTCATACTATCAAACACCAGTTATGGACCGCCTAGACTTAGCGGTTTTCTATTTCACGGGTGATGCTCTCTCTTGGTATAAGCATTTAGCCAATAACGACCTGCTCACCACATGGACCGCTTTCAAACGAGAAATAGAGCTACGTTTTGGTCCATCCACCTACGAGAATCATGAAGCCACCTTATTTAAATTACAACAAACATCCACTGTGGCTGCTTACAAAACCGAATTTGAGCGCATTAGCAACCGAGTCGACGGTCTTTCCCAACAAGCCCTTCGTAACTGCTTCCTATCGGGCTTACGTGCCGACATCCGGAATGAATTAGCAATATTGAAACCGACCACCTTGCATCAGGCTTATGCCTTGGCTAGTTTAGTTGAAGAAAAATTGCAATCAACCCCAAAGCCCAAATCTTCCACTTATTCCAAGCCCACTATCAGTTCATTGACCCCAACTACCCCATCTTCATCATCACCGAACACTCCACAACAAAACCCCTCCTCATCTGCAATTTTACCCACCCCAACTAACACACCAAAGAATTTGCCATTTACTCGCTTATCCGCAGAAGCTCTCCAACAACGTCGTAAAGACGGTTTGTGCTTTAAATGTCCAGAGAAGTATTTCCCAGGTCACAAATGCTCTCCACAACAGTTTCTCCTTATCGTTGATAACGACGACTCCGAAGACATGCCACCGGAACAGCCCGCTATACCCACCATTAATCAACACCCACCGGAATTCTTATCATTGTCACAAGCGGCCTTCTTTGGCCTATCGTCTTCCCAAACCCTTCGCCTCACCGGCCACATTAACGGGAAACCAGTCACCATTCTTGTTGATTGTGGTAGCACCCACAACATCATCCAGCCTAGAATCGCCTCTAAACTTAACCTCACCACCGAACCAATTAAACCCTTTTCTGTCATGGTAGGAAATGGCCAACACATCCACTGTCAGGGGTTCTGCCCGGACGTTTCATTGCATCTCAATAAATCCCAGTTCAAAATCCCATTTTTTTTGTTACCGGTGGAAGGCGCGGATGTAATTCTTGGCGTAGCATGGTTAAGTACATTGGGTCGGCTCTCGGCAGACTTCTCAGTTCCCGAAATATCATTCACCAAAGATGGCACTCCATGTACTTTGCAAGGTGAATCAATTGTTCAACAGGTCACCCCCAGCTCTATATCATCACTGGTCCGTCAGGACTCAATTGCATCTTTACATACCTTAACCATTCTACCTTCTTTGGTTGACAACCATACCCCATTAACCCATGCCGATCACAACATTCAATCCCTACTGTCAACCTTTCAAACCTTATTTGAGAAAAACCACACCTTACCACCTAGAAGACCCCACGATCATCACATCCCTTTACTAAATGAAACGCAACCTGTGAACGTCAAACCTTACCGCTACCCGCATTTTCAAAAACAAGTGATGACCAGTTTGATCAAGGAGATGCTAGCAGATGGAATTATACAGCCTAGCCAAAGCCCATTCTCATCACCTGTGCTTTTGGTAAAAAAAAAGATGGTTCATGGAGGTTTTGCGTCGACTACCGAGCACTTAATGCAGTGACCGTACGAGATCGTTTTCCTATTCCAACAATCGACGAGTTGTTAGATGAGTTGCACGGTTCAACGGTCTTCTCCAAAATTGACCTTCGTTCCGGCTATCATCAGATTCAGGTCGCAAAAGAAGACGTTCACAAAACGGCTTTTCGGACGATGGATGGTCATTACGAGTTTCTCGTTATGCCTTTCGGTCTCACAAATGCACCGTCAACTTTTCAGGCTGCTATGAATGATTTATTTCGCTCCGTTCTTAGACGATTCGTTCTGGTCTTTTTTGACGACATTTTGATTTACAGCACCTCCATTGAACAACACTACGCTCACCTCAAGTTTGTTTTTGAAACATTGATGACTCATCAATATCATGCAAAGCCATCAAAATGTGTTTTTGCTGTGCATGAAATTGCATTTTTGGGTCATCGTATTTCTAATGATGGTGTGGCCCCTGAACCCGACAAGATTGCTGCAATACAACAATGGCCAATCCCGTCCACTCTCACCGCACTCCGAGCTTTTTTAGGCCTTACGGGATACTATAGGCGGTTCGTACCGCAATACGCCAAGATTGCAGCACCATTAACCGACCTCCTCAAGAAGCAATCCTTCTCATGGTCTCCTACTGCTGAAACAGCCTTCTTATCACTCAAGGCACAAATGGAGAGGTTGGTTACACTTGCACTCCCTGATTTTTCCAAAGATTTCGATCTCACAACCGACGCATCAGGAGTTGCAATTGGAGCAGTTCTATCTCAAGCGAATCGGCCTATTTCATTTTTTAGCAAGAAGTTGTGCCAAACTATGCAAGGTCAATCAACTTATACTAAAGAATTGTACGCAATCACAGAGTCGGTAAAGAAATGGAGGCAATATTTATTGGGTCGTAAATTCAAGATTTTCACCGATCACCATAGCCTCAAGCATCTCCTCACCCAAACAATACATACACCAGAACAACAAAAGTGGATCACTAAACTTATGGGATATGACTTTGAAGTTCACTTCAAGCCGGGTAAGGAGAATACGGTTGCGGATGCGTTGAGTCGTGTAAAGTTAGCGGCTTTTCTAGCTTTCTCACATCCAACAGCCCCATGGTTGGAAGAAATTCGTGAGTATTTTGCTTCTAACTCTGTAGGTAAACAGTTGGTTGCACAGATTAAACACGATTCAGGCTCCTTTCCGCACCACAACGTTCGTGACGGGTTGGTTTATATTCATGGTCGCATATTGGTCCCTCCTATTGCAGGTATTCGAGAAAACATACTTAATGAATTTCATTCTTCATACTTAAGAGGGCACTCAGGGATACAAGCTACTTTCAAACGTATTTCTGCCTCATTTTCATGGTTTGGGCTAAAAAAAGACGTCACCACTTTTATCCGTAAATGCACAATTTGTCAAACCACAAAATCAACAAATCACAAACCATATGGATTACTACAACCCCTACCCATCCCTGATGCACCATGGACAGATATATCTATGGATTTTATTACCCACCTTCCACTGTCAAAAGGAAAGACCTTGATTTGGGTAGTTGTCGATCGTCTAACCAAATTTGCCCATTTCATTTCATTACCGACCCATTATACCGCTGCTTCATTGGCTACGTTATTTTTAAAAGAAGTGTATCGGTTGCATGGATTGCCAAAATCCATTGTATCGGATCGTGATCCCTTGTTCGTTAGTCGTTTTTGGAAGGAGCTGTTCAAACAAATGGGTACTAAGCTACTACATTCGAGTGCATACCATCCTCAAACGGATGGTCAAACGGAGGTCGTTAATAGATGTTTAGAGGCATATCTACGTGCTTTTGTCTTCAATGAACCATCGACATGGGAACGGTATCTTTACTTGGCTGAATTTTCGTACAATACTAGCCATCACTCTTCAATTAATATGACTCCATTCAAGGCTTTGTATGGAAAGGATGCTGAATCTATTCATGAATACCAGCCGGGTACTAACAAAACAGCATCAATTGATGCCTCATTGTTGGAACATGAACGCTTGCTAGCTGTTCTTAAAAATAACTTGTCTGCATCTCGAGCTAGAATGGTGAAACAAGCTAACAAAAGTAGGCTGGATAAGGAATTTGAGGTTGGTGATTTTGTTTATCTTCGATTACAACCGTACAGACAACATTCAGTAGCAGCTAGAAAGAATCTGAAACTGGGCCGGCGATTTTTTGGACCTTACGAAATCATTGAACGTATAGGTAGCGTTGCTTACAAGCTTAAACTACCTGTCGGCTCGCGTATTCACCCAGTTTTCCACATCTCTTTGCTGAAAAAGAGTTTTCAAGCGCCTACGGTTGTTGCTAATGAAGTACCAGATGTCGAAGACGGAGATAACTTGGAGTACCTCCCGGAGGATATATTACGTACTCGCGTGACTTCAAATGGTGAAGAAGAACTACTGATTAAATGGGAAAAAAAACCACTGGAGGAGGCCACTTGGGAGTCTAAACTGGATATGCAGACCAACTATCCATTCTTTAACATTGGGGTCAATGTTAGTTGTCAGGGGGGGAGTGATGATGTAACCAGCCCAGGTCCATCTAAGATAACAGCCCAGTCGAATGATGCCAGGCCCAAGAGGAGCATTGTGAAGCCCACACGCTTTCTGGAATAACTTGGTTACCAAGATTGTTCCTGACTTTTCTTTTATATGTCACATGTTTAATTTATAGTTCATGCATGAGTGGATTAGTGGTTCACTCCTAAGAATAAGTTAGTGCTAGTAGTGGGTAGGTTAGTCTTTGCATTGCATATTTAGTTCGATGTAATTTCATTTGGCAGAGAAATTGAACCAGAAAATTGCTCCAAACTTCCTTGTTTCTCTTTTCTAAATTCTTGGAGATTGACCCACTCAACGGGTTACTATCACATGTCTTTTTAATGTGTGTTTTTGATGTTTTTGAAAAATCCGATTATGAAAGTAGTCTGTATTTTATTTTTTATAAGATATATAATTTTATATTTATTTTTTAATTCCGTCTCGGGCTTACGCCTCGAGGCTTACGCCTCATGAGGCGAAGGGAAAACGCCTCGAGGCTCGATTCCGTACTTTAAACCTTGATTTTGAGATACCTTTATACAAGTAGCAAACCGCTGGTTGGGTAACTAGTCAACAGGTTTCAGTCCCATGAACATTTCTCTCTTTCTTTCGATTTTTATCAATAAGTAATATTTAAAATGTGAGTATAAAAGCTATTATCATACGGATTATCCTTTTTCAATAAACAATTTTGGAGGTTATAAACACTTAACTATGCTACGTGCTGCTTTTAACCGTTTTGACATTTTTTCATTTAGTTACGTTTTTCAAGTTTTACCCTTCTGACCCATTGGCAATTAATATGAGCCCCAAATTAGCCTATTTTTACTCTGCCTTACCCGTTTTGGATTATATCTGAAACAGGTCAGCTTAAGATTAATCACGCAGACATGGCATTTTGTGTGACGTTACTTGATAGTTGTACAACCATATGGACCTATTATTTTGACAGAAAATGGTATGGACTCTTATTTTCATTATTCCACATTCATGTTTTTGTGTTTCTAGTGTCAATTGCAAGCACAGTTTTGTTATTATAATGCAGTAGTTCTATTTGTTTACTAATATTGTTTTGAAGCCACATAAGCTGTTTGGTTCAACCACCACCGTTTCCCCCTAGCTGGCGGCTGCCACTACAATCACCCCCTTCTCAATTCCAACAACATTTGCAGCCCCAAACAGCCTTCTTTTCATCAAAGCAATACCCACCACTGTTACCGGTAGCCACCCGTGCTATTAAATCACTACTAAAGATATATCATACCAAACCTGACACCCCGGCTTAAATACAACCCACGATAGCTGGAATTAACGGAATCCAATTTATGTCGGGTACATTCATATTGCTTTACCTATGAGTTAAGCAGTGTTGAGTGCATGTTTACCTGACCACGATTCAGAGTGAACATATTGTTATTCCCTTGAAAATGATTAGTTACAATATATTATATATAAACAAATGATGTTATGTGGTTCAAGTCACAATCTCTCTCTCTCTCTCTCTCTCTCTCTCTCTCTCTCTCACACACACACACACACACACGTACGCACACGTACACACAAAATCACTATTTTCTCTCTTCTTTTCAACTTTATTATTATCTTTTCTCTTTCATCCACTCATAACCATTTAAAATATATTAAAAACATTATAGGGTTTTGAATAATGTTTTTCATAAATACAGATTGAACAATAAATTTTTTATATCCTTCACTCATAACCATTTATAACCATATCATATAATACTAGTGGGTGCCCGCGCGCGTTGCGACGCATGCGTCATGTGAAATGAATGAAGGGTACGTTGTAGTAATGAACATGCATGAATACTTTTAAATGATCATGGTGTAGTTGCAGGGTTAAGAATTATGATGCGGTCGTACATAGGTAGGCGATCAAAATGTTTTTAGTAAACATAGAATGTACTTTTTATCGCATAAACAAAAAGGGAATGTCGTTTGGATAGAGATAAGGATATGGTTTAAGTTTTTAATGGGGAATATATAAATTATTTTGAAACGTGACATAATAATACAATAGATTTCAGGTAATCATGCGAAGGGAGCTCATTGTTTGTCATAAGTCTTGCAAAACTCGATTATTCAATTCATATGGGTTTTCCTCCATTCGTCGTCCCAAGCATTTGTAGTAGGTTACTCTTGCACATCGTTTGTTACATTTTTGAATGCAGAAGGGGTCCTTTGTTTTTTGTCCTTTTTAGCGGGTGTAGAATATGAAAGGGTCCTTTGTTTTTTGTCCTTTTTTAGCGGGTGTAGAATATGAGAAAGTTATTTTGGCATTAGTAATTTACAATGTTACACTTTCACTAAAACCAATATGATTGATTTGTACATTGCATCAAGCAACATCCAAGAATTTCTAAGAGAAATGTGATATCATTTAAACTTATTCCACATGATTACAAATAAATAAATAAATAACACACACGTAAATATTTCATATATAGTTCCAGGCTGGTTTTGCTCTGTAATAATTTTGAGGGATATATAAAACATGTTTGCTCAGGTCCAGTTCTGTAAAATTACAAAAGAGCTTCCATGGTAAAAAAAAAAAGAAACCATTATCCAGCCTCCAACATCCCATTTAGCCATGTAATGCATAAAAATGTAAACATATTGTTAACATCTTATAAGTATAAACTAATATGATCCTAACATATGATGAGATGACCATAGCCAAATGAAGATCATCTCTATGCGTTGATTTCTAATAAAATCACGCATCAACAACCACCAAATTAAAGTTAAGAAAAGATATACCTTTGTCATAGTCAACATCAATTAAATTATTTTCCTGCAAATCAAACATCACTCTCCAATTTAGTCATGTGAGTGCAAGTTCATAACATATCATATACACAAAAAAAGTAAGGAAACAAGAAGTATTTATAGACTTTCATTCCTTACCACCTTTCTGTGCAACCTAAATAAATAATGAATATTACAAGTACATCAAACAACATAGGTCTAACTTATTCAAACTTCAAACTGAATTTCACAAACGAAAACCATATAACTGGACTTTTGGTGTCAAATATGCATACTTCAATCCAAACGTTACCTTTTATTTGATTATGACATCTTATTTGATTATAACATCTATAATAAAGCTTAATGCAAGACTTAATTTCTTGATATTTTAAAGAATCCAAATCAATTTAGAGATATGAAAATGGTCTAGCTAACCACAAAAGCAAACAGGTTTCAAAAGCTAACATAAATATCCAATCTTTTATTTGTGCCTTTAGCTTGTTGAATGAATCCACTCCCCATAAAGTTAAGATATAATTAAATTATTTTGTCAATTGTTAATTTCACCACGACTTATAAAGTTCACCTTTTCTAAAGTCAAAATATTTTGTTTGAAATTAAAATATAATCGGGAAATTGTTGTGTTCCAAGAGTAAAATCATGCAGACAATAATCCAACACCAAGAAGTAAGAAGAAAATACTATGAGATGATACAAATAAAAAAAATAAAGGTAGGAATTAATAGTGGCAAAGATGAAGTTTAAGGGAAACTAATTTCACATACACCATCTCCACAAACAATTAAAAATATATATGTAATTGCATAAACATACATAGTAACTATGTTAGCAAAGTCTTATCCTGAGATGATAATTTGTGTAGCTTGTTCCTCTTATTCTTCTCCACTATGAAGTGCCTTTTTGTGCTAATTAGGTGGAATATTGGACTGCATGTTTAACAAAGGGCCCATGTTCAAACCCTAATGTTCCTTTCATTCGCTTGCGTATATTTAGCAGTTAGTTGATCATATATGGGTTGACCTTTTCATTTAACTTCTAAAAAAAATATTAGTAATGTAATATGATGCAGGATTATGAGCGTCTACAAAAATTATACTATAATTTGCAAAATGATTCATAGTTTTTCCATTGAAATAATCAAATATTTCTCTAATTCCTTTCTGTTGTTTACTTCAAAACACAAATATCAATGGCAAGATTAAAGAAAAAAGGCCAGTCATTTTGCAACCTAATTTTCAAACCAAATACAAACACCTGCTCCAAAGTATTAAATATTGGTTAAAGAGTTCAAATATTAAAACATGGATATAAAATAAAAGAATTTTTACTTTTTTAAACAACTGATGTACCATAGCTGCAGTGTGTTAACAAGATTCATAATATCATCTGAGTTTAGACTATTTTGTCGTCTCATTTTATAATTTTTATTGAGTGATCCAACAGGTTTGTAACAAAAAATTCTGAGATTCATAATGTTATATGAGTTTGGACTATTTTGTAGTCTTATTTCATCATTTTTATTGAACCCTATAAACTTTGATTACATGCTACTACATTATTACAACAAGAGTGTAAACTGACTTGGCATAATATTTGGCAATTGAGACCCGGTCACTGCAGAATTGGAAAACAATAAGAAAAGAATATTGGTTAAAAAGTTGAAATGTAAAATAGCTTCTTTGTGAACACAATATTAAAACTTGAAAGAGCATATTGAATTTCAAAGATAGAGTTTAGATTCTTGAGACTTTATAATTTAATTGAAGAGAGAATGTAAAAATGGGTTCTTTATGTATATACATGCATAAAAAACTTAAAAGAGCATATTGCAACCCGCTGTATCGCGCGGGTTGCATGATAATTTTGTAAGGATAAGTTATTTGTGAACAAAATCAAGAAAAGGGCTATCAAGAAATCTACAGACAACACAAATAATCTCTTACATTATCTGTTAGAAATGAACTCCAAATAACAAAAATTCAGACAAAACTTATAATCTTCACATAATCACAGATTCATAGATTTCTATGTTGTATGATTATATTTTAAAGATTAATCTATTTCATAAGCAAAACTTGGCGATGTAGGTTAAAAATCTGCAAACATAATAATATGACTATTCGATAAAGAGCAAACAAAAAGCAGGCAACATAAGTCAAGTTTCTATTGTGACAAAATCATGAGTGGATGTTGAAGTCACTCTACCCGTATAATACTTCTACAATTACTGTTCGCAAACCATGAGCAAGCATAAGTCCATTTTCTATTGTGACAAAATCATGAGTGGATGTTGAAGTCACTCTAACCCGTATAATACGCCTACTACAATTACTGTTCGCAAACCATAAGTTAAAAATATAAGAATAGAATCAAAATACTTCCTTTTTGTAGTAAAATCATTCCGGAAACACCGTTTCATCCACCTGTTTGTCATGATAATAGCCTTTTATTAATATCCAACCACAAAATAATAACGCTAGGCTTCTTTTAAACTTGATTTTATAAGTCTACCCACCTTGTAATTGCACCTCCTGCCCTTACTGTAAGCTCACATTCACCCAAAATATGATCTACAGTCTGTACCTTTTCAACATAAAATAAAAGGGATGCCAATACCTCTACTGCCATGTGACCATGTATTAGTTGTTGCAGGGTTCATTTGTTTAGTAGACATGAATATTTAGAATAAATGTGCTTACTTGAGTCATACAGCCAAACAACAAAATAAATTCCTTGAAATCATATTAATAATAGAACAAGAAAGTAATATGTAACTACAATTGTAGAAACTAATTTACCTCTTCAATTGCAGATTCACACGCTCTTCGAGCTCTTATCATCGGCGCTGGAATTTCTTACTCACCCCCCGTCGATTTGTAATCCAAAAAACCTGAATCCAAAACAGTGGAAATTAAACACACATTCAGGGCACCAAATCATCGATCATAAAGTAATCATAGATTAAAATTTACAATTAATTCCAAACCATAATCATCATATGACAAGAAGAAGAGTCAAAATTAAGAAATTTAACCAAGACAAATAAACGGAAGACTGAAATCGAAACAATGTAAGACCGAAATCAAAACATCACCTTGAAAATGTGGTTCGCCATGCATTTGTGTTGCATTGGGATGTGGCTGATCGTCTTCTGCATCAATGGCTGTAGATATACAAGTGGGTATTGGGAAAGCCTCATTATTGCTTTGCAATAAAGACTAAAGAGTGAATGACATTTTAATCGGGAGAATGCTCTTAGTCTAGTTCTTGGTTGGTATTTTGTTTCCACACTGGTGCTCTTCGAGTCATTATGGATCACACGTCGTGACTAGATGTACAAAACAGAACACCATTAGTGCCGTCACATGAAAAGAGGTCTTCTTATAACTGTTCTATGTGAGATTAATTAAATGTATATCTGATCAGAAAAATGTTAGTGTGTTAGAGAAATGGAAAGAGAGCGATCCAAGGGAAAAAAAATAACCTGAATCGCATGATGTCATTTATTTACATATCTTGTGTTGTTATCTATCGTTTTCAAGAGAATAATATTATTTTTACTATGTAAAAATGTACACCGCACATCTTATCTCATTGTCAGGTTTGATATCACATCTCTTCGATTGCCAAAATTGATTGTTGCAAGCAGACATACCTGGCTTCTTAAATCAAGCATTTAGTGGATTAGAGCAAACATATAGAAATAACACGAGTATAAACGATGCGAGCCCAAGCTTGCCTAAAGCTCGTTTAGGTTCGTGAGCTGGCTCGAGCTCAATATCTGAAGCTCAGGTTCGAGCTCGTTTAGTAAACGAGTCATAATGTGAGCTTGGGTTTGAGCTCAAGCTCATTTAAGCTTGGCTCAATTCAAGCCATTTTCGAGTCGATCCCAAGTAGCTTGTAAGCCGGCTTGACTCGTTTACACCCATAGGAATAACCCTAAGCAAAATCATACAAACTTGAACGAACATAATTAAAACCTCTTTAAGGGAACAAAAATCAAAATCAAAATCAAAATCAATCTTTCACATTGATGAAACACCTGCACGTTAGTTATCGATATACTATAAACTCATTAGTGTCGCTTCATTTGGTTAATTTTGGTTTAATAATAGAAACCAAATTTTTTAAGTTCCGTAACACCTTAAAAGTTATTTCATACAATTCTACACATTGCTTGCTTGAATCATTCTGTATATAAAGAATAAATCGTCGGATCGACTTTAAAACGATTTTAACTGAAACTGACCCAAAACCGATCATTAGCTTAAACTCTTACCAACTAACCATAACCACACTAGAATGAGTTCTGGTTATGGTTAAGCCTATCCTTTAACTGAGGCTATCGATTATAGATTTATGGTTATGACTAGGGGTGCTAACCAAACCGAACCATCATTTGCTCGCTCTTAATAGGAAGAAAGTTATGATGGTTACAATAGTTCTCTAAAGAGAACACAAAGTAGAAGTGAGAATAGGGTATGAGAGAGGGGTGGGTGATGAACATCCTGGATTTACGACGTGGTGAGAGGATTGGATGGGACAATAGGGTTTACTGGCACTAGAGATCTCTCCTAGACATGGAAACCAACGAAGTAACATTGGAGGTTTTTAGGATCGCAAAATGGGTCACGACTCAAGTGGTTCATGACGTCTGGAACAACTGCTCGTGCGAGTGGTGACAAGTGTGATTTCATGAACACTCACTTTGTTAGTAGCCTGATTGTCCTTTCGAACGATCAGATCAGAGGTTAGAGATTACTAGTGTGAAAGAAGTACCACTTTGTTCAATAAGACTCTATAGTTATAAAATATTAAAATATGTTCGTATTTCAACCATATATATTAACAAATTTGTTTGAATATACTAGTACATTTCGGGTGGACACTGGTTATTATGCACAATTATGGTAGTTCATAATATCTTGTGATCAGAATCTTTTTAGGAGAGTTGTATCATCTATTCATCTAATGACTTACTATTACTCATTGCATCAGTTATATGATGTTCGTGGTGTACGTTAACGTTTAAACAAGATACAAAACTTGCAACATGCATGGCTTAATGTACTTGAAACTTTTTTTACAAAAGAAGGGAAAATAGGGAGACAAAGATGGTAAATAATCATGCTATTAGGATTATATATCTTGTCAAATTGTGTGTATACACAATGATAATTACTTCCCGGTCCGTTTTTTAAGTACTTTTTTTTATAAATTGGTTTCTGACGATGCATCGTGCATTGTGACGTATATCTTTTAAAACATAAGACTGTCTGTAACGTTAACTGATGTCATTCTCACAAACAGTCCTACTCAGCATGTCACAGTTTTACACTAACTTCCATTTATCTTTCTCATAAATTTCACCTCGAACACTATCATTCCCACAAACAACTATTTAGTTTCACATCACCATTTCTTTTTCCTTCTATTTTAACAAACATATTCACTTCATTAATAAACAAACTAAATAAAATTAACAATTAACTAAATACAGCCTTCATTAATTAAATAAAATTACATAATCTAACTAATTAAACTAAAAAAACAACTTAAACTAAAAAACATGTTAAACTAAAAAAACAACAAATTAAACTAAATAGACTAGTCGCGACGAGTCATTCCGCATTTCTCCCTAATCACGTTACACAACTCTTCATGTTCGAAACGAGTCACTGGATCCATGAAACTTGTGTTCATGAAAAGGATTTTCTTCTCCTCAATCATTAATATTTTTTTTCTTTCAATTCAACAAATCCATTAAGTGATGAATCGAGACTTTGTATTGCCTTCTTCGTCCTATTCATCTCGGCAATGTCTTCAACGAGGCTTAGCCTCTTTGCTTCGTATTCGAGTGAAGTAAAATAAGAAGAAGAAACTTCTTTACCCCTCATTTTGACCAGTTTTTTGGCATTGTCTATTCCAATTGGCCGAGTTGTATGTTGTTGAGGTTCTTGAAGTTCCTCCTCAACTACAACAAAATCATTATCATAATCTATTGACACCCCAATGCGCATCCTGAACCGTCGTTTAAAGAAACTTTCATCGTACACCGGCTCTATAGCGAAATAGTCTTTTCACAACCGCTCATCTCCGCCAACATGATTTCTACTTATTTCTTTATGTTTTCTGCTTGGTTGTGAAGAACTTCTCTCCTCTTTTAGTTGGTCAAGCTCAAACAGCCGAGTAGCGAGCTCTTCGACATCATCGTCAATCAGAGTTTTAAATGCATGTGTGAGAAATGCAAGAAAATTTGGGGGTGCTCATTTTCATAATTTTGAATTCAAGATATTAACGAGTGTTTGTGATATCTTGTAGTTGTTAGTGAAGTGTTGTAATTATTGTGATATCTATAGGATAAAAAACTAGCCTTTAGGAAAAATGCAAAAAAAATAGTCGTTGGAAAAAAGACAAAAATAGCCGTTAATAAAAATACCAAAAAAAAGTCTAGCTGTTAAAAAAAATACCAAAAAATTGCTATTTTTATTAATCATTTTTAAACGTGATATTAAACATTTTAATTTTAAAATATTTAACAATTTTAAATATTTTATAAACATTTTATTAAACTTTTTTATTAACCGTTTTTCACACAAAAAAAATAATCCATAGGGTGCCAGTGGAGAAGGAACCAATGGACGGACGACAATGAACAGAGTGCGGCAACGCTGCTCTTGGGGCGGGCAAAGAAGGGTGGTGGGTGGTGGTGGGCTTTGCTTTGGAGAGAGTCTAAGGTGAATAGGTATAAGGTATATATAATGATCGTTGATCGACGTTAGTTATTTTCATTATAGGATGATAAGAGCTCACCCCTCAACAAGTACAAGTAAATTGAATCTAACGTATTGAGTTCGTCGCCAGAACGAAGACTGTTATTTTCAAATAAATAATTAAAAGTTGATTTAAGTATTGCAACTTTTTTATTACACTCGACTTCTACTTGTAGGTTGAACCCCACTGTTGGTGTTTAGATAAACTTTAGCTGCTGCAGAATTGAAATTTTTATTTTTATTTTTTTTTACTAAAATACTACTTCAAAAAACAAACAAACAAACAAACCCAGTATATCCCACTCAAGAGCAGGGTCTGGGAGGGGTAGGTGGTGGCAAGTCTTTCCTCTATCCAGATAGGTAGAGAGACCGCTTCCAAAGAGACCCCTGGCTCGCTACAAAAGATATATCGCTCGCGATTTAACATATAATCAAATAATCAAACAATCAATCATATAATCAAACGTACGATTTATGATACATGGTATATGGTACAGCATACATCATACAAGAAGCATTCAAAGCATTAAGATATCACCAAAAGGAAGTATAAAATGCACAAGCATGCATCAGGAAAGCCGCAAGTTTCCTGTAACAGGGTCCACGCGTACTACATACACATCAAGCCCCGTAACAAGTAAACAAAGTCCTTTCCTAGCTACAGAAACCACTAAAAGTCCTTAATTTTAATTCTACGTCTCCGGTCATTCCTATCCTCGATCATGTGCTCAGAGAGATATCATAAATATAAGTTTTTCAACCACCAACAACAAACTCATTGAAGTAGAGACCACTATAAATTAACCCACAAAAAGTCTGCAACCCATAAAACTCCCACAATAATAATGAAAGCTTCAAAGATCGAAAAACAAACAAAACTCCTCAACAAATAAACTTCAAAACTAGTAAATCAAATGACAAAACATAAAATACTCCATAAACCAAACCACAAACCACCTCACCTCACTTAGCTCCCTTCTTCACCGCAGCCTTGGTCACCTTGGCTCCGGTAGGGTCCTTCTTCTCCACGCTCTTGATCACACCAACAGCAACAGTCTGACGCATGTCCCTCACAGCAAACCTTCCAAGTGGTGGGTACTCAGCAAAGGTCTCCACAACCATGGGCTTGGTGGGAATCATCTTCACCATACCAGCATCACCGTTCTTCAAGAACTTGGGCTCCTTCTCGAGCTCCTTACCAGATCGTCTGTCGATCTTGGTCAAAAGCTCAGCGAACTTAACAGCAATGTGGGAGGTGTGGCAGTCGAGGACTGGGGCATAGCCGTTTCCGATCTGGCCAGGGTGGTTCATGATGATGACCTGGGAGGTGAAGTTGGCAGCCTCCTTGGCAGGGTCGTCCTTGGAGTTGGAAGCGACGTACCCACGCTTGAGATCCTTGACAGCAACGTTCTTGACGTTGAATCCGACATTGTCTCCGGGAAGAGCTTCTGTCAATGCTTCGTGGTGCATCTCGACGGACTTGACTTCAGTTGTCAACCCAGAGGGACCGAAGGTAACGACCATACCTGGCTTGATGACACCAGTCTCAACACGTCCGACTGGCACAGTTCCAATACCACCGATCTTGTAGACGTCCTGAAGGGGTAGACGGAGGGGCTTGTCTGAGGGCCTCTTGGGCTCGTTGATCTGGTCAAGAGCCTCAAGAAGGGTTGGGCCCTTGTACCAGTCGAGGTTGGTGGACCTCTCAATCATGTTGTCACCCTCAAACCCAGAGATTGGGACGAAGGGGATTTTGTCAGGGTTGTAGCCGACCTTCTTCAGGTAGGAAGAGACTTCCTTCACAATTTCATCATACCTTGCCTTGGAGTATTTCGGGGTGGTGGCATCCATCTATACATTAATCAAAACCAATTAACCAACAGTACATAAAATACTGAACATCATTGAAAATTACATAAAAAACAGAACCATTTACCTTGTTACAACAGCAGATCATCTGCTTCACACCAAGAGTGAAAGCAAGGAGAGCGTGCTCACGGGTCTGGCCATCCTTGGAAATACCAGCCTCAAAACCACCAGTGGTGGAGTCAATGATGAGAACAGCACAGTCAGCCTGGGAGGTACCAGTAATCATGTTCTTGATGAAATCACGATGTCCGGGGGCATCAATGACGGTGCAGTAGTACTTGGTGGTCTCGAACTTCCACAGGGCAATATCAATGGTGATACCACTTTCACGCTCGGCCTTGAGCTTGTCGAGCACCCATGCGTACTTGAATGACCTCTTGTTCATCTCAGCGGCTTCCTTCTCGAACCTCTCGATCACACGCTTGTCGATACCTCCAAGCTTGTAGATCAGATGACCGGTGGTGGTAGACTTGCCGGAGTCGACATGTCCAATGACGACAATACTGATATGCGTCTTTTCCTTACCCATCCTGAAATATCAAACTAACTGTTAAGTCTCAAGTATGTACATTCAACATGCTTCAATAAGAAACAAAAAGATATAACCAATCAAGATAGCTTGAAAATCACCATCAAATTAACTAAAAAAATCAAACAAACTAGACAATAAAAACCAATAATAAAACCTACAGTAAACAACAATAAGCACAAACATCCAATTAGTTAAAAAAAAAGTGTAAATTTTTAAATCAGGTATGTTATTAAACTTCAAAACACATCTATTATTACACCTTAACTGCAAAAGATATAAACTAGAAAAGCAACTGAAACATTTTACTGAAATTCAATCGAAAAAAAAGCCTATAATAAACTACAAAATCAAAGCTTTATTTTATTATCATCGTTATATATACATAACTAGACAACAGATCTGAATAAATTCTTTTCAAATCCAGTAGCACACATCAAAACCAACTAAACAACATGCTATAACTTCATACACCATAAAACCATTAATCGATCTACAAATCTGAAAACATTTACATAAATCCAATTAATTTCACCACACAAACACGAAAAAGCATAAGTTACTAATAACTCAAGCAAAACTTTAACAATCGATAAAACAAAGAAAAACCACATGATAAAGCTTCATAAACCACAAAACTCGCATCCGATTACCAAATCTAAAAATATCTACACAAATCCAACCGATTTCATCACACAAACACCAAAAAATCGATACTAGATCCATGACAGTCAATCAATATCTCAACCTACTCAACATAAACGAACACACACTCAATCGACACTAAAAAAACAGATTCATCATCAAATATTCAGATCTAACGATTAAACAACAACAATCAGATCTACACAAACATACGATCATACATACTACAAAAACAACTAATTATGAAGCAAAATCGATGAAATAACACTGACCTTAACGAAGAATCTGCAGACGATCTCTCAAGGTAGATGGAGGAAAGTGAAGAATGTGATAAGTGAGGTGCAACGAGAGGTTTTATAAGTGGAGTAAAGAAGGCATGAAATTAGGGTTTTATTGTGGGCCGTTGGATTAAGTGATCTGACGGTTGTGAGGGAATCAGATGTGGATACTATATTCGGATGCCCTAGCCCAGCCTCTCTTGTTTCCAATTGTCGTTTAGGTGTGAATGAGATGGCTAATTACGGTATTGTCCTTGGTAAGTTTTGTTATTATCAGCTCATGCCATTCAATTTTGTTTTTGTTTTTATGAAATTTTATAGTTTGAATTCATCCCATTGTTTTCTATTGAATGTTGGTGACTCTCTCTTTGTTAAATCGGTTATATCATCTCTTTCTTTTACTTAGGCTACGGGGTATTAGGGGTGTTCATTCAAACAGAATTCGAATTCGATTCGTATTCGAAAAAAGTTCGAATTACGAATCGAATTCAGATCGAATTTGAATTTATTCGATTCGTATTTAATAAATAAACATTTAATCAAATAATATTTTAAAATTCATTCAACAAATCAAATTTCAAATGCTTAAAATATATAAACAAGACATATGAAATATTATAAGTTTCAAATAAGTTAAAAGATATTGATCAAGCTTTTAACATTTTAGATTATCTATTTTTTTAAACTTTTAATTCTTAATTTCTCATATGCATATTCGTAAATTAATATACAAGATAAAGATATGCACGTGTGTGTATTTGTAATTCGAATTTCAAATCGAATCGAATCGAAAATCACAAATTCACAATTCAATTCGAATTCGATAATTAGACCTCGAATCGAATTCGAATTCGAATTTCAAAATTCGAGTCGAATTTCGAATCAGTGATTTTCAACTAGAATCGAATCGAATTTCGAGTTTTCGAATCCAATTCGAATATTGAACACCCTTACGGGGTATGGTTAACGACTCTTAATTTTGTGTAAATGTCATATCATCCACTTTATCTTATTGTATTTTTAACTTTGTATAAATGTTATATCACCTATTTTATCTCGTTATACTCTATTTCATCCTAATAAAATGGTTTAGTGTATAGCTCCATGTCACGTGCTTTTTTTAGTTAACATGACCCACTTTAACTCTGTCATCCTCTAAAGCCCCTCTCTTCACGCTCATTAAGCTGTCAGCAACCCGCTCTCTTCGCACTCATCATCAGCCCCACTGAGGCAGTATTAGACGCTTTTCACAAGCCACAACACCCTTTCATCTTAAAGAAACTTACCAGTAATTATGATAAATATTTACCAGTAACTAAAACACTCAAACAAAATCAAGCAAATGATTTTGAAATTAATATAGGAAATTTTAGATCACTTGATTGTATAGAGAGAATATATATATATATATATATATATATATATATAAAATGAAAGGGAAAATGTTGGAAAATAAATAAGAAATTCATATAAGGAAAGGAGAACGTGATTTTAGTGAGCGTTTAAAATTATTTTATCTAAAATGTGTATATGAGTTTAGGCGGGAAACCAACATGAGAATGCATATGATCACCCCACGTGTCACTAAAAACATCGATTTATCAGAATAAATAGGTATTTGTACTAGGTTAGTGATACGCGTGTTGCACTGGTTGACAAATACCTAAAATGACACATGGGTAAATAAATTCATAAGAACAAGAAGGTTGTCATAATATAATAGTATCAAACAATTGTGTTATTTTAACAACAGAAACAAATGAAGGTAGAATAATTAAATAAAATTTTTCATAAGAAAATGTTGTTTCATAATAAAATATGACAACAAATTTTATTTTAGTAAACAAAAAAAATGTTAACGGTAATATTAAAATTAATAACTTAATCATTATTTGTTAACATAATATTAGCAATTTCTTATAACTTTTAGAAAGATATCAAACAAACAAACAAACAAACTCAGTATATCCCACTCAAGAGCATGGTCTGGGAGGGGTAGGTGATGACGAGTATTTCCTCTATCTTGATAGGTAGAGAGACCGCTTCCAAAGAGACCCCTGACTCGTTAACAAAAGCAATAACAATAGCAAGACAACATATTATATAGCATACAACACATAACACACAGCATACATGTATACATCATCTAAAGATTTAGATATTTATATTGCATACATCAGAGAAGCGTCAAGTTTCATCTAAAAAGGGCAGATGTGGACTACGTATTCATCACGCGAGTGACCCCGCATCATGTCTTATTTACCCTTCCTACCCACAGATCCCACTAAAAGTCCTTAATTTTAATTCTACGCATTCACTCACTCCTATTCCCGATCATGTTCTCAGAGAGGTGCAAGTGTAACATATATCGCCTAATTATATCGTCCCAAGTCAACCTATGTATTATTCTACTCCTCCTACCCTCTAAATTGATGTTCTCTACTGTTCTAACGGGTGCTACAAACACGACACTTAGGTGGATAGGCTAAAAGAGAATCATGTACAACTATAGTATTTTATTATAAGTTATTATAGATGTTAAATTAAAAATAGAATTTTTGTCATTATCATGCTTGCTATATATGCTGGAATTAGTCGATGTGTGTATCTTAGTGAGGTGGGCTGGAATATAACACGATTGTTTAAAGTAGATACTTGTATAACCAATTATTTTTAGCCCAACCGGTTAAGGTGAGATAACCATGACATGTAAATAAATGAGAGATTATGGATTCAAGTCTCACTCTGAGAAAAAAATTCTTAGAGTTGAGGCAGTGGATTTTTTCAACAATGAGTTTCCTCCTGAGGGAGTTGGGGATGCGGTCCCGACCGGGAAACGGGATAGGTGGTCCAATTAAGATAACACATATCCTTCGAAGCAGGGTCGTACATTTATCGTTCAAAAAAAAAAATACCTGTATAATCTTATGCTTGGGGTCATGTGTAGTCTTTTGGGTCATGTGTAGTCTTTCATTTGAAAGGTTAAAACGATAACACGTTGTTTATCGGAAAAGCAGGTTAAGGAATTTATGATACCAAAAATAGGTTGAGATAGTTTCTAAATAAAAAATAAGTGTGTGCTTTGTTTTATTTCATTTTATTTTACTTTTTATTTTTTTTAAATTGCATTCATTATGTATTTGACTACTTTATGTGACGGTGAACATTGTGAGGTAATGGTGTTGACATTGTTGAGGACTTTATATTAGCATGTGATGTGCTTCTTTATAATAAGATTTGGATTGTACCTTATAATATAATGGTGTTATTGAGATGGTTTTTTTTTTCTTTTTTCGGATCACCACGTATCAGCATATCTTTACTATTATATAATACAAAACATTGGAACAAGTTAGTAATTTTGTATGTGTTTTAAAACATCATATGGAAAGTAATAATGCATTATTTCTTCTCTTTTTAGATTTCTTTCATATTTGCTTTTTTTTATAAGAGTCTTTACTTTTAACATACTTGTTTTAATTGATATTCATACTCTATCAAATATCATATGTTCAGTATTAGTATTATAACGATATAATAACGAATCATCAAAGTATGTGTAAATATCAATTACTATTGCGACATGCCTATGTCATTTAAATCATCAAAAACAAAATAACCCAAAAAACTATAATTTGATGTTCTCATATCAGTTCAAAACCGAATTGCGGCAAAGCGCGAGTCTAATCCGCTTATACTTAATATGTTTTCACGAATTAATAAAAATCCTTTTATTAGGTTTTAATAATCCCAACTTTCAGTTACCGACTGGGATTAATCCAAACTTAGGAAATGTTTACACCTACTTCCAACTTTAAGCTTACTTTCCTCAAACAATCCTTTAATAACGGAGAGTTAACACCGTTATTTTTTTGGTGGCGTAGGTTACTTATATGACCAAAACACTAAGTAGAAAGTTAAAATCAACCATCAGATTCATCAATTAAAACTTCTGCACTCTGAAACCGGTCAATCTTCACCTATTGATCTGAACCACTTGACTCATTGAATGTAAATTTCAAGTGTCGATGGAGGTTAGAGACAAAAAAACGGACCTAATAGAGGTTGGGCGACGACGAAGTTGAAAAATTACTCAAAGTTAATCTCATTTCATAAAAAAACTAATGGCCGTTAAGTCTTGGTTAGTGAAGGATCGTCGGAGGAAAATAAACTTAAATTTGAAAGTGTCTGTAAATATTTACTGAGTTGGATTAATCATGACCAATAAATAAAAGTTATGATTTTTAAAATCCAATAACCTAAAAAAAATCAAACATTTGGGTGTCTCATTGTTTTGGTACCTATTTAAACCTTTTAGGTGGAAGTGGTGTACAAAGTTTTTTATTATTTATTTCAATATCTCATTTACTAATTAAATCAACACCTCAAACTCCATGCTTTAGATGTGAATTATGCATGCATGTGGTTTAGACTTTGTTTATAATATTTACGTCATCATTCAATTCTTGAATATGGTTCAGTCTCACTATGAACCGATAAGTCCAATGATTTAGTGTTGTTCTAGATTTCAAAATATTGCATTCTCATTAATAACATAAGGATTTTAGACATCGGCACTTGCACATACAACTTTTGCGTTGAGATGATAGATGTTGTAAGAGTTAGCTTTTTAGAACTATACATTTGATAAAAAAACCACATGTAATCATTTCCCTTATTTATGTTTACATAACAAGTCATGATGATATAGGTAATAGGTGTTATATTAAGCGATAGGTTTTATATTGTTTGATCACAATAGATTATTTAAAGAAAACTCTAATTATTTCATAGTATGAACCTTAACATTTAAGTTGATAAAAAGATATTCATAAGATCTGGATGATGAAATGATAGCAAATCTTTTATATATCCTCTAAGATAGAATATATGTTTCCATCAAGACCACTAGCTTCAAAAACCATTTACTGACATGTAAATGAAACAGGCAAACTTTGTTAGTAAATACAACTTCAAATTATTAATGTGAGTTTAATCAAATAAAAGCTTGAAATTTAATATTTTAGGATGGAAAATTTAATTTTAAACATAAATAATTTGCAAGGATATCCAAATAACCCACTCATAACCTAATCATCCTTCTTACTTTATTCGCTGTAACTCATGTAATCATTTTTGTGCATACTTCCTTTGATTTTAATAAGTGTGTAATCTAATACAACCATATGGTCATTTACCTTTGATTTTGATAAGTCCAATATCTTCATGAAGTCTCTTACAAATATACCAAAGAATGTTTTAATAAACTTGAAGGTAACCTATCGAGACAGGTAGCTTTTTCACTACACAACACTAAAGTACTTATTTTTATTTATTCTCCTTATAAAAACTAGGTTTGGCGTCGTGCGTTGCCGCGGCTATGCGAGTTTTAGCGTAATCCTAAACCAAAATAAAAATAAAAATGAAGATTCGAAACCACAAAATCAGCAAAATACACAAAGTAAAACACACCAAAACCTCAAATCCATACCAGACTATAACATGCAGAACCCAAAAACTAAATCAAAGCCCAACATCATACACAAAACAGACGAAAATCAAAACCGTAAGAAGGCGACACAGTCCAAAATAGAAACCAACGAAAATCAAAGCTCCGAAAAGAGAAACAAAAAGAAAATCCAAATCTTAATAATGAGAATCGTCAGGGTGTTGAACGGAAGAAAGAAAGCAATAACCCGGAGAAAGACAATGACAATGAACCCTATAAACGAACTAATCAAAACACAGCTTGAACCTACACCCAAAACAAACCCTATTAAACAACAACAAAAAAAAACACCGACCAAACATATTAATAGAAATATATAATACAAGTAGTGAAACTACTTTCGTTGATAGTAGACTGAAATCATATTTACAAGAGTGGATCTATCGCTCATTTGTTCAATAACTTTTTATTGAAAAATCCTAAACACTTTAGTTTTTATTAATCCCATTTATGTTTTCAAACTCTTTTGATTGAATGACCATTAAATTTTACACATTGGTTATTTCATTAAACCTTATTGTGAAAGAAGATTTTGTTATTTTCACCATCAATAGCCTATATTGCTCGTGCTTTTCATTTCAAATCCTTGTTTTTAAAGGCTTTATACTTTCAACATGTTTTTCTTCAGGTGATTCTCTTGTTTTTCTTTGTGAGAAAGATCCATGACCTCTATGTTCAAGCTAATTCAATTTTTTTTATTCAATCTAAAAATATTTCTCGATCATAGTCGTCGGACTCTTCATTGATTAGTTGTTGTTTTTATAACTTTAAGTTTTATGGTCAGTTCCTCCCTTGACTACTGGGGCATATACCATAATAGGGCTGTAAACGAACCGAACGTTCAAAGAACAGTTCATAAATCGTTCGGTGGAAAGTCCGTTTATGTTCGTTCGTTTTATAAATGAATGAACACGAACAATACATTTCCGTTCATTTAGTTAGATGATTGAACATGAACAGAGGACGCGTTCGTTCATTTATGTTCGTGAACGTTCGATAATATGTTCGTTAACGTTTGTTTGTATTTGTTTATTTAAAAGTTATGTTTGTGATAATTTGATAAGTATTTATATTTGGAGGGTATTACATATGTTTGTGATTTTAATTATAAAAATGATGATTTGTATTTGTTTGTTTTAAGAAACTTAATTTGTGTTCATTAATGTTCATGAATATTTGTGTGCGTTCGCTTATCTTCGTTTGTGTTGGTTTACGTTCGTGAACATTTCATGAACATATTCATTTTCTTAATAAACGAATACGAATAAGAAATCTTGTTCGGTAATTGTTCGTGAACGGTTTATGAACAAATTATTTTCTTAATGAACAAACACGAACAAGATCCTGTTCAATCAGTTCGTTTACATCCCTACACCATAACATCTGTTTGGGAGGTGAAGTTAAAACTCCTTACCCAAGTCACATTAAAACCAAAGTTCCATACCAGTCCAAAATACAAATCATTCTCAAGTTAGACGTTTTTACAAACAGGAAGCCAATACTAAGTCTCTAAGGATGTTTGTGAATCATAGCTTTTATTCTAGTTTCAAAGAATCCAAATCCAAAGCGACTATATGGTGAAAATCTCAAACTCCGTACAACATAATTGCAGTTGTGGTAGAAAAATACATCATTTTCGAATATAAACAAAAAAAGTCAAATTAAACAAAACCTTAAACTCCTTAACACAAGGGATAAAACTTTCATACAAGAACAAAACGATTATATGAAAAAATTGATAAGAAGAGAAGAGATTTTAAAAACTAAAAGTGCGACAAATACCTCGAGCTTGGGAGTAAGTTTATAACATGCATTGACACTGCGATACAAACAAATCAAACAGTTGAAGATAAGAAACACTACACATGAATTTGCATCAAGATTTTAATGACATCCTTGTTCTACTTAATTCTACTAAATTGTCTAATGATGATGATACTTGGTGATGGGGTGACGCGAATGAAACCATGTTTAGTGCTAAATTCATTAAACAACTTCTTATAAAAGAAACATGTCTCAATGATATCTACCCATTCTTGTGGAATAATTCGGTGCCTAAGAAAGTAAATATTTTTGGTTGGAGGGCGGAATGGGTAGCAGGGGTGGAGGATAATGGGGACCAGGGGGGTCATTGCCCCCCTTTATTTTTTTCGTCGGTAGTGTTAAATTTTAGTCTGTTAGTGTAAATTTTTGGTCCGGTAGTGTAAATTTTTATATAGATATCGAGTTCGCCCCCGCTAAAAAAATTAATTTCGCCCCCGCCCTCCATGGGGATGTTCAAGCTCCGCCACTGATGGGTAGGATTCCAACAACAAATGCTCTGTAACAAAGAAGGGTTCAAGTAGTGTCCTCGCTTTGTTAATTATATGGAGAAATGGATGAGTCTCTAGATCATTTATTCATATCATGATGGTTGATTTCATTTGGGCTTAAGTTAGTCAATGATGCAAAGTTCCTCCCATATATGTTTCTTATAAAGATCTGATGGAGCTCTACAAAACAATTATGGGTATTGGGGGATGAATGTAAAAAGAAGCTAGTACAAGTGATCATTCTCATTCATGTTGGTGCATATGAAAAAGTAGAAATAAAACCATTTTTAAACGAAAGCCGATCTCCTCTACAAAGATCAAGAGTTAATTACACAAATAGTCCCTGTGGTTTAGCGTATTTCACAGGTTTGGGTACTAACTTTTTTTAGTAACAGGTTGGGGTATTGTATTTTTTATTTTGTAACGACTTTAGGTATTAAGGTTAACTTCCGTTAGTTTTTTTTGTTAAATCAAGGTAAAATAATCAAAGTACCCTTTTAGGGTCATTTATGTAACTTATATCTTAATCTAGTGACCATTTATGTAATTAACTAAAAAACAAAAAAAAAACTAACCCACCCATCTCCCTCATCCGCTACCACTACCACCACCACCACCACCACCACCACCGGCCACCAGGCGAAATCCCATCTCCTTTCACTCCCACCACCTCCCTCCACCGTCGTTCTTCGTCTTTCGCCTCCACCCACCGGAAATCCACCAAAATTCAGGCCAAGATCCGCGAGATCTTCATGCCGGCGTTGAGCTCGACAATGACAGAGGGGAAGATCGTCTAGGGGTCAAATCGGAAGGCGATAAGCTCTCACAAGGTGAGTCGGTGGTGGTTGTGGAGTCTGATAAAGCTGATATGGAAACCTCACCGGCGGTGGAATCGGAGGCACCCAAATTGGCCTGTAACATCTCGTATTTCACGATGTGTATTTTTATAATAATAGTAATAATAATAAAATAATGATAATAATAATAAAAAATAATAATGATAAAAAAAGATAATAATAATAATAATAATAATAAAAATGATAATATTAATGATAATAATAATAATAATAATGATAATAATATAAATAATAATCATAATAATAATAATAATAATAATAATAATAATAATAATAATAATAATAATAATAATAATAATAATTTACAAGGGTTTATACAAGTCAAGGGGTTGTTTTGTTAATCTTGGAAACTTTAAAAGAAAAGTTTACACATAAAATGTTAAACTAAAAACCATAGGGACCAGTTATGTAAATTACCCAAACCGCCCCCCACTCTCCCCGTCGATCTCTTGCCGCCGGCCACCGATCTCCGGCGAGCCTACGACACCAAAAACCAGTCGATTTTAACCCAATCAACCACCCCCGACACACCCACGTGGATAATTCGAACTCATGCCCCAAAAACAATTCAAATTTTGAATTGTTCAGTGCGATCCACTTCCACCCGCGCTGTCGGCACCTTTTACAACCCAATCGATCGCACTAACACTGTAATAATCAAATTAAATCCACACACACAATCTTTTAATCATTTATAACCTCCCACCGAGTTTAATTTGATCGGAAACACTCGAAATCACTCCACCGATCATCATCTTCATTGTCGACCTGCAACTTGGTCGAAGACCACCTTCGGGACTTCAAAACCCCAAATTGATTGAGGGTAAATCACCATTTACTCTCTAAGAAGCTACCCAAGAGGTTGATTTAATTACCATTGAGGATTGCTCATCGATTGGACTCAAGACAACCGCGACCTGTTCTTCGTATCGAACACCTTCAATCCATCATCATACGGGTAAATAAACCTACCTATACATTCGATTTTACATGGGGAACAAAAGCCCCATGTTTATCAACGTTAACAAAAACGAATTGGTGTTCAATTTGGGATCAATCGAAATCTAGGGCTCATGGGTCGGGGGCAGTCTGTATGGATTGCTTTTAAGAATTTAGAACCGAGTTTAAACTGCGACCATGGCCTTGGTTTACTGGTTCTGCGATCCCCATTGCACAATCGAGGTCCCGGGTTCGAACCCGGGCAACCCCACTTTATTTTTTAGGGCTTTTTAGCCTTTAAAAAATATATAAAAATTTCTAAAAATTATAAAAATAAGTTTTATAAACTTTAAATATTTTTTTTCACATCAAACAAATTTCTGAAAATTTATTTCTTATAATATCTTAATATTTTATTTTATTTTATTAAAACAAATAATAAAACTAGTTAAATAATTTGTAAGATAGACTTTAAAAGTTGTTTATTTTAACAAAACATTACAATTGGATTATTTTCTTGTTTTAGTTTACTAATTATTATTTGTTTCAAATAATAAATAATTATTTGTCTCAAATAATAAATAATAAAAGTTTTATCATGATATTTGTAAAAATTATATATTTTCATAATTTCATAAATTATTCTAAAATATTATTCTCTTATAAAATATACTAACTAAAGGTTAGATTAATAATTTATTATTAATCAATAAGTTATTCTAATTATGTTTAAACAATTATAAAGATGTATTTTAAAACCTATCATTATTTATGCTTAAATGTATAATTCTTTTAATTGAATCAAAACATAAATAATTACTTTATAAACTTATTACTTATTAACCTTAAAACTAATGAAACCCTAACTCTTAATTGAGCGTTAATCATATTATTAACCTTAACCTTAAACTTGTAATATATATTTAGGTACTTGTAATGGATACTTTGGATCGTCGTTTAATCCTTATTATCACCTTATACACCTATACGTCAAGTGAGCATTTCTATACCAATTTTCTTATTTCACACACTTTTGGGTGAAACATGTTACCTTATAAACGTTACACTTGTAAACACGTTGAATCTTGTAAACTTATGGCAATTTACTTGTGTGTTGTGATTAGTTGAATCTTGTAGCTACCATGTAATGTTGAATACATGTACAATCATTAACTATTGCTAGCCTGGCGACGTCATAGATCTATGGGCCTGACAAGCCTGCTTGGTTGATCCAAGTACACTTAGCTAATCGTATATACTTGTAAACGTTTGAGAACTTGTAAAACTTTGTCGAGGTTTGATTGTGCATTCTGTCTTACATCCCTAGTTACCTTGTTCGCTAATTTACAACATGAATTGCCATCTTTCATATACTTATGTATTCATAACTATAGAATGCTCACCAACAATATGTTGACCTTTTATTTTTAACATGTTTCAGGCAATAGCGTTATGTGGCTGTGAACAATCGTAACTCTCACGCCTCGACGATTCCGCCGTCAAGGTTGGGGTGTGACAGATTGGTATCAGAGCCCATAACTATAGGGATTTAGGTTATTAGAAATGGTGACCTAGACTATAGTTGCATGAACCTCGTAGAAAGACCTCTATACTTTTGTGCTTACATATTGTTTAAATGCTACATAATGCTATGCCTTTTGTGCAACTTGATGCCTTAGCATAGGATTGCCTAAACTTAGTTACTTGTCTCCCTAAAATCATCTTTGACTCTCCCCGAACATAAAATCACTCAATCTTATTCTCGACGACATGTGGAATCGTATACTTATGCTTATGACTTGGATCTTTAGACGTTATGTCTAATCTATATAAATCTCATCAAGGTTTTGATTTCATGAACCTAAGAAATATTGTGTGACACATAGACACCTGTATTCTGGATTTCCTGGCAAAAAGCCTTCGGGCTAAGGCAAGCGTTTCGCATATATCCTACGGGACCAGTTACGCTTACCTAGGGATTTCTGGGATGAGTGATAAACTATGGTCAAAATACACAAATCTCTAAGGTAAATGAGTCAATTTACCTTGACGTGTCAACGATTCCAAATGGTAATGCGTTACCAAATGGAACCACCCTTTTGTATCTTAAAAATCCTTGAACTGGTTTATCATTAAAGTTTAAATACTTTCTCATTCTTAACCTAAATAATATTCCTGTTAATATTAAACCCATCCTACAATTCAACTCTTACGTTTAAACGCTCAACGTGTAACGTATAACGGTATTGAACTCAGTGTTTCATGTAACTATCTTCTTACCGTGACCAACGTGAACATGGATCTTAATATACCCAAAGATATTGGAAATCTAAACCGCATGGTCTTTAAAACTTTAAACCGTTACTTATGGTTCTGAAACCTTCCTATGACTAAAGACATTCAATGCTGTAAGGTGAAATTCTTACATCTTGGATACTTTGTCTAAGCAAAGTGTAAATGGTGATCTGATTCGATCATTGAATCTGTTTACTCGACTCGAAATCCTTGTGATGATTGATCACTTATAAGTACGCGTGTCTTCAATAAGGCTATGGTTGACCTCATATCTTGTGAAGTCCTTGTATTTTCCCTTCGAATATGAATCGAATGTTCACATCTCATTGTGATGTCGAATCATTATATCCTTGATTTCGTCTTCCCGATTTAAATTATCCAAGATTTGAACACCATCGTAATAAATCCTGTTACCTCGAACTTTGATCTTAAATTTTGTAAGCATGATTTTTCTTTTGGTTACATTGATGTAACTTGAAATTTTCTGAATTTCTAAGTGATATTCTTTTCTCTTCATTGTTGAGTTGAACCTTGAACCGTCTGCACCATGGGAGATATAAGGGTTTGCAAGTCAATTTATGACTAAGAACGCTTGTATCTCCTAAAAATTCTAACTCATCAAAACAGGGGTGATTCCCTTACTTTGATGATCCTCTATTCGTTTCGATAAATGGTTTCCAATTGTGTGTTTAATGAAATTTCATCCTCTGGATCAGGGTGATTACCTTATCTTAAGGATTGACTTCAAGTATTTTCTTGGAATGGCATTTCGCAAGTGACATGATCTCACCAAAATAGGATTGAAAACCCGTACTTTGGTGACAAATGTCAATCTTCGATTGCTTTCTTGTTATTATGAAATTCAATCATCAAGATAGGCGTGAATCCCATACCTTGATGATAATTTCATTTTTATGGATTGTATTCTCTCAAATAAAATTATCTTATCAAATTAGGAGTGAATTCTGGATTTTGATGAAGAATTTCATCCTGTTATCTTTTGTTTTTGTAAAACTTCATCGTTAAGATAGAAGTGATGTCCCTTACCTTAATGGTGAGTTATCTCGTCTTATTTCTGTAGATCCTCAACAATGAGTTGGGATCGAACTTTTTGATTGGTAAGTTAATGGTCATATCTTGGGAATACACATCAAGTTAGGAGTGAAAACCACACCTTGATGACTATTCTTATTTCTTGATCTTCAACTTACCATGGTTGTAATCAAGTGACGAGAAGCATGTAGTAACTTAACGGGTGAAACAATGTTAGTGTTTTGACCTATTAAGCCAAAGCATGATCTCTGAACTTAAAAGAAGACCCGATCGTTTTAGGTTGATTTTGATTCCAAGCTTGGAGCATTTAAATTCTTAAATCGATTTCTTTCCCTTTACCTTCCTGTATGACTCGATCTAGCTACATCGAACCATTTATTCCTTACTTATCAACTTTAATTTTGACGAATTACGTATGCAAAACTGCATTTGGAAATTTGTTACCTTGCAAAACATGGTTACAAATACCTTTCTTATTGTTTGTACCACTTCTTGAATCGTTTTTGAATCTTTAACCTTGAAAATCATTGAAATTCCAACTTGGTTTTGAACAACAAGACCTATTATTATCCTCATTACGATGTGGATATAATGGTTCATAAACCTTCGTAACTTGTAGCCATGGGTTTGGCATAAAGGAAAAGGCGTAACTTGGCATGTGTCCAAGTGTCTTACCTTTACATATGACAAAACCTAATCTCCGTGTTCCCGTAAATCTTCTGTTTAACTTTTCATCCACTAGGTGCCTCTTATTTTAAATGTCATGATGACAATTGGTGCATTATAGACCGATTGGATAAAAAAATTCAATTCGACCCATTATCTCACAACGTCGAGAAATTGACTTGTATCTGTTTCAAATATTCGTATACCGTGGTATGGCGTTAAAACATCGATCGTTATTTTGAACGATTGATTCATTTTTCTGTTTTTAATAATATTCTTAACCATCGTCGTGAACTCATTCCAAGATCTTCGCATAGTGTATTATTTTTAGACCGATGGTTGGTCAAAGGAGAAATACATATTCACAAGATATGCGTTAAGATTCTTTCATATGGTGACGTTTGGGATTCTTAAATTCTGACGGTTAGCCTTTCTTATCATTGATTGGTCTTTTAATCAAAGAAGAAACATTGGAATAAGTAAATTGCCATGACATCTCTCAAAACGTCTCGTATTTCACTGGAAGAGTCAAGTTGGCATGTATTATGAGACTTGAAGGATTCCATAAAGTGAAACATCTCATCTGTAATCAAACGTCTATCACTGTCCGTTCGTACACCTACCCGTATTTGTTCGCTTGGTTCATTCTAAATTTTGGAACGAAATTCTTTAAAGTAGGGGAGACGGTAACATCCTGTATTAACGATCATTCGTAATCCACATGAAAGCTTATAATGTTAACTAGAAGCCACACACTTTAGGCTTTCTTTTTACCCCTAATGGCTCTGCCATTGCACATAAAGTAAACACTAAAAACGGTCAGCTTAATCAATGATGAATTTTCTTCTTTTGATACCTTATCAAAACCTGAAAGTTCTTCAAAGTGTACCTCAGAAAATGAGAACACAAACTGCATCAAGAAAGAAAAAGAGAATCACTATATCTGAGGCTTCATGCTCACTTTCTGATTCACTTGAGAACGTGAGGATCAAATATAATCCAAGCGGCCTCATCTTGTCGTCACAGCCTCCTCGTAAACAAATTTCGGGACGAAATTTCCTAAAGTAGGGGAGACTGTAACATCTCGTATTTCACGATGTGTATTTTTATAATATAGTAATAATAATAATAATAATAATGATAATAATAAAAAAATAATAATGATAAAAAAAGATAATAAAATAATAATAATAATAAAAATGATAATATTAATGATAATAATAATAATAATAATGATAATAATATAATAATAATCATAATAATAATAATAATAATAATAATAATAATAATAATAATAATAATAATAATAATAATAATAATAATAATAATAATAATAATGATTTACAAGGGTTTATACAAGTCAAGGGGTTGTTTTGTTAATCTTGGAAACTTTAAAAGAAAAGTTTACACATAAAATGTTAAACTAAAAACCATAGGGACCAGTTATGTAAATTACCCAAACCGCCCCCCACTCTCCCCGTCGATCTCTTGCCGCCGGCCACCGATCTCTGACGAGCCTACGACACCAAAAACCAGTCGATTTTAACCCAATCAACCACCCCCGACACACCCACGTGGATAATTCGAACTCATGCCCCAAAAACAATTCAAATTTTGAATTGTTCAATGCGATCCACTTCCACCCGCGCTGTCGGCACCTTTTACAACCCAATCGATCGCACTAACACTGTAATAATCAAATTAAATCCGCACACACAATCTTTTAATCATTTATAACCTCCCACCGAGTTTAATTTGATCGGAAACACTCGAAATCACTCCACCGATCATCATCTTCATTGTCGACCTGCAACTTGGTCGAAGACCACCTTCGGGACTTCAAAACCCCAAATTGATTGAGGGTAAATCACCATTTACTCTCTAAGAAGCTACCCAAGAGGTTGATTTAATTACCATTGAGGATTGCTCATCGATTGGACTCAAGACAACCGCGACCTGTTCTTCGTATCGAACACCTTCAATCCATCATCATACGGGTAAATAAACCTACCTATACATTCGATTTTACATGGGGAACAAAAGCCCCATGTTTATCAACGTTAACAAAAACGAATTGGTGTTCAATTTGGGATCAATCGAAATCTAGGGCTCATGGGTCGGGGGCAGTCTGTATGGATTGCTTTTAAGAATTTAGAACCGAGTTTAAACTGCGACCATGGCCTTGGTTTACTGGTTCTGCGATCCCCATTGCACAATCGAGGTCCCGGGTTCGAACCCGGGCAACCCCACTTTATTTTTTTAGGGCTTTTTAGCCTTTAAAAAAATATATAAAAATTTCTAAAAATTATAAAAATAAGTTTTATAAACTTTAAATATTTTTTTTCACATCAAACAAATTTCTGAAAATTTATTTCTTATAATATCTTAATATTTTATTTTATTTTATTAAAACAAATAATAAAACTAGTTAAATAATTTATAAGATAGACTTTAAAAGTTGTTTATTTTAACAAAACATTACAATTGGATTATTTTCTTGTTTTAGTTTACTAATTATTATTTGTTTCAAATAATAAATAATTATTTGTCTCAAATAATAAATAAAAGTTTTATCATGATATTTGTAAAAATTATATATTTTCATAATTTCATAAATTATTCTAAAATATTATTCTCTTATAAATATACTAACTAAAGGTTAGATTAATAATTTGTTATTAATCAATAAGTTATTCTAATTATGTTTAAACAATTATAAAGATGTATTTTAAAACCTATCATTATTTATGCTTAAATGTATAATTCTTTTAATTGAATCAAAACATAAATAATTACTTTATAAACTTATTACTTATTAACCTTAAAACTAATGAAACCCTAACTCTTAATTGAGCGTTAATCATATTATTAACCTTAACCTTAAACTTGTAATATATATTTAGGTACTTGTAATGGATACTTTGGATCGTCGTTTAATCCTTATTATCACCTTATACACCTATACGTCAAGTGAGCATTTCTATAC
The DNA here is from genome assembly GCA_024085815.1 of Flaveria linearis. NCBI lineage: Eukaryota > Viridiplantae > Streptophyta > Magnoliopsida > Asterales > Asteraceae > Flaveria > Flaveria linearis. The sequence goes on from CM044013.1 coordinate 11,675,581, forward strand.
CCATTTTCTTATTTCACACACTTTTGGGTGAAACATGTTACCTTATAAACGTTACACTTGTAAACACGTTGAATCTTGTAAACTTATGGCAATTTACTTGTGTGTTGTGATTAGTTGAATCTTGTAGCTACCATGTAATGTCGAATACATGTACAATCATTAACTATTGCTAGCCTGGCGACGTCATAGATCTATGGGCCTGACAAGCCTGCTTGGTTGATCCAAGTACACTTAGCTAATCGTATATACTTGTAAACGTTTGAGAACTTGTAAAACTTTGTCGAGGTTTGATTGCGCATTCTGTCTTACATCCCTAGTTACCTTGTTCGCTAATTTACAACATGAATTGCCATCTTTCATATACTTATGTATTCATAACTATAGAATGCTCACCAACAATATGTTGACCTTTTATTTTTAACATGTTTCAGGCAATAGCGTTATGTGGCTGTGAACAATCGTAACTCTCACGCCTCGACGATTCCGCCGTCAAGGTTGGGGTGTGACATGGCCCCGGCCCCGGCGGTGGCAAAAGTGGCGGCTCCGGTGGCGTCGACGCACCGACGTCATACAGTGGGAAGAGGGTTTGCGACAACAGATGGCGATGGTGGCGATGATGGCAGTGGTGAGCAGATGGTGACGAGGGGGGTGGTCGGATTGGAGCGGTGGTGGTTGTTTAAGGGGGGCCGACGGGTGGGATGGTGGGGTTGGGTTTCAAGCTTTTGTTTCAGAGTTAATTACACAAATGGCCCCTTCAGTTTGCTAAATTGTAAAATTAGTCCACAGATTTGAAAAGACGAAAATACTCTTGATTTAACGAAAAAACTAACGGAAGTTAGCCTTAATACATAAAGTCGTTATAAAATAAAAAATACAATACCCCAATTTGTTACTAAAAAAGGTTAGTTCCCAAACCTGGGAAACACGCTAAACCACAAGGACTATTTGTGTAATTAACTCTAAAAGATATAATCTTTTTGGTGGGCTATGGGTTAGAAAAGGATGAAAGGAAAGTCTTGAAGTGATCTAATTGTGGATTTTAATGTAAACTAGGGTATCCCAACAGTGCTTCGCGCCGTCTCAATTATCACCTTTATGTTTGTTATTGACGTGGTTTGTTATTTTGGTTACTCGTAAAGCTGCATTAGGTATTATAGTTTGTGTTATACTAAAGGGATTTTGTTATGATTCATATCACAAATATAGTAAACGATTAAAGCTCAAGTTTCATAACCTGTTGAGGCCAAAATGATCAGGAGCTAAACATAAAAAAGTTAAAAGCTTAGTGGCCAAAATTGAAAACAAATAAAGCTCACAATTCATTTGCGTTGTCATTTAACCAATGTTTTCAGAACTGGATCGCACGTCGAACCGGACGCATTACTGGTTTGGTGGTCGAACCGTTCGGACCCGATTTAAGAACCGGATGACGTCATAATTATATATATAGTATATCATATATATAGTTATATATATAATCAAATATTAGTAGTTTATATATGATTTATATATGTATTTTATATTTATATATAAAACTTAACTATATTTACATATCCAACACACTAATTTATGGTTCAACAACCCGTTTTGACCCATTAAAAAAATACCAAAATCCGGTTCGAACTGGTTCGGTTTCTCGGTCCGACCACCGGTGGGCCGGTTCGATCAGCTAAAAACCATAGTGAACCGGACCAGCCACCTAGCCCATCCCCGGTCGGACCGGTGAACCTGCCGATCCGATCCTGTGCTAACAGTGTTGCATTTAACTATAGAGTAATTTATTTATTATTTATTTTACGGTATTGTTTGAGGTTTATGTTTTCAGTAAGGGAAAATTATGAAAATGACCATTTGATCAAATACAATTACTAAAATAACAGGTCAAAATGAAGTTTATTAAATAAAACAGCCAATCCTATCGATCCACGTGTCCATCCCTTGCTAACGTGGCGAGGGATTATGAGAATCTCTCGCCTAGAAAAACGTGTCAGCGAGGGATTATGGGAATCCCTCGCCCACGTGTACATCCCACACTGACGTGGCTTTATCCCTCGCTAACTCAGCGAGGGATTATGGGAATCCCTCGCCCAAAATTACGAAAATGCCCCCCTCGCCCATAATTAAAAAAATAAATATATATATGTTTTATACCAAAAAAAATCCGTATTTTTAATTATTTATTGGTTTTTAAATACTTAAAATTTTAATTTAATTTTATTTTCACCTATATAGTACAATGTTTACTCTTAACAAAGTTATCAAATCTTACGTTCTTCTCAACCTTGTTGTTACTTTTTTTTAAAATTCTCTAAAATCAAGAAATGTCAGTTAATATCATATTATACAGTGGTAGTAAATGACAGTTTGTAAACGGTGTTGAATAGTATCTAATAATGTTATTTATCACACATTTACCTTTTAGTGTCATTTATCACACATTATCACACATTTACCATTTATCACACATTTACCTTTTAGTATTAACTGACATTTTCTTATTTGGGATAATTTTAAAAAGAAAATAACAAAAAAAATTAAGAAGAATGTAAGATTTGATAACTTTGTTAAGGCTAAACATTGTATTATATAAGTGAAAATAAAATTAAATTAAATTTTTATGTGTTTAAAAACAATAAATAATTAAAAATACGATTTTTTTGGTTAAAAACATATATATTTATATTTTTAATTATGGAGAGGAGGGGCATTTTCGTAATTTTAGGCGAGAGATTCCCGTAATCACTCGCTGAGTCAGCGAGGGATAAAGCCACGTCAGCGACGGATGTACACGTGGGCGAGGGATTCCCATAATCCCTCGCTGGCACGCTTTTCTGGGCGAGTGATTCTCATAATTTCTCGCCACGTCAGCTAGAGATGGACACGTGGATCGATATGATTGGCTGTTTTATTTAATAAACTTAATTTTTAACCGGTTATTTTAGTAATTCGATTTGATGAAATGGTTATTTTCGTAATTTACCTATTCAATAACTTTTAGCCGTTCAGAAAGAAAAGTTTATGTTAGAACAACTATTCGCAGTGTCGAATTTGACCTGCGAGCTTGAGAAGGTTCATCAATGGCGGAACTGTAGAAACCCTAACACACCAAATCGCAAAATCAACAGAAGTCGATTCACCAATGGAGGCAGGAGGAGGAGGAAGAAGAAAGGATTCAGCTAATCCTGTTACAAAGTTTGCAGTGTATCAGAATCCAGCTCTCTCCGCGGCCCTAACGAAGAACAGCCTCCGTCCGTCGAAGTTCACGTTCTTCTTCATCTTCTCTCTGTCATCTGCTTCAGCTTTCTCGCTAGCATCCTTCGTTCTCAGGTATCGCACACGCTCATTGCTTTCTCTCTCACGCAATATACGACGTTGTTTCAGTAAGTTTTTTGATTATCCGATCGGTTTGAAGTTTTTAGCAGCGCCGGTGATTGAATTTGGATAGAATGACGTTTGTGTGTTGGTGTACGTCGGTTTGAGCTTGTTTGTTACTCGGTTACTCCTATGAAGTATGAATGAGGTGAATTGTAGTTTAGAAGGTAAATTGAGGTGAATTTGGCTGAAACTAATGGTTGTTTGCAATGCTGTGAGAAATGGTGTGATTGTGAAAGGGAATGAGGAGCAATGCTTATTGTCGAATCTGTATTCAAATTATCAGTGGTAGTCTGTGCTATGTTATCAGTATAGTAGATTAAGATGTGAGCTAACCACATGTAAACATTAAAATATAAGCTCTGAGATCTAAAATCATACCACTTGCTAAATGAATAACCGAGATTGATAATAACTTTTTGTTTTTTTGACATCAGTTTCTTGCATCGGTTGTGGTTGTTAATACGTTCTATTATTGTGTACTGCTTTAGGGAAAATGATATCATTGACAGCTACAAGCTCAGATATGTTACTCAAGACGTTGCTTGTGAGTAATTCATTCTTGATGGAATTTCTGGGCTTAAGTTGTTATTAATTTTTCAGTTGACATATCTTCAATTTCTTATGTTTGTCTACAGATATATTTTTGAAAGTAATGCAGGCTGTCATGGCTGTGGTTTTGATTGGGTCCTTATTTGCACTTCTCAAAGCGATCTCATTATGGAAAGCTAAAGCTGCTACACCTGTTTCTACCTCTAATGACCAATCAAAGCTGACCAACCGACAACTAGAGTTGTTGGGAGTAAAACCTAAGTCTCAACAGATTGAATCAAAGGAGCCACCTAAAGCTAAAGCTAATACATCACCTTCAAATACACTTTTCCCCCTTCACCAACCATTTACCAGTCCAAGCCGTATGACCCGTATAAGTAGTGAGAAATTGACTACAAATAGTGGAAATAAGATGCATTCTTTCAGCACTCCATCAAAACCACCAGTTTCTCCATCAGTCTATTTTGTCTCCTCACAGTCACCAAATATAAAGACACCACCGGGTCCGGACCACTTTGTTTCTACTCCTTGGTCAGGTAAACGGGCTTCTTCTACAAGAGAGATATCAACAGAACAACAGCTTGAAACTTTTTTAGCAGATTTTGAGGAAAAGTTCTCAGCGTCTGCTGGTAAAATGGCCACTCCACCTCCTACAATAAGTGGGTTTGGTATATCTAGCCCGAGTACTAATACTTCTGGTGCTACAAGAAGTACACCATTAAGGCCTGTTCGTATGTCCCCTGGTTCTCAGAAGTTTAGCACCCCACCAAAGAAAGGGGAAGGCGAACTTCCTCCACCCATGTCCATGGAAGAGTCAATTGATGCTTTTGACCGTCTAGGTGTCTATCCACAGATCGAGCAGTGGCGTGATCGTATCAGACAGTGGTTTTCTTCAGTTGTGCTGAATCCCTTGCTTTCCAAAACTGAAACCAGCCACATAAAGGTTAGGTGTTCTTTGTAGTTTTAATAGTCTGTTAAAAGTGCATTTTTTTTTCTTGCATGTATGTTACATTAACTCCATGTGCACTAATTAATTTCAATTGGTTACCCTGTGTGCATTCTTTATTTTAAAAATTGATGTTCTTCTTGTTAGCACTTTCTGTTCTCCCCCCACTCTCAATACAGCCCTATTAGTACACTTACTTCATTAGGTTAGTTTCTTTCTATATCTTTTTATCTCTACCTGAATTAATATAAACTAAAGAAGATGACCCCAGCTTTGATAATGAACATTATCCTCAAAATCATGTCAATAAAGAAGAAACCTTTTTTACATGCATCTTTCTGTTAAAGTTCAAAATTCAGCATGATGCAATTGTGTTTGTGCCTAAGTATTTTAAGCTTCTCATCATGTATTTGGTTCCGTAAGTATTATTTTTGCATATTGATTTTATGTATTATTCATTTAGTTTACATAATCAACTTGATGTTGAATGCCAAAAACAGTGTCGTGGTTTTTACATAACAGGCACAACATTATGATAAAATGATATTTGTACTTTTGAGGTTTGATTAGGTAAATTAAGTTGATTAAAATTACTTCGCTTATTATCTAGTAGCGCTGATTATTTAGCATCTTTCATGTCTGATTGGATAGGTTATGGAAGCTGCTTCTAAACTTGGTATTACTGTTACAATAAGCAAAGTAGGAACTGATTTGACAGCTGGTGCTACTGCAGCAGTAGCTTCCAGTGAGAGAAATAACGACTGGCAGCCAGCATATACACTCGATGAAGAAGGTCTTCTTCTTCAGTTACGCACTACTCTTGTACAAACTCTTGATGCTTCCATGTGTAAGTAAATTTGACCTCCTTAATCATTTTCTTAAAAAAATTACTTAGTTTTTTTGGTAGTACTTCTCTTTGATGATTTGTATATTTTTAAATATGGTTGCTTACCCAACCTGGCTTGCCTGTACTGACAACTGACGCATTCCAACGGGATGAACCCAAAAGGGTTGTGTTTATCTTAAAATGATTAAATAAGAATCTAGTTTTTTGTAACCTCCTTATACAAAAAACTAGATTTTTGTCATATCAATATCATTTTTTAGTCATCACTAACTCGTTAATGATTCATAATCTTTAAAAAATTTGGATGAAAAATATTCACCGGCCAATCCAACCCGACCTGGACCGCACTAAAACACTACACATCCCAAGTTTTTTCAACGCAAACCCATTTTAACCAATTACTCAACCTTGGGTGTAGGAATATTTCCTATATGATTGTCATATGTCCATACTATTTTCAGAGGTGTTTTGACAATTTTTATGTTTTCTTGTAGCAAGGTCTCCACTAGGTGGTCTCCAACAGATGCCAGCACAGAACCCCTCAAACCCTGTCATACAGGATTGTATAGATGCCATTACTGAACACCAAAAGCTTCTAGCTTTGATGAAAGGGGAATGGGCTAAGGGTTTGCTACCCCAGAGCCATATACGGGCAGATTATACAGTACAAAGAATCCGAGGTAGTCCTTTTTCTTGATAGTTTTGTTTTCCTATATTCAAAACATTATACTAATCAACCATTATAATTTCAAAACATTAATCTAATCAACCATTATAATTTCAATGCATGAAATTAATCAAGATCAGTAGATCACCCATGTATCGATATTAGATTAATCAAGATCACCCATGTGTCTATATTTTGCAGAGCTTGCTGCAGGAACATGTGTTAAGAACTACAAGTATATTACAAACAAAAATAACTCAAGTAAGAAATGGACTGAAGTTCCTACAGATTCACATCTGCTGCTGTATCTATTTTGTGCTTTCTTGGAACACCCAAAGTGGATGCTACATGTGGATCCTACGTGTCATGCTGGTGTACAGTCAAGCAAAAATCCTTTATTTTTAGGTTTACTTCCACCAAAAGAACGGTTCCCTGAGAAGTATTTGGCTGTTATTTCTGGAGTCCCATCCGTCCTTCACCCTGGGGCTTGTTTATTGGCAGTTGGAAAACAAATCCCTCCAATATTCGCCTTGTATTGGGATAAGAAGCCACAGTTTTCTTTTGAGGTATGTGATCATTTTTATGAGCAATCGACTCTTCTCAACTTTTACATTGCTTGTTCTTTTTTCTTTTCACATTTTTTCCAAGAAAGCTGATTTGTTTGTACGAAATTTTAAGTATGATGGTTAGGAAATGTCAACTTCTTAAAATTAATGGCTAGCAACAATCTTTTCTTCAGTATCAATTGTGTAACTTAGGAACCTTAGTTTAAAGAGGTTTGAGGCGCCTCAGGGCTAGAGGCAGCACATCATGTAAGAATCCAAAATGATGAAGACATCATGAAAGGTCTACTTGATAAAATGATTGATATGTAAAACATACAAGATAGATACGGATTCTGGTTGTAAATAAAACTTATTTGGTTGTACATAGAGCGATGCCTCACGTAAGTGATGCATGTGCCTCATCTTCTGAGACCTAAATGACTCAGAGCACTTCACGCTTTTTTAAACCAAGGTGGATCCAGCCTTCGGTGGTAAATACATTTGATAGGAACTTCCTTCAGCAGAAATTGTTCTCGAGTAAATGGTTTGTCTATTATAAGTTATGTATTATCAGTCCTTATGTTTATCCTAATAGCTTTTGTTGGCTTATCTGTTATCAAGCTACGTTTAACCCCGTCAGCAATCAAATGCTACATTCGAATCCAAATGCTTCAAAAATTTTGCTCTTTCGATAAACCGATTTGCTTTCATTGCAGGGAAGAACAGCACTTTGGGACTCTGTCTTGCTTTTATGCCATAAGATTAAGACAGATTATGGTGGCATTGTTAGAGGAATGCATCTGGGCTCTTCAGCCTTGAGGATTCTTCCAATTCTTGAAGAAGAAAACAGTGAGTGATGTTTTCCATATCTTCTTGAAAAAACAAACCTTAATCAACATCTCTAGTTACTAATTGTTTTAGGGACTCTTTTGTGCAAAAACGAATGATTTTAGCGACTTTTTTGTGTTAGAAAATCGCTGACTAACCGTCTAGTGACTGTTTAGTATGTTGGGAAAAAACTGATTGACATGTTTTATTAGGCTTGTAAGCGAACCAAGTATTCACTGAACAGTTTGAGGGAGAGTTTGCTTATGTTCGTTTGAACATGACCGTAACATTTTGTTCATTTACGTTTGTTTACATACTCATTTGAATTTATTTATTGTTATTAGTAAACTTAATTGGCTCATTATCGATCAATCGATTAGCCAATCATATTTAAGAACCTACCTCGGATGATTGACAAAAGAATGAAAAAAAAACATTCATTTTCTTTGTTCATGTATTTACGTTACATTTTCTTTTGTTTACAATATTAAAGAGAAGATATATATGAACACCAATATATTCATTCTCAACGATTAAATGAAGAAGAAAATACGTTTGTTAAAGATTTTTTATGTGCTTTCATTTTTTTGATTAAAGTTAAACAGATGAACATTTTGTGGTTACGTTAACATGTACTTATAGGATTTGATCAGAATTAATATTTTCGTGATATTTCTAGCGTCTAAAATATAGTAAATGCAAATTCGGAATCTATTACTTTAATTAGTTTTATACCCGTCCGGTGGCCGGGTCTGCAACGCAATATGACATCATATACAGGCTTGTTTTTAACAAAGACTATCATGAATTGATAGTAAGACAACAAAAACAGATGAACAATAAAACATAACGGAAATAAGTCACGGTTAAACGAATAAAACATACCAACATAGGTTTAGAGATTTAACGGAATAGACGCATAACAAAGTTAAGATGATTACATAGCAATATGTCTAAGATGTTTCATAAAAACAGTAGTCTTAGCTATGCAATAAATCGTTTTGGCTTCTTAATGTTCCGCTTAGGCCTTGTATAACCATGCGGTGGCGTTGAGGTGTCTTCGACGCATGTCGAGCCGGTAACTATTGCTTCATCACAAGTAATGTGTAGTGTAGGTGTAGCCGAAACCACATCTTCTTCGTGATCAACACTTGGCTGAAGATTTGACAAACACTTCAGAACACAATTACACAACAAATTATTATATCAAAGACATTTTTTAAAAAAATACCGATGATGTCTTGGTTATAGTCGATAACAACTGTGAAATCCGTGGGCCCCATAAAGCCTCGTCTGCCATTTCTAATTCATCAGATGTGATCCGACTAAAAAACTCAATGCCCTCGTCAACCTCGTCACTTTCAGAATCATCTTGTTTGATATTGATACCTGGACCACCGGTAGATGCAGTTTTCTCTCTAGCAACCGATTCTAATTTTTCACCGATGTATTTTGACACCGTGAAACGACGAATATAATGAGGTTCCAAATTGTATTTATCAATTTGATCCTAAGAACGACATTTCTAGCACATAGAGCGTCAAAGAAATGATTTTGTATCCAAAACGGATCTTCAGCCCCCTGCATCAAAGGAAAAAAAACAATACTAAAATTCACATACACACACAATAACACTTGAAAAAAAAGACACAAAAAAAGTCTCTAATAGCAACATTAATTTCTAAATCTGCCTAGGCAATATACATTTGATATAGACATATTTAACATATATCAAAAAATACCTCAGATAAACTCTTAACAACTAAATCATCTGCAGTTATATGAAGAAGAGCAATAGCGGCATTATCAAAAAGAACACAGGTCATCTCCTTTCTTTATCAACAACACGTGCAGCCACCTTGTACCTGTGCCAATGTTAGGTTCACAAAGGAGGGTCAAAATGAAAAAAAAGCACTCATATAGAACTTACGCATAGCGTGGGTTAACGACTTTTTTATCTCAAGGCGAACAGTGATACCTAGAATCAACTTTCTCGGCCTTTTTACGACAAGCAGAACATTGAACATACTTCCAATCGTTAAAGAAGTCAACGTCGATTATTGTCACCGCAATGTTATACATTGTTCCCTGTAATAAATCACAATAATAAAATGCTACAAGTGAGTCACACACAATGATTAAACAACAATTGTCTACAAAACAAAAATAAAAAAAAATACCTCCGCAACGCCTTTTTGAAGACAACTATAAACATCTGCAACGCAACTAACATGGGAGTCTATCCTCTTGGGTGCATTTTCACCGATTGTAACAGCGGATGACAAACTAAAAAAATACATGAGACGGTTAAAAAGCATAATAAATGTTATGTGTCATAAATGAATTTGAATGTAAAGACAACTTTACATGTTCTTGTAGGCGTCACAAACATCGAGCGGCAAGTTAATATGAAAATGGGTTGCCACCGTCGACATCAAACATGGAGCACCTAATAAGATAATCAAATAAATTTATGAAAAGAGGTAATAAGAAACATGAGTAGAAATGTTTTTTTTATAATTTAAATAACATACCTCAAAACAATCCAACCTTGCAAGAGGTCAAAATGACAACAATTGAATTATTGCCGTATCCACGAATGTCATCATCACTATACTTAAGCGCGGCTTGTCCCAATAAGGAAACTTTGAGTTCATCACCGCTAGACATAGTTAATTAAGATCGTAAAAAAACAACTGGATAAAGATAGATCATTAGTAAGGTAAAAAATAAAGTCTATCAAAAAGCTTACGAATCATTAGCCAAGATAATTTGACGCAGTTCCCGGTTACATGACTGGAAAGACCTAAATTCACTATCAACTGAGCCCCAATGTCGAAGAACACCGTTAACATCTACATTTATCAAACAATTAGAGTCGAACGCATAAACTAAAAGAAACAATAATAATACTAAACCTGTTAGGTATGTAAAATCTTTAGCACGGGTTCGAAGGATGCTAAACGGGGCAAAGTCGAAAACGTAGCGTCGAAACAAAGATGGGTGCACCGTTGAGGGCATGATTGATGTAACACGGGTAAATTGAATAAAGCTCTCCCGTCGTATGGGTCGATACGATGACTCATACGGAAGAACAACAAATCGATGTATCCTATATACACACCCATCCTCCAAACGCTTAGTGAAAAGATGCATCAGTTGGTAAGGAATTCTTGCATGAATTTAACAGTCCTAAAACATAACATAGAAAAATTAAAAATATATATTATGTCGAACGATTAGCAAAATAACAGACGCCGATCACTTACACGTTCATCCGAAAAAATCAAATCAAACGACAACTTGCGGTTCGTAGTTGGATTGTATGTCATCCAAGAACGGGAGACCCTTACGGTGACTTGCCACTTGTCGGTAACATTAGGCCTCAGATCATAGATGTAACGGTAAGCCATTGCACAAAAAGCAAACCTGCAATTGTGGGAGAAATAATGAATATATATACACATAGTTACGTGCACGATAAATTTTAAACATGATATTACATGCCACAAAAAACATATATAAAAGCATTAAAATAGGACACAAGAAAAAATGATGCCTATGTGTTTTAAAAAAATCAAATATAAAATGCTACCTTTAAAAGAATAATAATAGAAAGTATCAGAATATATGAACGTGTTAAACACCCGACCCCACGAATACATTTGTTGACATGAGAGGTAAGTTGTAAAATACTTCTTTGTAAACAACGTTCCTTGTTAGATGGTCATCACACTTGCCATTATTATCAACGTAAAACCGCAAGCCAGCACGAGATGTAACACGAGACGCAACAACATAAAGCTGGCCATGAGTAAAAACAGGCTTCACCAAGTAAGCGCAAACATGATTAAACGTCTGCCCTTGACTTTTATTGATTGTCATAACAAAACAGACTTTAATAGGAAACTGTCTCCTTTTGAAATGAAATGGCCAGCATGTAGTGGTTGGAGTCATATCAATTCTTCCAATAAAAGCCTTTTCTCCAACATGTGTACCAGTAATAATAACTGCCTCAATGACACGCCGACTTATTTGAGTGACCACTAGTCGAGTCCCATTGCATAATCCTTTTCTTAAGTTCAAATTACGTAGCAAAATAATTGGTGCACCAACCTTCAACTGTAACACATGATTAGGAACCCCAAAAAATGTAAAGTATTGAGGAACTCAGTAGGGTACATAGTTTGCATTTCCTCAAAGTTGTTTGTACTTGGACATATGGAATCAGCACTTAACAGCTCGTTAATTTCGTCGGGCAACTTATTAAGAACGTGCAGATTGATCTTATCAACCTCATCATTAGTGGATGACAAAATACAACGCTCCTTTAGAAAAGGAATATCGTTCAATCTCTCTTCAATGTCGGGAAAAGTATTAGACACGACGGCCTTAATAGGATCATCTGCAATAGGGATCAAAAGATCACGCGGTATGCTAAACCATGTGGCCTTGTCTTCGCCTGCTAATGAGATAGTGGGCAATCTCCCGGCCCCTATGTCTAAAATCCACTTATTAAACTCTTGTTGTTCAATAAGATCAGTGCCACTAATACCCGGGCGATGCAAGCGCATATTACAAGTTAGACAAAACACCTTGCATGCACCCCAAATTATGGATGATCTGTTGACAGCTGAGGCAACGATCTCACTATGAGGGGCATGGGGGATCACCGGAAGAATTTTACGAAAATCTCCTCCAAGAACAACCACTTTTCCTCCAAAAACTCGATTTTCAGCCCCATGAATATTATGCTTGCAGATATCTCTGAACGTCCGATCAACAGCTTCAAAAGCATGTCGGTGTTGCAAAGGCGTCTCATCCCATATGATGTGTAGAAGAAACAACTAACTCTGCTAGATCAGACCCCACATTGATTGAACAACACGAATCCGTATCAAGATCAAATGGTATCCTAAACCGAGAATGCGCGGTTCGTCCACCGGGGAGTAATAAAGAAGCAATCCCAGATGAGGCAACTGACAAGACAATTTGCCCACGCGCACGAATACAAGCAATAAGCGTCTTCCATAAGTACTTTTTCCCCGTCCCCCCACTACCAAACACGAACACAACACCACCCGTCCTATTATCAACACAACCAACAATGTAATCATAAACTTCCTTCTGCTGGATATTTAACCCACTATGTAGGCTGTCAAAAACCGTCCTTTCCTCTTGAATGTTGTAAGTACGCTCAGCTGCTATCAATCGATTACGTGTAACATTCACCAAGCAACTATCAATTTGAGGGAGATTAGGAAAGTCCACCAAAGACCTATTGTTACCTACTAAAATCTTTTCTATCTCGATCAACGTAAAGTTAAGAAGTTCAACATCTGTGAAAATTATGTCTTTACTCTGTAGAACTCGACGTTGATTGTAAGCAACATCTTCTGATAAGAAAGGCAGGCAATCAGAAAATAATCGTGCTTGATCACTAACAGTACAAAACAACAGAATCGACACAAAAAGTTCACGGAGCTGGTTCCCTAACCGCCAATGAGAAGTTTCACGTATACACTCAACCCACTCAACATCATCTCCTAGTAATCCCAACGCCTTGCATGCCGACATATATGATTGATGCTCAACCCCATCAACGGTACGAATATCATTAAAGCATAAGGGGCCACACACAACATTCAATAACATACGGAGATAGTATATCTCACCCATAGAAGGACTCACATAATAAATTCGTCCGATAGCAAACCCATTTTTGCGTGGCCGCCATGCTCTATCATTTTCATGCCATGTAAATTTTGTTGGAAACTCGGCATACGTTAAAAGACGACCTTCCGGTTACAATTCGTTAGCATGCATCCATTCAGTAAACTTTGACATGGCAGCCGTAGTCCGCGCGGCAACATTAGCAAGCTGGTCGTTATCACGAAAATAGACCCTGTTACACCCTTCTTCGTGAAATGGTAGTCTTTCAACAGAAACAGAACGATACTGCATGTCAAATCCAAATAACTTCTAACATGCTTCTGACGAAGAAATATACCTACAGTTTATATATTCTTCGATCTCGTTTTCATTATGCAATAAGGATGCAAAAGCCGTTCGATTTTGACCATTCTCTAAAATGGCAGTAGCACGATCTGGACCCTTGTTTAGGTAACTAAACAAATACTTCACCAGCATACCTTGGTTACACCACTCTACATTAATATGGCAGGCGTATTTTACAAGCAAATCACGATTATAAGGAACAACAAATCTGTTATCAAGCTGAATATGCTGAGAACCAACTTTAACAACTCTTGAATTGTTAGGTCTTTTATAACACGGCCACCCATCATGCCTAATGAACATTTCGTAACAGTAATTCTTCAGGTATCCTTTAAGACAACGACGTTATGCATACAAGGACTTGAAGGATTTATAATGCCACATGGTCCGTGCATCATGTGCATACGAACAACAGCAAAACCTTCAGGGTCATCTAATTCTGATGGAAGCTCAGCAGATACATATCTATCAATACATTCGGTGGTCCCAATCTTATCATCTGGCTGTAGAAAAACCAAAGCATGACAATGCGGGAGACCTCGTTTCTGAAACTCGATCGTATAGATAACTAAACATAAGACAATACTTTAGCAAATGTTTTGATTACAAAACTAAAAAACAAACGAACCTGCTTTTGGTCGACCAAACAGGTTCTTTTTCCGTACATCATTCATAAGCTCGTTGAGTTTATCTTAAACACACGAGCAATAATATCAGGTCGGTCAGATGCAGTTAGGCCAGGTGTTGTCGCATTAATATGGTGCTCAATTTCGGGCCATTTAGGGTTGCAAGTCATGGTGATGAACAAATCTGGACTCCCAGCCCAACGACAAATTGCCATTGCATCCTGATATTGTTGAAGCATGTATCTGGGTCCCCGGAAAAAGATGCAGGTAAGATGACATGCCGACCAATTGATCCACCAAATGTTTCTCCCTCTGCAATACGATCATGCAGACCATTATAGAGATCTGAATGAATTGTATTTTGATTTCTCTTATAGCAATCCAGTTCATGCTCAAGAACAGCTGAATAAGCATCGACCACATAAGTCTGAAACAGACGACCCGACCTATGCAATGTCCTTCCTTCATCTCTCCTCACATGTAAACGATAAGAATAATATTCTCTCATAGATACATTTTTTCGATTACTTATTTCTGTAGTAACATGTAGATGAATGTTCACATGAAAACCATCTTCACCGTACGGAAACAATAGAGGATATTGTAACGCCATAAAACTGGGGTGAATCTCAGATATACGCTTTACAATGCCAGTGCCACGCTCTTTAATAAGGACATCCCGTGAATCAGTAGGATTACCATCACCCGGGATCAAAGCCGCCACTTCAGAGGCGGTAGGTAAAGAGTACTGTCTATGTTCTGCATTCCGTGTTCCAATCAAGTGAATTCTAACAGGATGCATTGACGTGTTGTCAAACCGTTCCCTGGCCATTCTAAATGCTTGCACTAACACGTTATAATGATCAAGCATGACCATTAAGTCAGCCACTAAAGATCGAAGCACGCGTTCATCAACTGAGGGAGAAATCCAGCTTCGTAAAGCGGAAAAAACGATTGTCAATCTCATTTTGAGTGTCGTAGATATATAATTGGGCAAACCTTGGGCGACCATCAGGATGCGTAGGTAACAAAGACCCAATTCTATGATGGTTATGTCCATTTAAATGAAACGTGTATGGACCACGACCATCATGCAATTCAGTACTTATTCTCCCATCGGTAGAAGTGAATGCAAACATCGCATTTAAAAGTTTGATATTTTCATGAAAGACCTTCGACCGGTGGTCACCGTGGTTGCCAAGAAGCTGAAGCAACAGTTGTGGAGGATGTTGGAGGAATGGTAGAATGACCTTTCCTTGGCCACAACACAAGGAAAACTTTGGATGCCTTGGCGAGAAAGCTTTAACAGACCGTTCGGCGTACCAAACAAATGCCTCACAATGCACACAAACATGATCTGCATCACCGCAATCCCAATACGATGATGTATGACCTACAAAAATGGCAATTATGAGCAAACAATATGACTGTCATATTAATTCTTCAATAATCATACAGATTAACGTATGAGATGTACGTCGTCTGTTTTCATCAGCATACATATGGCCATGAGATGGAATGTGTTGTTGAGAAGAAGATCCTCGTACACATGCATGTGAAAGTGATGAATTTAACGGAGATGGCATAACAATGTTTGTTGTACTATCGTAATGAACTCCGTTATTGTCTCGTCCGCCATCTGCATAAGAGGCTACATCAATCTAACAATCTATCTGGATTGCAAGCCGAATACGTTTGTTATGTAGAATGAAAGCATAACGTATGACCAAGAGACAGAGGTCAGGAAGAAATCACAAAATATGTATGAACGAACTAAAGCTAACCATAACATGACATTGTCTGCTACCAAGCATAGGAGTAGAAGCGACAGGTCTTGCACGTAGGCGAGGACGGCCAGGACACCTCCTACGTTCATGGAGTTCACCATGGGAAGAAACATTTGTTCCCTGAGAAGGCGTTGGAGAGAGTACATCAGAGTCACATGACTCAGACTGAATGTTACGGGGAACCTCCATTATATGCTTCTGTTGTGCGAAAAAACATCACACATACGTTACGTATGGTTTAAAAGACAACGTATGATGCCTTGACAATAAAAAAGACAAATGTCGTGGCTTATAAGGCATGACACACGTCGAATAAAAAATAAACACATCCTACATATAAGTCTACTGAAGCCATAGTGACTGATACAATAATTATACTTAAAATATTTACTGCAAATCTAATTTAATAAACACATTAAAAACGTAGTTAGTGGTCATAAGATATCTATTGCACACATGTCCTATATATAATGATGTATATTTATTAATAATACATCTATTTATTAATAATAAATCCATCAATGCTTACCACTAAGAAAGAC
The DNA here is from genome assembly GCA_024085815.1 of Flaveria linearis. Lineage (NCBI taxonomy): Eukaryota > Viridiplantae > Streptophyta > Magnoliopsida > Asterales > Asteraceae > Flaveria > Flaveria linearis. The sequence continues at coordinate 11,692,311 of CM044013.1, forward strand.
AATAGAGTGAAATGCTAAATCTGCATTGTACCGTTGAACTTGTATTCTCACTATATGAGGTTTATACGTTTCTATAAAAAAAACCAAACATTACGTAGCAAAAGAACCATCAGAACATCATTAGGTCACATAAAATAATTCAATCATAAAAAAAATATGTCATACGTTAAGATTAGCATAACCAAGAAAGGTTAAATGTATTACAGACCAATAATACATTTTTTTAATAAAACAAAAATACTGATATGAAAACAAATAACCTAATTTTCAAAATGCACACGAACTTTAATAACAACCCATAGCCCTAATAGCGCGTGCCTCAGGCATGTCCGGTTCGTACATAATGGCGGAAAAATCGGTAGACCTCAATATATTAGTTGTAACATATTGTCAAGTATAAGTCAAAACAAATTAAATAACCAATTGCATGAATGTGTGTGTATACATACATATATATATATATATATATATATATATATATGTGTGTGTGTGTGTGTAGGCAAAAAAATATCATACTTTCCGCTAGATGAACCAACTTGACTCGAGATATGTATACAACAGACTTTTTTGACATCGCTAGATAAGTCTTGAACATATCGGTATGTCTCGTATCGTACAAAAACACCTTTATAGTGTCACCGCTGGCACAAACGATTAGTGTTAGAAAACGTAAAACACATGTGGAAAATCTTAATTTGGAGAAACGTAAAGAGCACATAAGAGTGGGATGACGGCTGACTCACGTGACATCTTGCAGAGACATAACAAAATGATACCGACCCAATATTCTGTCGCCCGTGACAATTCTTCCAACAACATCTACACCAAACAGACACATATGCATATTGTGTGTTGAAAACATGTACTATTTATTATTTATGAATATATGTATATATATATATGTGTGTGTATATATATATGTAGACGTTTATTAAACAACATAAACGTACCAACAAATAGTTTTTGGGATCGTCGATCGTTGATAAGAGTTTTAATTGAGGGAACTAATGGATACAAATAAAAGCCTGTTGGGATTTCATGACTAACGGAATAAGTCGTGTGTCTTCATCGATAACAATCTTGAAATCACCGCACACCAACTTGTGTTGTGATGTTTTGGAAAGTCGTGATGTTTGAAACTTTCAATCTTGAACCGATGCAATATAAAAACACGGCCCACCAATTTCAAGTCATTGTAAATATGCATTAAATGTCTTGGGACAAATGCAACATTTTTTTGTCTCTAAAAATTCAAAATATTAGTATAATGATTTCTTAAAAAATATATATTTCAGGTAGAATGAAGAAAGAGAATCTCTTACATCTTGATCAATAAAAATAATCAATAGATCAGTTTGACTAACGTCAGCGGATACAAACTCCACCCAAGCAAAGGGAACAGTGTACCAAATGCCACAATGTGTCAGTGATGAAAAAACATCAACGCTATGATGGACGTCCATTTAAACCAGACCCGTGAACGTTTAATGTGAACTGGAAAAAGATAGAAGTCTAATATCATGATATTAAAGTATTAGGATAAAAATATTAAAATCAATGAGAATGATGATAATGACATTTACTTTGGCATAAATCTCAATGCGTATCCATAAAGTGTGCGTAATTCGCATTATAACATAGTTGAACATCATACGGGGGTTTATGGCAGAATATTAATATGATCAACATCATCGTAGAATTATAAGATATATATTTGTATAGATATTTGATAACCAAAAAAACAATCGTAGAAAATACCAAATATAGTAAAAACACAAGCACAACGTTCATTGCAACACAGAAGCAATCAACCATCAAAACTAAATGTCATTCGAACATAAGGAAAACACATGACTAAGGTATTTCAACAATAAAAAACATTAAGCAATAACTAATCACTTGGGTGAAACTATAGTCTCGGTATAGACCGTGCATGGGATGTCTTGAAAATACGTGAGACGACCAAATCCATCAAGGCTATTCACATGAGCATTAGTTCGATACATTTCACCCAATATTGTTATCAAAAGACATGAATCATCTTCATTGACATGTGTGACAAAAGATGACGGACCCAACGGGAGGCGCATGACATTAGAAAGACTAAAAAGTTTCATCCATGTCTTACCTTCTAGCTTCCACAACGCAACCGAGCGGTCAACGAATGCATCAATCGCAAAAGCATGTAGGTGATTACGCACACTAACCAAATCAGCAAAATCCCTTCACTTGCAACAGTTGGAAAGCGTATTTCACAAAATTCTTTCGAATCAACATCAAAGTGAATTATTATTTTCTCACTGCTCATCCAAAGTTGTGTCACCATGAAATACAGTCCAGTGCCACAAAATGTTCCTCCAGACCAATCATAAGTCGCTCCATGGTACGGTCGTTTTTTTAAGAAACGTATTGTTCCCCACGAGCCAGATCTCATTGAGTATATAGAAATAGTCATTGTACCACGCCTACGCTTGATATGAAGGATGCTATAATCATTCGAAGAATCATCACAAAAGCCAACAGCATCATATTGCATTTTGTAAAAACCTTGAGATTTGAAGGTTGACAACTTCTTGTACATTTCGGTCGGTGGATTCCAAACAATCATCTCAGTTGTGTCTTTGAGAACAACACACAACATACCATCCAAGCTTGCTAAAACCAACATACGATAAGGATGAGTCGTGAACGGGATTTTAAAATAGTCAAGAGTGGAAAACCAAGGGGATTCATAACTCGGCGAATTAATCGAACAACATGTACGACCAAGGAAAAGAATTTTTTGATCTGGTGAAGCACGCATATACTGACAATGAAGCTTTACAAATAAATCTGTTGATAGAAACGAATACCACTCTTTGCATACGACTTTGCATTTCGTAACAACCTTTGCAGGAAGTCTTGGAAGTATCTCGAACAATATTAATAGAAAAGAAAGGTTCGCCATGATCGTTCTAGCTACATTGAGTAAGTTGAGGTAAGACAATAAATTTAAATTCGTGGAACACAAACACCATAATAATTAAAGGACGAACGTAAACACGAACATTAAAAATATACGTGGGATGAAATATAATAGTAAATTCAAATAAAAAATAACGTAAGAGGAAGAAATAATTTTATAAAAAAGCCATCACAGGAAAATATACACCGTCTAATGCTAATAGTATAATAATTAGATACAATAAGCATGTAACAAATAGCGTACGTAGTAATGTACATGATATTAACAACGAAGGGCATATAAAATATGGTTTCAAAAGCATATATGTCGACACAATTCCAATTATATGGCAATTAACGTAAACGAAATGAATAGTCATATAAGCATCAAATAAAACAAACTGACACCATGTTAAGTAAGTATAATGATTGAAAAATAGATACACACCTTTGCAAAATAATTTATGTAGTATAACACGTGAAGCTTGAGCAACAGACAAGAAGACCAGAAAAACAAAGTTAGAAAATACAAAAACATTGATCTAAATATATAAAACATGACCCAGAATGCCAAAGAACATTAAATCATTTTAATATTTTATATTTATTATCTTCAATGACATTACAACACAAAAAATCTTAGATATTATACAAATAAATATACATATATAATGTTCCATATAAAACCGAATGTATTTTATTAAATATAAGAAAAATCACATAACCCAATATCGATTAACCAGATCCTTATGTTATCACCTAAGACTACTCTAATACACACCCCAACCCAGCCATATTATTTATTAAAAAACTAATTTCTACATCTTCTACCTATACAACCCAAATATAACCAAACTATACTCTCATTAGAAACCCAACCCAATCAATTTTTATTTATACAATATAGTTTTTGATTAGTTTATATTTTGTTAAAATTAATACAATTTTATAAATAAGTAGTTTATTTCAATATATAATTTAGATCCATGATTCTATGGTTAAAAATAGAAAATCAAACAGTTTATAAATTGAAAAACAAAATGTGATACGAAAACATATCAATATTATACTTTACAAATAGAAAATTATTTTATTACTTTGATGTTTTTTATATATTTTTGTATTAGATAAAGTTTGTTTTACTTCAATTGAAAATTTAATATATCAAATTAATTAAATGGTCCACTAACCCACTATATTAAAAAGTTAAAAATTGTATTTGTTGACCTTCTATCACAAAACCCAGACCAAACCAAACTCTGATTGATATTACGCACATTCACCACAAAACCCCCAAATCAACTCTTGCATAAGCGACCCAGTTCTAGGGTTTACGGCCGTAAAGGTGCAAACTCAATCGCAAGAACTGCTGCTTCGATCGACAATGCTCGTCTACCCCCACCAACCCTATGTCGTCTGTGGTCTCTGCATTAGTAAGCTATCGCCTAATTTCACAACAATCGTTGTACACAACAACTGCGGGATTGCACCGATTAGGGGTACGTTTGCAACTGAAGGTACTTGTTCATCTTTTTTTTATAAGATCTAAGGCCGAACATGGTTGATTTAGTAGATTTGTGATGTTTTCTTAACCCCTAATTTATTTTTTCTTATAGTCGACCTGTTCGAGAGTGCATCTGGGTCAGAATTATCCCATGATTTTAAGGTTCGTTTTTGCAATTACAGATTAGTCATTTCGACATTGGGTTCCCACATCTGATTAGTATTGACTGGTAATGTTTTTTGGTTTTTGTTTCTCATCTTATTTTTGCCAAATCCTGCATCAAATGGTTTTACTAGACGTGTAATCATATTTTCAATGTTTTGTAATGGTTGTAAGTAAGGCAATTTAGGTCGACGTAATGAACAGATATGGTTTTTTGTAATGAGTCAAATGGGTCAGTTTGGTTGTTTTGGCATATTATGATAAAAATTAGACTACACTGATTATTTACTTGATCTAAAACTTTAACATAGTTATTTTTGTATGTTTGTGTTCGTGCGTATAATGTATATTTAGTAGAATTTCTGAATTTATTTTTGATAAATGAAGTTTTTATGCAGGGAACTAATCATTAATCAGGATCGTGTCAAATTTTATGGGTCTTCTGTCAGTGTGGAAGAAGATAACAGGTTATTATCTTCCTATATTATATGCACCAGAATGAAGTGTGCTTATCTGCTATATAATGTAAGGGTTTAATGTTGATAGCTTAGGGCTAAACATTTGATATCATGTATTTGTGGTGCTTGCTATTTTGTATGATTTCTTATTTTTTAGTATTTCCATGTCCACATTGCCTGTCCACCATCAATTTTGATATCTTAGGGCTTAATCTTGTTAACAAATTAACACTTAGTGTTGTAAACAATCTGTAATTCCCTACGTGTGCCTGTCCACCATTACATAGGGCAGAAAATATGGCCTATATTGACGCTCTATTAACCATGACTCTGATTGATCTTTATAAAAGCATGAATGTGTTAGAGCAGCAGCTATGATATGGTTGTTTATTGAATATTAAGACTGTAAGCCTAAAATAATATATAGTAATACAATCAGATTGCTTACTAAACAACAAAAATCAAAATCATAAGCAGCACACTAGGTATGCCTAGTAATCCACTAAATAACAAAAAAAAAATACGTTGACATGAGCATATATTGTTAGATGTTAAAGGAGGAGATGCTATAACATACATACCTTATATAGAGCTCTTAGAAAGACAGAAACATTCTGAAATGAAACCGGTTTTACTTAGCGGAATGCCTATATATAGACCACTAAAAACGGTTTTTGCTTAACCAACTACACTATACCACTAAGTAAAGTGAACCCCTAAATAAAAGGATGACGAAATAACCGTTTTAAATTCAGTGCTATGTAGATAATTTAGATACAAATGGCTTGATGAATCTTGCTAAGATACTGGACCGAATTCATTGCCATTTGGCAGACATTGGTACGGAGCATTATATTTCATCGTAGAGTTGCAAATGGAAATTTAATTAAACCACTTGAATGAGTATGCAACATTAGTACAAACCATTTAAATAAAAGATATTAGATTTTAGGCAATATTGTACGATGTATGTGCTTGCAACTATGATTTTATTGGGTTATTATATATGTCTACATACTTTTCATTCTGTTTACAGTATCAAAGATATGCATATTATTATACCATAATATTGATATTGTATGAATTCTTCAAAGCTGGTCGGGGTGCAAAAGAGTTAGTGTTATTTTAGTCAGCGATGCTTACTGTTTTATATGATTTTTTTAACGGAGATGACCTAAAAGTCATACCCTGCTTCCGGATGGTTTTTCATGCTGCATATTTTGCCACTAAAATCGAATTTTTTTATAGATTTTGCTTGATTTTTATGACTTATCTCACTTTTTGTTCCTTTAATTTTTACAATTTGCTTGATTTGTATATTTTCAAGTGATCAAAATAATGAGAGTTTTCATGAGTTATAGTTATTTGAATAATAGTAAATGTAATGCATGACTAATTTTATGTTCTGGACGATCATTTATGTTAATGTGTACTTTCAATTAGTCTAATTTTTTCTTACCTGATAAATAGAGAAGATTTTGTTGGGAGTAGGCATTTTATGGGTGCTTCTATACCAATGAACAAACCTGCAGTGCGACTTCTCGCTTCATACTGCATGTAATAAAATATGTTGTTCTGTTTATAGCCTATATGTTCTTTGATTATGATTATGTGATACATTTAAGTTGATATATTAAGAAAGTAATGCTAAAGAGTAATTATACAGGCTTTAAACTGGGCTTAGTGGGCAAACCAAAAATTTAAAGAACTTAAGCACTTATGGAATGTCATACGAGTTTCTGTCACAACCCTAAAAATTAGATTTTGTGATATGATTATTCTAAAATACTTAATATTTTAGTATGAGAAGGTGTTGGAAGTTCATTTAAATAACCCATAGGGAAAGGACTACCATTTTATTGAGACGTACAACATAACTTGCTTACATTCCTCTTGTGTTGCTCGAACGTTATGAGTTGCTTAAACTTAATTTGATTGTTTCTCTATGACCTTTGAGCTTCTAAATTTAGAAGATAATATGTAGTTGTCGTTATTTGAATTTTCGCTCATCTGTGGTATGTTATAATTAGTGATTTTGCCTTATATTTAAATGATTATGTAGGAATAGATCCCATGGGCCCAAACTGGAGGAGTCTATTATGTTGTTGAATCCAGTAGAAATTTTTACTAACAAAGGTAAAGTCGTTACTCATCTTAAGGTATAATATACAAAATTAATATCTAGCAACTTGATCTCGTGTTTTTTTTAACTTAATGCAATTTTCTAGTATTTTGTAATTGTTTGGACATGTATGTTTATATTATTTATGCTATCTGTCATGGAATTAGATGGTACCTTTTGAGGGGTCATCAAGATAAATATATTGGTATCTCTAATTCTTTTGTTTTTTATATGAAGTAATTGGTTATGAACTTGTGTATTTTATAAGTTTGGATTTCTCCAACAAATTTGATTTGGATGAGAGGAAGAAAATAAAGATCTTCATTAAACAAATGTTCTCGTACCAACTACCATTAATAAAGTTTGAATGCTAATTCACACGACTACTTCAAAATTAATACATGAATATATGTGTTCATGAGTTCCTTTCTTTGTGGGATGAAGTTGTTTGTTTTGACTATATTGTTACATTAAAACATTTGTCATCGTGTGGTGCTTACTATTTTGTATAATTATTTATTTTTTTAGTATTTCCATGTCTGCCACAACATAAGACACAAAATGTGCCTATCTGATAGATTCAAAATAACAATGGTAGCCGAATGATTAATAGAAAGTAACAAGAACAAAGTCTGCCCCAATTCGAGAAGGGGAAATCTCCAAAGACACAAGAACAACTCAAAAACTGAATGCCCAAAACTAACACATGAACTCCTAATTAAAAGCTACCGTGGGAAACTAATTAACCGTTTGAGAACTTCCATTAGCCACTAACTTCCGATAATGGATCAATAGAAAGGCCTGTGACAATCTTCAATGGTCCAGCATCTCTAATTGGGCTTGTGTTTGGGCCTTTTTGTTTTTCCTTTGATAAACTCTAATTGGAGTTGTAACAATACTTCCGTCCCCAAAAGCCGACTTGTCCTCAAGTCGGAAAGTTGGAAATTGGGTCTTGAATAGATCGTACGATTCCCATGTTGCTTCTTCGGTAGGCCGATGCTTCCAAGAAATTAGTAATTCGAGGACCGGTTGACCTGCTTCTAGAACCCAGCGAGAATCCACCACCGAGTGAGGTTGAACATCAAATTCCCAGTCACGAGTAAGAGGTAGAGGTGCAGCAGCTACGTAGGGAATTCCCCGAGCGGGTTTGAGCATAGATACGTGGAAGACAGGATGTATACGTGAATCTGGTGGAAGCTCTAACTCATAAGCCACTGTACCCACTTTCCGAAGGATCTTGTAAGGCCCAAAAAACCGGGGTGCCAGCTTCTCAAATCGTCGTGTAGCTAGACTGCGTTGGCGGTAAGGCTGAATTTTAAGAAATACCAAGTCACCGACCTGAAAGGATAAATCACGACGTTTCTGATCAGCTTGGGAACGCATGCGGTTTTGTGCTTTCAGTAGGTTGGCTTTCAGCAACTTCAGCATATCATCTCTATCAATTAATTGAGCCTCCAATTCAGCATTGTTTGTTTCCCCTACTACATATGGATGTAATGGAGGCGGCTCTCGACCATAGACTGTGAAAAAAGGGGTAGTACAGGTAGCTGAGTGATAGCTGGTGTTGTAGGAATATTCCGCCCATGGAAGGTACGAGCTCCATTTAGTCGGCTGCTCATGTGCAAAGCAGCGTAGATAGGCCTCTAAGCAGCGGTTGAGCACCTCAGTTTGACCGTCTGTTTGGGGATGATAACTGGTGCTCATTTTGAGTTTGGTCTGACTGAGACGAAACAATTCCTGCCAAAAATTACTCAAAAGATAGCATCACGGTCAGTAACTATGGAATGAGGAATACCGTGTAACGGACGATGTCCTTGCAAAAAACTTGAGCCACCATTTTTGCGGAGAATGGGTGAGACAATGGTAGAAAGTGGGCGTATTTGCTCAAGCGATCCACGACTACCAAGATGGTGTCAATCTTATTTGAAGGAGGAAGGCCAATAATAAAATCCATAGAGAGGTCTTCCCAAATGCGATCAGGAACAGGCAGGGGCTGAAGCAATCCGACCGGAGATAAAGTCTCATATTTATTCGTTGACAAGTCAAACAAGCCTGCACAAAGGAGCGAACGTCTCGCGCAAGTTTGGGCCAGAAAAAATGAGCAGAAACTCGCTTCATTGTCTTGAGAAAACCCCCATGTCCCGCCATGGGAACCGTATGGGCTTCGTGAAGGATGCGTGATCGGAGGTCTGAATGGTCCGGAATCACGAGTCGACCCTTAAAAAAAGTGCTTGGCCCACCATAGAGTAACCAGGAACTGAAGCAGGGTCTTGGGCCAATGAGGATAAAATGTTGCTGGTATACGGGTCCACCAATAATCCTGCATAAACATCCGAAATGTCTGGGCAATAGGGGATGGTTATAGTGAGGAGCTTTGCCTGATTCGGTCATCTGGATAAGGCATCGGCACCTTTATTTTCTTTGCCCGGTCGATAGAGGATGGAAAAATCATATGGCATCAGCTTTAAGAGTAACCGTTGCTGTTCGGAAGTGGTCACGCGTTGTTCCAGCAGAAATTTCAAAGTGAAGTGATCTGTACGAATAAAGAAATGTCGACCAAGCAAGTAATGGCTCCATTTTGGACAGCCAAAACTAAAGCTAACAACTCCCACTCATACGCCGACTTGAAGCGGGTAGAAGGGCAAAGCCCTTACTAAAATAGGCTATCGGATGTTCATCTTGAGTTAGGATGGCGCCGACCCCCTCCGAGGAAGCGTCACACTCCACGGTAAAAGGCATCGTGAAATTTGGAAGGCGGAGAACAGGGGCAGTAACCAGGGCGTGTTTTAATTTCTCAAAGGCAGCAGCCGCTTCGTCATTCCATTGGAAACCGTCCTTTTTAGTTAGAGCAGTTAAGGGGCGAGCCATGATGCCATAATTGCGAACGAACCGCCGGTAATACCCGGTGAGACCCAAAAATCCCCGAACAACCTTAACATTAGTGGGTACCGGCCAAGCTATGACGGCCGAGATCTTCTCATCATCGACTTTGACTCCAGCTGCTGTGACAGTGTGACCCAAAAATGGAACCTGAAGTTGACCAAAATAGCATTTGGTTATCTTTGCAAAAAATTGATTGGTTTGTAATAGTTCTAGGGTAGTGTGCAGATGCTGCTTATGTGCCTCCGGAGTACTGCTGTAAACCAATATATCATCAAAGAATACCAAAATAAAACACCTTAGATGTGGCCTGAATAAATCATTCATGGCTGCCTGGAAAGTAGATGGTGCGTTAGTTAATCCGAACGGCATAACACGGAATTCATAATGCCCGGAATGGGTGCGGAAAGCAGTTTTCTCGATGTCAATTGGATTCATCCGTATCTGTTAGTACTCGGATCGCAGATCCAATTTGGTAAAATAGTCGCCCCATGTAATTCATCTAGTAATTCATCAATGTTCGGGATGGGATATTTATCCGCAATGGTAGCCCGATTTAATGCTCGATAGTCAACACACATTCGCCATGTATTATCCTTCTTCCGGACTAAGAGGACAGGGCTGGAAAAAGGGCTATTACTGGCCTGTATAAACCCGACGTCAAGTAAGGCTGCAACCTGATTTTCAATTCATTTTTTGAGAGTGCGGGTAACGGTATGGGCGGATGTTGGGTGGTGATGTGTTCGGTTGGAGGGCGATGGAATGTGTATGAGTGCGGAAGGGTGGGAGGGTCGTAGGCTCTTGAAACACGACTTTGTAGGTAGTGATTAAGGGTTGTAAAAACTCCGGTATCATAGGCTCGGATGTGGTTTCCACGGCTAGGTGTTGGAAAGCAGCAGACTTTTGTGGACCAGATGATACTCCTTGAAGTTTGTACTTTTGCCCGTCGATAGTAAATACGAGAAACATCTCGTTCCAATTGGCTTGAACGGTATTCCTAACACCACATCAGCACTGCCAATAGAGAAAGGATAAAAATCTTGGGAGATTTTAAGCTCACTCAATTGAATTGGCACTTCACGACAAACTTTATTGCAACGAATTATATCCCCATTCCCAATTTGTACGCCGAAAGGTGTGACCAATTGTGTAGTTAAATTCAGCTCCCGAACTAAAGTATCCGAGATGAAATTGTGGGTAGATCCACTATCAACTAGTATAAGAATCTCAGTCGAATGGAGTGTACCGTTTAACTTCATGGTTGTAGTGTTGGTCTTCCCTGAAATAGCATTCAAGCTGATTTCAGCCATCTCTTCCAAAGTCATGTCTGGATCAGCCTCCTCATTCGCCTTCCCTGTTTCCTGGTCTTCACCCTCCAAAAGTTTGAGGGTACCTGTTCGACAACGATGACCGGGGCCATATTTGTCGCCACATCTGTAACACTCCCCACGTACAAATCGTGCGTGTTTCTCGGCTTCGGAGAGTCGCGGTGGCGGTTTGGATTGTGGAACTGCCGCATTCGGGGTTGTATGAACGGGTTTAACTTCAGCATTGGTCTTAGAACTTGGGGTCCAGGTGTTCATCCTACTCAACCTGCCATGCCCCACCTTAGCTTCGTACTCCATCGCGAGGCTCATCGCGTTGTACACCGTTTTTGGTTTTGAATACAAACGTCCGCCTTGAGTTCTTCCTTTAATCCATTCAAGAAAACTCCCAGTAAACAATTCTCAGCCCAATTTGATACCCGAGCAGATCGTTTCGCGAATTCTTGCCGATATTCTTGCACAGTACCAGTCTGCTTGATGCTGCAAAGATATTCATCCGGGTTTTGATATTCTGCTGGTCCGAAATTCTTCTGAAAAGCCAATACCAAATCCTCCCAAAAGTCGAGAGGTTGGTCTGCTGATAGCCACGAAAAAAGGTCTAAAGCATCTCCCTCTAAGTGCATCGATGCTATGTCAACCTTTTCATTATCCGGTATGTTGTAATACCGGAAGTACTTTTCAGCCTTCAGTATCCACCCCCTAGGATATTCCCCACCCCCATATGTAGGAAAGTCGATTTTATTATAGGGTCGATAGTGCCGAGAGGAGCGCCAAGAACTTTCCGCCTCGTCGTCTCTACCGGGTCCTCCGCTTGCCTTATCCCTCTTAAGTGCTCCAACTTCTTCCTTAAGCGACTCCATAGCAGTAGCAATCGCTGTCATCTGAGTCGCTAATGCTTCAAGTGCTCCACCTTCTCCATCGATTCCTGAATTAGCCCGAGTTTGCACCATGTTCGATTTCGTTTCCCGGCAATTGAACCAATGATAGATTCAAATAACAATGGTAGCCGAATGATTAATAGAAAGTAACAAGAACAAAGTCTGCCCCAATTCGAGAAGGGGAAATCTCCAAAGACACAAGAACAACTCAAAAACTGAATGCCCAAAACTAACACATGAACTCCTAATTAAAAGCTACCGTGGGAAACTGATTAACCGTTTGAGAACTTCCATTAGCCACTAACTTCCGATAATGGATCAATAGAAAGGCCTGTGACAATCTTCAACTGGTCCAGCATCTCTAATTGGGCTTGTGTTTGGGCCTTTTTGTTTTTTCCTTTGATAAACTCTAATTGGAGTTGTAACACTATCCACCATTAATTTTGATATCTTAGGCTTAATATCGTTATCGAATGAAACCCTTAGTGTTGTAAAAAATAAGTGACTCTCTACTACATTAGCATGTACAGTTAATTAGCATATGCTTTAGAGGGATATTATTTTTAATACCTTAATTTTCGATCATATGAGGTATGTTATAATTAGTGATTTTGCCTTATATTTGAAGGAACTCGGAATAGATCCCATGGGCCCAAACTGGAGGAGTCTATTATGTTGTCGAATCCAATAGAATTTTTACTAACAAAGGTAAAGTCGTTACTCATCTTAAGGTAAACCATACAAAATTAATATCTAGCAACTTGATCTCGTGTTTTTTTTAACTTAATGCAATTTTCTAGTATTTTGTAATTGTTTGGACATGTATGTTTTATATTATTTATGCTATCTGTCGTGGAATTAGATGGTACCTTTTGAGGGTTCATCAAGATAAACATATTTGGTATATCTAATTTTTTTTGTTTTTTTATATGAAGTAATTGGTTATGAACTTGTATATTTATAAGTTTGGATTTCGCCAACAAATTTGGTTTGAATGAGAGGAAGAAAATAAATATCTTCATTAAACATATGTTGTCATACCAACTACCATTTAATAAAGTTCGAATGCTAATTCACACGACAACTTCAAAAATTAATACATGAATATATGTGTTCATGAGTGCCTTTCTTTGTGGGATGATAGTTGTTTGTTTTGACTATATTGTTATATTATAATATTTGTGCTTACTATTTTGTATAATTGCTTATTTTTTAGTATTTCCACGTCTGCCATTACATAGACACAAAATGTGCCTGTCCGTCATTAATTTTGATAGCTTAGGGCTTAATATTGTTATCAAATGAACCCTTAGTGTTGTAAAAAATAAGTGACTCTCTACTGCATTAGCATGTACAATTAAATAGCATATGCTTTAGAGGGAAATTCTTTTTAATACCTTAATTTTTTTAAACACATTGTGTTATTGGCGGCACCAATTTTACACTTAAACCCATCCAAGTATTAAAAGAGACTAAAACTTCAGGTCTAAAACTGGAATCCTATGAATACATAACCAAATAGTATTAGATCATTGCTGAGTAAATAAAACAATTTCCAAAAGCACGACAACCATACCTTGTAAACAAACAACTGCAGAATGCAAACTACAATCCTGTGTCCAAAATATACCAAATTTAAATAAACAAAACAAAAATTCAATCATGAAACTACCGACATGACAAATTTACAGATTCATAATCGGATTGGAATGAAAATATGTTATATGAACTCTGCACAGCAATGGCTGACTGAGCCACGCCTGATCTGTAGAAGGTTAGGTTACTATCCTTATATTCCCATGACTCAAATAACACACCTAAGACTGTTTGTGTGTCTGCCTGCACCCATGTATCGCGGGCTGAAAGCACCCAAACATCTCGTGTATCATTCACATGAACACAAACAACAACCACTTTCCTTTGTATTTAATAAGCTTCCATGAAGAATACGAACAATAAGTAGCCATTGATGGGATTGGAATAGTTCGATATTTGTGAGTAGAAGAATCAATTTGAGTATCTGATTATTTTCTAGGCCAATGTAGATACCCCCTCTTGCTACAATGGCCTCGTCATTGGTTACCTCACCATCATGGGCCAATTGTATAGGTTCTTGTAGTCTCCAAGCCCAAGCAGCCGAGTCAAATATCTCGAAACGATATGTCATACATACGACAGCGCCCCTTTAACATTACTGCAAGAAAATAAAACTAAAATGTTACATTTGACGACAATTAAACGCACGACAGAGACTATGCATACCTACCCTATGACATATAAAACTTACAAATACACATGTATAGATTTCATATGGTACAACACACGTTTGGAGGCTTGATAAACAAAAACAAACATACCTTCTTTTAGGAATAGACAAACGAAAGATCTTGTAATGTAACGGACGTGACCCTAATGTTACAAACGTGACTTTTGCCGTAGGATATTTCAATTTTGGATTTGGAATAGCACGCATATTGTGACTTGCAGGCTTAAACAATGCATAAACAGATAGTGGTCGGACCCACAGATGTGCAATCTCTACCACTAAAACACCTTGTTCTGATGCTGCATGAATTATGGTCCGCGGTGCCATATAACCAATATCAAGCCATCGTGAACCGGATGAAGCCACAAAATGTATCTGGTGACGACCTAAGAAGTTTGGGCACTGAACAATGAAACCTGCGAGTACATGATTTTCTATTTTCTGTTGCTCCAAAACATATGCATCGTAGGATAGTAACTCAACTTCCTTGCAAGTACATCTAATTGAACTCAGAGAATTCAACGATGTGTATTTCCGAGATAATGTTCGAATCAATAGGCGAACCATTGACGGAGGCTGACCGCTGGTAGGCTTACAAAGCCCCATCTAGAAATAAAACACGTAAATAGTCAATAAAAGTACAAACAAAATTAATCATATATGGGTTTAATTAGCATGAATGCACTCAGATGTTTTGTTTTATTATTAGGGCCCGACTTAATAACAAAAGGTAATAGTATATCAACTGATTTAGTTTTATTCATTTCTTGTTCATTAAAGTTTAGTTGTTCTTTTTCATGATATCTGCTCTTTAATTTCTTTGTAAAAAGGAAATTGGATAGTATATCAAGTAATTTACCTTTCTTTTATTAGAAAACAATAATATGTAATGCTGTTGATGATTTATATTTCTATGTTTTTATAAGGTATTTTCACAAGAAAATGAAGAAAACTGACT
The DNA here is from genome assembly GCA_024085815.1 of Flaveria linearis. Lineage (NCBI taxonomy): Eukaryota > Viridiplantae > Streptophyta > Magnoliopsida > Asterales > Asteraceae > Flaveria > Flaveria linearis. Next base: position 11,707,807 of record CM044013.1, read on the forward strand.
ATTATCCTACATTTACTGCAGTGCTGCAATGACTACAGAGACACTTGAAGAAGTTGCTATCAAGAAAATAGGTGATGCATTTTGTTAACTAAAATGTTTGCCAAATGGACTTTAAGAGAAATCAAACTTCTTCGGCACATGGATCATGAAAATGTGAGCTTTCTTACTGATGTTTGTGGTTGATTGTGCATAGAAATGTTTTTAACCTAATTTAAAGTTAAAATTATCCGGTATGCTTCTAATAATCAAAAGTGCCTTCAATTAAGTCGAGTTAATAATTTTGTAGCTTGTATCTCTAATACAAGTTTGTGGTTTCTTTAGTTATAAACAAAGAAACCAAATGAAACATATGGGATAATTGGATTGTTAAAGTGTTATTAAGTTGTGGCATTATAATGTTAGTGGGATTGACTACTATGGGAATATCTAACATATTTACTTATTTCCTACAGTCTGGGCATATTACACGCAACATGACAATATTATATGCATTGACGGAAGGCGAACAGAGACACTCACAAAGACGGAGGTAAGTCTGTATAATTTAATAATCTAAAAGTGATTGTTGAATTATAATGGCAATACAATGGTACATGCCTTGTCCGGACTATGACGTCTGACTATGACTTGCCGTACCATGCATTGTGCATTATCTCATTTCAATACAAAACACTTAATAAAAATTGAACTAATATTAAAAATTACATACCTCACACTCGCCTTGATTCCTCATTTGCTCACATGCTTGTATAATGGCACCACTGAAATATATTGAACATTAGTTTATTTATATAAAATAATCAAATTCCACCATATGGATTCCATAAATATTTAATACTTGCATTAAATGAAATATATCGAACATGAGTCTCCATTATTTTGAATAAGCGCTTAACGTTTAGAAGCAATGCTTTGAAAATAATTATACCTTCTAATTTATTGATAATTTTTAACAACCTAAGAGTAACGTACGGCTGCCATTAACAAATATATCTTTTTTTCACCATAATGTGTGGCACTACGGTGTCTTTGAATAATCATATGAACATCAAAACTTTAAAGGTACCATATAGTTCCACATAAATTTAATAATTTCATTACATGTGATGTAACGAATATTAGTGTCACTTGTTAACAAAAGGTTTCAGTATGTAACTATTACTATATTTTTTGAATTAGTATTCCTTCCTATATCGCAACTGGTTGCATATCAGATATGCATTTATTATGCGACAATGAATAGGACAAATATTTAAACTTTAATACAAAAACACAAAATAGAGAAACACACCACATGATTACTAAACATAAAAAACAAACGACAACATACAAAGTAAAACATCCTGATAAACATGACTGACCAAATTCTATGGAAAAAGATAGAACTAATATAACCTAAAACCTGATAAAATGCTTGCACGAAGACAACATAAAGCAAACAGAATTAACCCCTACACAGACCTAGGACGGTTGCGACTGAAAACCAACACCTTTGGAACCTTTAGGTTTTTGTTAAAAGTTTGGAGGGAGTCTGCTGTATCACCGGAGTCATCATCGGAAGGGTCAAAGTAATAGCTGTTAACATCACAACTTTGTTTGTCGCTATCAGGTGTTGTAGAGGTTGCATCAGGCGTGTCATCTAAACTGTCAATCTCTACAACCTCATCCCACTTCTAATTTGACAGATTTTCAGCCCTCTTTTGCTTTTTTCTTGCCTGGGAATCTTGATAAAAATTAAAATCAACATACAAGTGGAACAAAGGGTCAGCCAACAGGAACTATAAGCAAAAAACATGAACTATTGTATATACATAAACAAACAAATCACCTCAACACCAAATTCACGATAAAGCTAGGACACATAGGACCTAAGATATTGTGTGTAGCTAAGAACATCCAAACTCTCATCATCCATGTGCTGTCATTAAACAAATGCTTCCATTAGAAGACCCAAAACAGAAAACATAAAGATGTTACGAAAGATCTTCAAAATAATGAGCAAACTTTTGATATTTTGATAATAACTCATATTCTCCTCACGAGCGGGGCTTTTGCTGGATTTGTTGTCTATTTTGGAATATCAGAATTAATGATTGAGACTTTTTTCCAAGATTCACTAATCTGCCCTTATATAGGCAGAATAGAATGCAACTGCCCACCCCACTAACTTTTTTTTGCCAAATTGATAGGAATTATGACCAACAGTTTTTGTATGAACTGTTTGCTTTAACTGCAGGTTTAAACAGCCTGTTTTAAATTGCTTGTTTAAACTACATGGTAGTTTCTGAGTTAGTGGGTGACATTGATAAAAATAAGGTTGATTTAAATAATTGGAAAACCACTGAAATTTTTGTTTTTTTGAATTTATATAAAAAATCAAGGCCATATAAATTGCTAGACTTGATAAACATATTTCAGATTATCCAAAGTAACCATTTCACTATGGGTAAGGGAGCACAAAAGACGACTAATTATATATTGTTGCAGCGATTGATATTATGCAAGAAACCAAAAAAAAGTATATAAGAATATGCAACGTAGTTTAATTATATTTATAAAATATGTAGTGAAAATAAGATACCAACTTTTGCTCACATTACAAAATCTTACCAGCTTTTGAAATTCACACTTCAAAAGCTGATTGAATCAAAGAAATAGTTAAAGAATCGAAGAAAAAGCTGAAGAAAAAAAAAATTCCTCATGTGGAAAAGGTTTTCCTTCTTAGATCAACCCCAAGATTTTAAAATTGATTTAGATCTTCACAAAACCATTTGGTTTTATCGGATCTAGAATAAATAGGGACATTAGTGTTTAATTAATTTTGATGATGACTATTAGTGGTTTAAATATTTTATTGTGTTTTCTTTTATTTTGTATTTTTTGTTTATAGTAATGGTAATTAATGATGATGCAAAACATGGCGGTTTATAGACAAAATCAAAAACATGTTTATTTCAAAAAGTTATACATTTCATATGGTCTATAAAGTGTTAGTGTTATATATGAATTTTGTATCACACAAAAAATTGACATTTCATGTAGCATACAAAGTTTTACTGTCTCTAATATTATTATAAGAAACGCAAGTTCTGATCAATCAACCCAATAGGTATTTTTCAAAAAGGTAATTCAATCAACACTTCATAATTATAAGAAATATAAAATATCATTAAAACTGTCCACCACACCCATTACAAAATAATAGCAACATGTTTTTTTTCTGGTATAAACGTGGATATATTATTAAGTAAACTATAAAGTAACGGGTGTTGTTATTTAGACCTTATCCTATAACATTTCAGTATATAATCATTAAATACTTATATAATCACTCATTAGTTATAGTTTATAAACGTTTATGAAGAAATTATATAGTCGTTTAATTTTTTTAAACTACCATTTTAAGGTAAGCTCTATATATGTTACTTTAATATAATTTTTTATTAGAAGTTTATGTTATAAAAATTTCAGTCCATCATGCTTCGACTGACACGAGTGTATTACGTATATATTTATCAAATTTCATAAACATTATGTATTTTGATATATTATGTTAACTATTTATACTTTATAAAATATTAAGGTACATATTTTAAATTATTTAACTTATATAATCTATACTTTTTGTGTTCCTTCTCCTAGCATATTCTGAAATTAACAAAAAACTTCTATCTTACCTAATTAATACATTTTCTTAAAAACTTAGAATTTTTAAAAATAGAAATAATAACAATTATATTGCAATTAATGTATGACACTGACGTGAATTTCTTTCATTCATACAATTGATATTTTTTAACAACGCATACAATAGATTACTTTATGTAAACACCGAACATTTAAATCAGTGAAACATAATCAAAGGATATAAAACATACTTATATTTAAAAAGCTTCACGTGTGATACATAAAAACTATGATCTAACCATACGGAAAATCAAACGCTAAGAAACAAAACATCAAAGAAAGTCAAACACTTATCAGCAAATACATGGCACTTCCTCTTTACTTGTAGACCAATTAAAAAATTTTCTTTTTTGCACGACTGCTTCTTTTTCTTTTGTTGGATCGTTGGCACTGATCTTCAGTGGGTTGAGTGGTATGGTTGGCTTTGGAGCACCTACACTGGTTTGCATTGTAGTACCACTTGATCATACTAAGGTAGCGATGGTATATAATCCAGACATTGATGGATCCGCTGAAATTACATGCCATTGCCTGTACAATACCAGACCATAAGTTGTTTACTGAAACCTATTGATACCCGCCCCATTTATGTACTTCCATATATAACTTAATAAGATCGATACTTCCTTCAGGTTGCAGCCCTGCTGGAACCGGCCATTCAACACCAAGCTTGAAAAAGGAGAAGAGCATCCAATAAACAGCCTCATAAAACACGTAGCTATACCAATCTGGGTCTGCCATGACAATATCATAATTATCCAACAACTGTAGAAACTGCACTACATCTGCTATTGATGTAATTTCTTTGCTCAATTTACTTTTCACCTGTAAATAATTCAAAGGGGCAAAAAAATGTCATTTACGATATACACTATAATCATTTCATTTTGATTTTGTATACCAGGATAAAACAATATATTACATCAGAATGTAGTACAATATTGAAACTATTTTATGCTAATTAGGCTACTTACCGCAGGACTTTGGACGTGAGATGAAGCTGAGAAGGAGCTTTCCATTGAGACCTCGTCTGCCATTTGATACAGGAACAAAAATACAAGAGCAACACAGCAGGTAAGCCCTGCTTTTATAATGACAGCTTGTGCAACATCCACGTACAAAAATGAAAGAACAACCTAGAAGACAATGTCTGCTTTTATAGATGACAGGTCGCAATTATAGGGATAACTGCAACCCATGTTTCACAATCTGCGAATATGAGGACTGCTGTAAAAACCACTGGTAACCTCCCATGTTCAGTTTTAACTGCTTAGGAACATGCAACGTGGATAGTTTATAGAAGGATATATGTCCACTGCTGAAAAAACTAATGGTAACCTCTGCTGAACTGCCATAACCTCCGAAAACCATACTGTAACCGTCAAAACCGTCAAGTTTGAAGGGTCAGGATTTATTTTCAGCCTGATCCAACGGTCCAGATTTGTATTACCAACGGTTAGACTCACCGCTGGTAATATAATATATAATATTAGAGAATTGTATGACATAAAAACACTATCATTTCTTTGGGTCAAAAATAGAAGGCAGGTTGGAGATCTCATGACATGTAAATAAAAAGGTTATGGGGTCAAGTCTTACTCTGAGCAAAAAATGCTTAGAGTTGAGTTATAGGGCAGTCCCGGCTGGGAAACGGATAGGTGGATCCGATTACGATAACATCTATTCTCCGAAACAGGGTTGTACATTTGTCATTAGAAAAAAAGTTTAGAGATCTCGGGTGGTGTAATTTTTTGTTGTAACCGTTGTAGCTTTTCTTTCTTTCTTTCTTGTTTTTATTTCTATTTGCTTGCTTTCATTTCTAATTTAATCATTAGTAAAAAAAAAGATGAAAGAGGACAAATCTTACCTTTTATTATGGGTCCCTTTATTTAGACACCCATTAATTTTAAATCAACACCCCTGTACCCTATACGCCGCGTATGGGTCCATACGCGGCGTATAGGGTACATTGTTGATTTAACGTTTTATACCCTATACGGCGCGTATGGGTCCATACGCGGCGTATAGGGTATGTTGTTGATTTGACGTTTATACCCTATACTCGGCGTATGGGACCATACGCGGCGTATAGGGTTTGACATTTTATACCCATACGTGACTTATGACCCATACGTGGAAGAGCTATACGCCGCGTATGGAGTCATACGCGGCGTATAGCTTATATATTTATTTTTTTAATTTTTGAGTTTTATTTTAATATATACATAATTTGAATAAAATTATTTAAACAATACAATATGAATACAATAATAAAATTAAAATTAAAATATAATTCGCATATTACAAATTATAAACTAAAATAAATTTATATAAGCCGGGGGTTCTCGGTTATTCTCTATTATTGCGTTGTATTCCGAGATACGAATCCTATACATAATCTCCCATTCTGCAGCACGTACGCTTCGGTTAAGAATCCAAAGATTACTTAATGTTGGCATCGGATAATCTCCTTCTAACTTAACGTGGACGAAATGATTGTTGTTGACATGAACAATCGACACGACATGATAAGGCATGACAGTTTTCGGATCAGCCCATAATGGGAAAAATGTTTGACAACCATTATTGCTTAGTAAATGAAGAATAACCCCAAACTTTTGAGCAACCACTAATCCCGTATACGGCATTATCATCCAATGTTCTTCTGGTGCAGGTTCCACACTTTGCCAATCGATGGTGTGACGTAATTCGTTATACTGTCCGGGTACAAAGTATCGAAAACTTCTCTGTACTCCAATTCATGTCTGTCCAACTCTTCTAAAAGCTGTGTCCGCACATACATCCACTTATTTTCGTCAAACCCTAAGCCTAAAGCTATTGATCGAAAACCACAATTCCCATCGGGTCGGACATCTCGTATACGTGAAATATACTGATGAAAGATTGACGGAATCCAATTTTTTAACCTGTTTATATTGTTTAATTGGTGATCTCCGACAATCGAAGAAAACTCATTAGTACCCCGTGATACTTTAGATGACGTTGAACGACTACGTTGCATGGCAGGCTTCTGGGGCTTTACAGCTGAACTTGTTCTTCCGGAAATGTGAGACGCAATAAACGAGCTATGTCTCGGCATTGGAAATAATTTATACATGGCGTATGGGTCCATACGCCACGTATAGGCTCCTATACGCAGCGTATGGGCCTATACGCTACGTATAGGCTTGCCACGTCTTCCACGTATGGTACCTATACGCTGCGTATATTCGTACATGGTACAAAAACGCTTTATAGTACGTCTGACAACTATACGTAGCGTATGGGTCTATACGCCACGTATAGCGGCCTATACGCAGCGTATGGTTCTATACTCTGCGTATAGTCTTGCCACGTTTGCCCCGTATGAGCCCATACGTTGCTTGTAATCGTACATGGTACAAAAAGTACATCTGACACCACCTATACGTGGCGTATGGAGCCATACGCCACGTATAGTGCAAAAGAATTGGTCGCATGAGCACTATACGTGGTCGCAAGAGCACTGTAGTGGTCGCATGAGCACCAATTATTTTGTACTATACATGGCGTATGGAGCCATACGCCACATATAGTACAAAATAATTGGTCGCATTAGCACTATACGTGGTCGCAAGAGCACTGTAGTGGAGGAGCTATACGCCGCGTATGGGTCTATACGCGGCGTATAGTTTATATATGTATATGTTTTTTTTAATTTTTTGAGTTTTAATATATATATAATTTGAATTAAAATTATTTATGTATGTATGTATGTATGTATGTATGTGTGTATGTCTGTATGTATGTGTGTATGTATGTATTTGTGTATTGATGTATGTATGTATGTATGTCTGTATGTATGTATGTATGTATGTCTGTATGTATGTATGTATGTATGTATGTATGTCTGTATGTATGTCTGTATGTATGTATGTATGTATGTATGTATGTATGTATGTATGTATGTATGTATGTATGTATGTATGTCTGTATGTATGTATGTATGTATGTCTGTATGTATGTATGTTGTATGTCTGTATGTATGTATGTCTGTATGTCTGTATGTATGTATGTATGTATGTATGTATGTATGTATGTATGTATGTATGTATGTATGTATGTCTGTCTGTCTGTATGTATGTATGTATGTATGTATGTATGTATGTATGTATGTATGTATGTATGTATGTATGTATGTATGTCTGTCTGTATGTATGTATGTATGTATGTATGTATGTATGTATGTATGTATGTATGTATGTATGTATGTATGTATGTATGTATGTATGTATGTCTGTATGTATGTATGTATGTATGTATGTCTGTATGTCTGTATATATTTACAAAGATAAACATAAACTGATAATAAACATAAAAGATAAACATAAACTGATAATATATTTACAAAGTTTTAAATTACATAACAAAATAAAAATTACAATACAAAACTACGGGGAGTCAGGGTAATCTCGAGGCGGTGGCAACGGCGGAGGATCAGTACCAGAACGCCGCGCCATCTCTGACTGAACCTGCCACTCCATCAGATCCTCAACGCGATCGAGCCGTCGACTCTGCTGCCGTAAGCTCCTAGACATATCCTGCAACAATGTCTCCACACGTGCAGGCAGCCTCACCTCTCTATAAATATGTCGCGGGATCTGAGGCTGAGGAGGCTGCTGATGTGGCTGAGGAGGCGGCTGATCATGTGGCTGCTCGTCGGGTGGTGGCTGATCATGCGGCTGCCCGTGCTGCTGCAGTGGATCGACAATGCCGAGCTGCTGAACTGGTGCCGGCTGCCAGATCTCCCCGAGTCGAAGAGAGAATCGTATGCCAACCGGAAACTGGCGTATAATACGCATGCCGAATAGCGTACGACGATCTAATCTCACCGGCTCGATCGGCGGAGACACGTCACCAAGATGCCGAGGAAGATAACCTAAAGATCGGGCAATCAACGTGATGTACGCGCCGCCGTACACCGCTCCTCGCTCCTGGCGATGATAATATGAAGCAAAATACTCCGCCAAACACCTCGCCAGGTTACACCTGGTCCCCGTAATCAAACAGTATAAGTAAAATAAGTCGGGAATGGTACACCACTCCCGACTCTTGCCACGTCCCGTGATGGACGTGGCGATCATCCGATGCAGATAACGGATGAGAGGATCTCGAATGTCGGTGACCCTGTGTAACACCCGAAAGTTTGACCTGTTGGTAGGCTATGCGACAGAGCCTCAGTCGCCTGTGATTTATGCGACTGGAGGTCAACCGCATGGCTATTCGGCCGATTGAAGCTCAACCGCACGATTGGAGTTCAGCCGCCCGAATGGAGTATGAGCCGCATGGAACATGTGCGATTAGGGTCCAATCGCATAGTGTTGATGCGACTGAAGGTCCAGTCGCCCCTGGACCAGATGCGACTGAGAAGTGGGTATAAAAGGGGAGCAGCTCCTCTCCTCCCATTTTCAGTCGGGAAGAGAGCAGAAAGAGACCGAGAAGAGAAAGAAAGAGGGGAAAGTGCTGCCCGATCGTCGAGAAGCAAGCTAATTCGAAGCTCACCAACTCCTACCTGACAATGTGAGTTCTAGGACCCCTCATTTACATGTTTTCTAACGATTTTGGGGCTGGAGACACATTAAAACCCTATTTTTTGAAATAGTGAAAGTTTGACCCATTTGGGTAAATCTTGAGTAATGTGTTTATGTTATGAATTAGGACTAGTATATGCTTGTATGAGGTCCTAGTAGGAATCCCTAAGGCTTGGGAGGGTTGAATTGGGCTGAAAATGGGTTTATGGTGACTGTGGGGACGGGGGTTTCACGACTGCTGTTCATGAAGAACTCCAGTCGCTGCCCAGTTAGGGTTATGCGACTGAAGGGCCATTCGGCCGAATGAGTAATAGTTGATGTCCAATCGCCCGACTGAGACTCAGACGCCCGATTGAGTCTCAATCGCACGATAGGTGATGCGACAGAGGGTTTCGGTCGCATAAGCTCAATCGCAGAGTAGTTCAGTCGCACGGTTAAGAGTTAGTCGCATATAACCCAGTCGCAGAGTGTCTAGTCGTAGAAGGAAGTTAAATCGCACGTTTGAGTACCCATTCGCATGAGTAGCCAATCGCATGACCAGTCGCATGGAGGACATGCGACTGGTGGTGGTTCAGTCGCCCGGACAGGGCTGATGTGAGTGAACGTAGAAGTGTATGTATGATGTATGTATGTTAGTATGATGGCCATGATAGATGGTGAATACTGATGATATGTAAGTATGTGTTCCTTATGTATATGTGTCTTATCTTTAATAACTTTACGTGAATGAATGAACGAAAGAAACGAATGTATTAAACGTAAAGTGAAAGATAATGAAAGAAGGAACATGATGAATGAATGCATGCATTAATGAAAGAAAGTAAGAAAGGCTTGCAAGCAAATGAAGGAGGTGCACCCCTGGCAGGTGTTAGCTCAACGGTGTACGGGTTAGCTACCCCGAAGGATGTACATCGGGTCAATCATTGAGATTGATAATGAGGTGAGCAACTTCGTGTTGCAAGAGACTCGGTTAGCAGGCAATCATAAGATTGTCACTGAGGTGAGCAGTCGCGCGCTGCAACAGACTCGGCTAACGTATGTTAGTAGTGAAGTGAAAGATAAGTGGTGCATGTACTTACCCCAGGTGACTGGATCAGCTTTGTGCATAACGTTCGTGGCTAACCACCACAGGTCCAGCACCAGTAGTATGTATGATGAAAGTGGGGTATTGTACATGTCACCGAATGTAATGAACGTTCGAACGAAAGTAAAGAAAGTATGAATGAATGTAATGAATGTTCGAACGTAAGTAATGAATGTAAGAATGAAAGTAAAGTACGTACGAAAGTACGTGAAGTATGTATGTATGAAAGTAAATGAGAATGATGAAGTGTACACGAATGAAAGTAAGTAATGAATGATGAGATAATAATAATATTATCTACGTGTACGTATGATGTGTGAACACATGTATGAAAGAGCAGTTAATGAGAATGAAAGTATGTTTTATTATAAAACTAGAACTCACTCAGCAACGCTGACTTTTATGTGTTTTCCAGTTCGCAGGTAGTGTTGCTGAGGATGGCACGAGGCGACTACTCAGCCTTTTGGGATGGCATTCTCCGTTTGATAATGCTGTAACGTCATGGGTTGCGGGTCCATAATATTCGCAACACATCACGTTGCATGTCATTATGAGATTTCTTGAGGATCTGAATAAACGAGATTACTCAAGAATCTCCTATAGATTTTGATAAGTTCGCCACGCATTGGAAGCGTGCGCGTAGCACATGCAACGAAATATGTTGCATGGAGTGTCAAGAGTATTCCGTCAGGGTTCCGATGTACGGAATACCTAAGGAATATTCTTTAGTATAAAAATATAATTTTTATGTTTTTGAACTTAATATCTCCTCTAGAGGTCGCTGTATGATCATATGAGAGAGACAAAGTAGAGAAAGTTGCATTTTGTAATCGAGTCATGATGTGTATGACTTTTATGAATGAATGAGAATGTATATAATTTATCATTTCCGCTGCGTTGATTTATGATTACACATTATGTACGTTATATGTGCATGAAGAACAACCGTAAGGGCCCGGTGAGCGGGGCCTTACAAGTTGGTATCAGCAAAAGTTTAAGTAAAATGGGTAAATTTTCATAATAAACCTAAACTTAAACTGAGAATGGGACAGGGAGAATGAGAATGCCATCTGAGTAGTCGCGTGCCATCAGGTATTTTCTTAAAGATTAACTGGTTATTATGTGCGCATGTGATGTGAATTATGTGTACTGTTAGACTGAGATACTAATGTAGTCAGGATAGGATAGGTGATGCTCGGGGTACGAAGAGTAGAGAGTGGCTAATCACAACTGGCCACTGTAATTAGGGACTTACTGTACTTAACATAAACTGAGCTATTTCCTTGAATGACCGTGTTGGTGTTTTAATCTTTCAGTGTGATAGAAGATGGTCGGTGATAGATCATCTGATGCTTCCCGTGATGGTGAACGTGGTGATGAGCCGCGTATCACGCGAGGAAGACTTAGGAAAGAGAAAGTAGTTCGTGAGGAGAACGAGATTCCTCACAGGAAGAGACGGACGAAAGCGCCAAGTTGAGAGCCTCGGTAAAAGAGGCAGTGATTGAGGAAGTGCACCAGGTTATGCAGACGATCTTACCGACTGTAATGACCGAAGCGATAAAGGCAGTACGAGAGGAGGATAGACGAGGGAGGAGACGGTCCTCCGGTAGACAGCAACAGACAGAGGCAGAAACGGTATTGTCTGATGATGAAGAGGGAAGAGGAGGAAGAACAGGTTAGGGGGACAGCCGGGGTTGTGATTATGGGAAATTTATGAGATGCAAGCCTCCGACTTTTGATGGTTCGGGTACGGCTGCTGATGCTCACCAATGGGTGAGAGAGATGGAGGCGGTCCTCGATATCAGTGACTGCCAGGAGGATAAAAAGGTGAAGTTTGCTACCCACTCGTTTACAGGGACGATTGTGCTGGTGGGACAATATTGTCCAGGCCGAGGGTAGCAGGGCCATTGGAAGATGAAGTGGTCTGAATTGAAGAGAATGGTGATCGAGGAGTTCAGTCCTCGTCGAGAGATGGACAGAGTTGAGAGAGAGTTCCTGCAGTTGGAGGGGGAACGATGACCCACCAATAATACACGACCAAGTTCAATGACATGGCACGGTTGGTGCCAGAGCAAGTGACGCCGGTGTCTCGCAAGATTAACCGGTATATTCAGGGGTTGCCAGCCGAAATTCGTTGGCATTTGATTTCCGCCCGACCAAGTACTTTCAGGTCGGCGGTGGATTTAGCTGGGAGGTTGTACGATGAACGGGCTGCGATGGTGAAATCTGAGGGCAGTAAGAAAGGAAGTGATGAGGAGGAAGTGGCAGGGAAAGAGGTTTGATCGGGGTGATACTTCAACAAGTAGTAAGAAGGCACGGGTTGATGATCGTCGTGTGGTCGTGACCAGTGCAGGATCGAGAAAGTGTGGGAAGTGTGGGCGGCGAGCACGGTGGTGAGTGCAGATGGGGGCTGAATGTATGTTTCAAGTGTGGAAAGTCCGGACATATGGCCAAAGAGTGTAAAGCGATGAGGTGCTATAACTGTGGGAAAGTGGTCATATGAATAAAGACTGCAAGAAGCCGAGATCTGAGGGTTCCGGCGTGAAGAAGGCAGGGGGTGAAGGGTCGAAAGCGAGCGCCAGGGCATTTACGATGACGCAGGAAGAGGCGAGGACGGACCCCGATGTAGTGTCCGGTACGTTTCTGGTGAACCAAACTTTAGCCTCTGTATTATTTGATTCGGGTGCTAGTAGGAGTTTATTTCTGCTGCTTTCTATGCCAAATTGCCCGTTAGTAGTAGACGTGTGGATGTACCGTTTGATGTAGAGACCGCTATAGGTAAAACCACCAGGATTTCAGAGGTAATTGAGGGTGCGATGTAGAACTGGAGGGTCACAATTCCCAGTTAAACCCTTTGCGATGACGTTAGGTGGTTTCGATTTGGTGCTTGGAATGGATTGGTTGGCAGATTTCGAGGCGAACATTGTGTGTCGCAAGAAGATGATCAGTTTGACAGCGCCTGACGGTAGTCCAGTGACAGTTTATGGGGATCGGGTTACTACGATTCCGAAAGTGATCTCAATGGCAGTGGCGGGGAAATGTATGAGGCGTGGATGTAACGCCTATTTATGTTATGTGAAAGATGTAGAGAAGCCAGCACCACAACTGTCTGATGTTCCGGTTGTGTGTGAGTTCCCAGACGTGTTCCCGGAAGACTTATCGGGATTGCCACCTGACAGAGAGATCGAGTTCCAGATTGATTTAGTACCAGGCGCTCAACCTTTTGCCAAAGCACCATACCGATTGGCCCCGACAGAGATGAAAGAGTTGATGGAGCAGTTACAAGAGCTGTTAGATAAGGGGTTTATTCGACCGAGTATCTCACCTTGGGGTGCTCCGGTCCTGTTTGTAAAGAAAAAGGACGGTAGTATGAGGATGTGCATCGACTACCGCGAGTTGAATAAGCTGACAGTAAAGAACAGATACCCCTTGCCGAGGATCGACGACTTGTTTGATCAACTTTAGGGTGCTAGTTGGTTTTCACGTATAGATCTCCGATCAGGCTACCATCAACTGAAGGTGAAGGAGCAGGATATCCCTAAAACAGCTTTTCGTACGCGCTACGGTCATTATGAGTTCCTCGTTATGTCATTTGGTCTGACCAACGCGCCAGCTGCTTTTATGGACCTGATGAATAGGGTGTGTCGGCCGATGTTGGATAAATCAGTGATTGTATTCATTGATGACATCTTGATTTATTCAAAGAGTGAGACTGAGCATGCCGGTCACATTCGCGAAGTTCTGGAGACGTTGAGAAGGGAGAAATTGTATGCAAAATTCTCCAAGTGCGCATTTTGGTTGCGTGAAGTTCAATTCTTGGGTCACGTGGTAAATCCGGATGGGATTATGGTCGATCCGGTGAAAGTGGAAGCAGTGATGCAATGGAAGTCTCCGAAAGCGCCGTCCGAGATCCGTAGTTTCTTGGGTTTGGCGGGTTACTACCGAAGGTTTATCCAAGACTTTTCCAAAATTGCTCTCCACTGACAAAGTTGACCCGGAAGGATGTGAAATTTGTATGGGGTCAAGCTCAAGAGAAGGCGTTTGAAGAACTGAAGACGAGATTGACCCAAGCTCCAGTGTTGGCATTACCCGAAGGGAGTGAAGATTTGGTGGTTTATTCTGATGCCTCTTACTCGGGGTTGGGGTGTGTATAATGCAGAGAGGAAAGGTGATAGCCTATGCATCCCGACAGCTGAAAGTTCATGAGGTTAATTACCCTACTAATGACCTGGAGCTAGCAGCTGTGGTTTTCGCGTTGAAGATTTGGCGGCACTATTTGTACGGGACGAAGTGCACCATCTTTACGGACCACAAAAGCTTGAAGTACTTCTTCGAGCAAAGAGATCTGAATATGAGGCAACGGCGATGGTTGGAGCTTATAAAAGACTATGATTGTGAGATTCATTACCATCCGGGCAAAGCCAACGTGGTGGCGGATGCCCTTAGCCGAAAGGAGAGGCCCGAGCCAATTCGAGTGAAGGCGTACCAGCTAATCATGACCTCCGACGTAATGAAACAGGTCAAAGAGTTCCAAGATGAGGCTTTAAAGGACGGACATCTTAACTCTGAATGCATGAGAGGTCTGGTCGCGGAGAGTTGGGAGAAAACGCTACGGGTGTTAGAACTCGGTTTGGGCGTATGTGGATTCCTCGTCTTGGGGATCTACGAATGAAGATTTTGGATGAAGCTCATAAGTCTCGATACTCCATTCATCCTGGTGCTACCAAAATGTACCAAGATATGAAGAAAGATTATTGGTGGCCGGGTATGAAACGCGATGTGGTGGAGTATGTGAGTAAATGCCTCACGTGTTTGCAAGTAAAGGCAGAGCACCAGAAGCCGTATGGAAAGATCCAACCGTTGGACATACCGAAATGGAAGTGGGAGCACATCACCATGGATTTTATCACAAAGCTGCCACGTACCCCGAAAGGGTATGATACGATCTGGGTGATTGTGGATCGATTGACGAAGAGTGCTCACTTCTTACCGATGCGGAGACATATTCGTCCGAGAAGTTGGCTGGTCTTTTCATCAAAGAGATTGTGACTCGTCATGGTGTAACGGTGTCGATTGTATCTGATCGCGACACACGGTTTACATCCAAATTCTGGAAGAAATTCCACGATGCTATGGGGACGAGGTTGCATATTAGCACGGCTTATCATCCTCAAACTGATGGTCAGTCAGAAAGGACCATTCAGACTTTAGAGGACATGCTCCGAGCATGTGTTATTGACTTCGGGGGAAGTTGGGATGACCATCTACCGTTAGCTGAGTTCTCATACAACAACAGTTATCATGCCAGTATCGGCATGCCACCCAACGAGATGCTATACGGTAGAAGATGCAGGACACACCGTCGTTGGGGTGAAATTGGTCAGAAAGAATGGGAAGCGTCGAAGTGGTAGAGGCTACGACTGAAAAGCTTGAAAGAATTAAAGCGTATATGAAAGCTGCCAAAGACCGACAGAAATCGTATGCCGACAAACGACGCAGACCGATTGAGTTCCAGGTGGAGATCGTGTTATGTTGAAGGTCTCACCTTGGAAAGGGATCATTCGATTCCGGAAGCGGGGTAAGTTGAGTCCGCGATATATAGGCCCTTTCCGAATCATTGCTCGAGTAGAGAGGTGGCCTATAGGTTAGATTTCCAGATGAACTAAGTGGAATCCACCCGACTTTCCACGTGTCTCATCTGAGGAAGTGTTTGGCGGACGAAGACATGGTTGTTCCACTGGATGATATCGAAGTAGATGAAAAGCTCAATTATGTAGAGCAACCAGTGGCGATTATCGATCGCAAGGAGAAAGAGGTTGAGGAAGAAAGTGGTTCCCTTGTGCGTGTACAGTGGCGACACAGGAAGGGATCCGAGTCGACGTGGGAAACTGAAGAAGAAATGAGGCAGCATTACCCATGATTGTTCGAAGAGTGACAGGTTTCGGGGACGAAACCTAAAATAAGGGGGGTGGACTTGTAACACCCGAAAGTTTGACCTGTTGGTAGGCTATGCGACTGAGCCTCAGTCGCCTGTGATTTATGCGACTGGAGGTCAACCGCATGGCTATTCGGCCGATTGAAGCTCAACCGCACGATTGGAGTTCAGCCGCCCGAATGGAGTATGAGCCGCATGGAACATGTGCGATTGGGGGTCCAATCGCATAGTGTTGATGCGACTGAAGGTCCAGTCACCCCTGGACCAGATGCGACTGAGAAGGGGTATAAAAGGGGAGCAGCTCCACTCTCCTCCCATTTTCAGTCGGGAAGAGAGCAGAAAGAGACCGAGAAGAGAAAGAAAGAGGGGAAAGTGCTGCCCGATCGTCGAGAAGCAAGCTAATTCGAAGCTCACCAACTCCTACCTGACAATGTGAGTTCTAGGACCCCTCATTTACATGTTTTTAACGATTTTGGGGCTGGAGACACATTAAAACCCTATTTTTTGAAATAGTGAAAGTTTGACCCATTTGGGTAAATCTTGAGTAATGTGTTTATGTATGAATTAGGACTAGTATATGCTTGTATGAGGTCCTAGTAGGAATCCCTAGGCTTGGGAGGGTTGAATTGGGCTGAAAATGGGTTTATGGTGACTGTGGGGACGGGGGTTTCACGACTGCTGTTCATGAAGAACTCCAGTCGCTGCCCAGTTAGGGTTATGCGACTGAAGGGCCATTCGGCCGAATGAGTAATAGTTGATGTCCAATCGCCCGACTGAGACTCAGACGCCCGATTGAGTCTCAATCGCACGATAGGTGATGCGACAGAGGGTTTCGGTCGCATAAGCTCAATCGCAGAGTAGTTCAGTCGCACGGTTAAGAGTTAGTCGCATATAACCAGTCGCAGAGTGTCTAGTCGTACGGAAGGAAGTTAAATCGCACGTTTGAGTACCCATTCGCATGAGTAGCCCAATCGCATGACCCAGTCGCATGGAGGACATGCGACTGGTGGTGGTTCAGTCGCCCGGACAGGGCTGATGGAGTGAACGTAGAAGTGTATGTATGATGTATGTATGTTAGTATGATGTGCCATGATAGATGTGATACTGATGATATGTAAGTATGTATGTTCCTTATGTATATGTGTCTTATCTTTAATAACTTTACGTGAATGAATGAACGAAAGAAACGAATGTATTAAAAACGTAAAGTGAAAGATAATGAAAGAAGGAAATGATGAATGAATGCATGCATTAATGAAAGAAAGTAAGAAAGGCTTGCAAGCAAATGAAGGAGGTGCACACCCCTGGCAGGTGTTAGCTCAACGGTGTACGGGTTAGCTACCCCGAAGGATGTACATCGGGTCAATCATTGAGATTGATAATGAGGTGAGCAACTTCGTGTTGCAAGAGACTCGGTTAGCAGGCATCATAAGATTGTCACTGAGGTGACAGTCGCGCGCTGCAACAGACTCGGCTAACGTATGTTAGTAGTGAAGTGAAAGATAAGTGGTGCATGTACTTACCCCAGGTGACTGGATCAGCTTGGTGCACAACGTTCGTGGCTAACCACCACAGGTCCAGCACCAGTCGTATGTATGATGAAAGTGGGGTATTGTACATGTCACCGAATGTATGAACGTTCGAACGAAAGTAAAGAAAGTATGAATGAATGTAATGAATGTTCGAACGTAAGTAATGAATGTAAGAATGAAAGTAAAGTACGTACGAAAGTACGTGAAGTATGTATGTATGAAAGTAAATGAGAATGATGAAGTGTACACGAATGAAAGTAAGTAATGAATGATGAGATAATAATAATATTATCTACGTGTACGTATGATGTGTGAACACATGTATGAAAAGAGCAGTAATGAGAATGAAAGTGGTTTATTATAAAACTAGAACTCACTCAGCAACGCTGACTTTTATGTGTTTTCCAGTTCGCAGGTAGTGTTGCTGAGGATGGCACGAGGCGACTACTCAGCCCTTTTGGGATGGCATTCTCCAGTTGATAATGCTGCAACGTCATGGGTACGGGTCCATAATATTCGCAACACATCACGTTGCATGTCATTATGAGATTCTTGAGGATTGAATCTAATAAAACGAGATTACTCAAGAAATCCTATAGATTTTGATAAGTTCGCCACGCATTGGAAGCGTGCGCGTAGCACATGCAACGAAATATGTTGCATGGGAGTGTCAAGAGTATTCCGTCAGGGTCCGATGTACGGAATTACCTAAGGAATATTCTTTAGTATAAAAATATAATTTTTATGTTTTTGAACTTAATATCTCCTCTAGAGGTCGCTGTATGATCCTATGAGGAGAGACAAAGTAGAGAAAGTTTGCATTTTGTAATCGAGTCAATGATGTAATGACTTTTATGAATGAATGAGAATGTATATAATTTATCATTTCCGCTGCGTTGATTTATGATTATACACATTATGTACGTTATATGTGCAATGAAGAACCAACCGTAAGGTGCCGGTGAGCGGGGCCTTACACCCTGCCTTAGTCCTCTGAAACGGACCTCCGGCAATCTCAGGCCACCACTCTCAATGTGCCCTCCTCCATCTCAGTAATACCCTCAGTGAACGAGGGGTAACAGTCTCGGCTCATAATAAAGCCCCGAGACAACTGCAAACTGCTCAATGGACATCTGATGTGCATGTCCACAAAGCGTAAAGAAATCTCCGATCGCTCATCGTCCTCCATCATCTCATCTGGACGAATATATGTAAATGGGATAAAAAACTCCACTACCAGCTCACGGTGGGACGGTAAGAATGCGATCTCAAAAAGACGTTCTCCACGGCGTATCGTCTCCGATAATAGCAGCAAGACGACGCGCTCTCCCAACTCAGCCATCACCTCCCAATCTACGGCCTTTGATGACCGATCTTTATCCGAATAAATTTTGAGCACTTAGCGTGCTCAACGGAACCGGCATCAAACTGCAGCCAAGGATGCTCGGCAATATGGTCAACAACGTCAGCCTCAATCTCAGAATCGGAAGACATATCTGCACAGGTGAACAAATAGGTCAAAAACAACGTATACGTATCTATTATATATATATAACATATACAATATATATGTATATGTATATTATATGTATATGTATATGTATATGTATATGTATACGTATACGTATACGTATACGTATACGTATACGTATACGTATACGTATACGTATATGTATATGTATAGGTATGTATATGTATATGTATATGTATATATGTATATGTATACACATATACATATATGTTATATGTATATATGTACATATACATATAAGTATATGTATATGTGTATATACATATACATATTATGTATATGTATATGTATAGTATAGTATATGTATATGTATATGTATATGTATATGTTATGTATATGTTATATGTATATGTATTGTATAGTATATGTATATGTATATGTATATGTATATGTATGTATATGTATATGTTATGTATATGTATATGCTATGTATATGTATATGTATATGTATATGTATATGTATATGTATATGTATATTATATGTATATGTATATGTATATGTATATGTATATGTGTATGTATATGTATATGTCATGTATATGTATATGTATATGTATATGTATTATCAGTATTAAAATAAATCAATTTAATGATCGCGGAATTATCATCAATTGACGTTTATTGTTTGAATGATTAATTATGAACACAACCACAGAAACACAATAAATGCAAAATCAATAATTATTCAAAAGTATTCATTAACTATAACGTAATGATTACAAAAAATAATAATGAATACTATAAACATCGAATACAGTGTATCAAATAATGTTGATGTTGATGTGGGACGGCGATTAGGGTTGCACAAGGTGTAACTTGACAGCCGTAATATTGATTGTGTGTTCACCGAGATGTGAAACCTAGGACTCATATTTATAGATGTTTGAGTCGGCTAAGGAAACACCGGATCTCTCGGGATTTGTTGTTGATCTTGTTGACTTGTTTGACTTCTTGGAATTGATAATCACACAAGTATAATGGTCTTTCGCAGGAGTCTTGCCTTCCGCAGATCTTCTGTTCTTTCGTAGATGATTTGCTTTTCCGTAGGAATGTTGTTCTTCCGTAGATAATCCTCCTTCCGTAGGAGTCTTCACTTCATGAACCTGATCATCCGTAGGAACTTACACTTGGTCATTTGGTCTTGTATGAAACATATCTACGGATTAACTAAATTGTTCATCCGTAGATGTTTCCTACACTTGGTCAGTTTTATCAAATCCATCCCAAGAATATTGTTTCTCCTGTCAAGCACAAATCAACACACATACATATATGGGGTTAACCTATAGATTCAAATCACATATATATATTTTGACTGTTACAAATGTTAATTACAAGACTTGATTTTCAAGTACTAAGCCTATACAAAATTGATCTAGCCCTATACAATCTAGACCTAACAATACTCCCCCTTAGGCTTAGCTTCTTGTAATCAGTCCTTCAAAACAGCAAGCTCCTTACTCTTGCTATTATTTTATTGTAGAAGTAAGATACAGCAGTTTTCTGATCATCGTACTTGTACTTGATCTGCATCTGCTGATCTTCTTCAATGTGTCATAGCTCAGGCCCAAAACATCTTCTTCCGTAGTGAGTGTTTCCACTACACTATCATTATGTACAATTTCTAATTCATCTTCTTCGGAGATTCTGAGCTCAGACACTTCAGCTATGGTTGTCCCCTTCAGTAGCCCAGCCTCATGTTCCTTCTCTGTGTGCCTTGGCATGCAGTTTATCAATGACTTGTATCATGTGCAGTACAGGCAGAGATCATTTTGGCTTTTTCATCTGTTAGCTTTGGGAAGAATTTGTCGTGAAGGTATGAAGTGTAACTGGGATGCAACATCTTTAGCTCCATTGGATCAAAGATTCTTATTTTGTCTCCCTTCTTTCCTTCAACATTTCTCAGCAACACCATCTCTTTATTCTTTTCAACGTATCCCATTCTGAGATAGGACACGTGAATTGGTTTCCAGTGATGCATTTGATGGTGTGTGAGTTTCTGGTACATCCCACTCTCTTCAGCAGTTCATCATCTACAAGGGATGAGACTTCAGCTGTTTTTCTTTTCTGATTTTGTATCATTCTTTGTGCTCCTTATCATTTCTCTTTGCTTGCATGAGCACATCATCAGTAAAACTGGTCTTCATACCATTTACAGCTGCAGAGAAGTCTCTCCCCCTGAGATGGATTGGGTAGTTGAACATGGGGATGCTCTGTAGATCTCTCATATCTTGCTCCGGAAGGCTGAGCATGTCTTCCACATCATGGAAGTATTGAATCCTTCCAGATGTCCTCTTGATTATTGCACAATCCCAGTCTGGATCATATTTCCAGGCCATAATCCTGTTGTCTTCCACAGAACTAGGAGTTGTGATATGATCATACAACTGTACGAGAGTTGATTTCTTCTCAGTGATTCTCGCACAGTTGTTCCCAGAGGCCATACTTTCCGGGGATCACCGCCCTTGGCTCTTGATGAGTTTTCCTTTTCCTTGTGCTGATTTTGATTAACAGTTACTGGATCAGCAGCAAGTTTGCTTTGTTCTTTTGGATGTGGAGCAGTGGTTCTGAACTTAACTCCGTTTCCAGTCCACTTTCATCACATGCTCATCCTCCGCAGCTCACCAGTAGTTCTACCTTTAAGTTCATGCGGCTTGTAATTGTGACCCTGTAACCAGCAAGTCATATTGTACTTTGAAAGTTTTGCTGTGTCACAGTGGCCCAAATCTTTCCTTATTTTCTCCAATGATTGAAAAGTGGTAAAGGCTTCATAATCACAATTTGGGATTATGAACCTTGCAAATTCAAATTCTTTCAATGCATTGGCCATTTCTGTTCTGTTCATCCTCTCAACCATGTCATACGGAAACCCATGGTTGATGAGGGTCATAAACATGCTGGAGTCAGGCCTCTCTTCCAAGATATCAGCAGTTGTTAGAAGGTCATCGGCCTTTCCACCCTTATCAGCAGTGGGAGACTCCATCCTCGTTAATTCCTCCCACTCTTTATCACTTTCTTCTTCTTCTCCGGAGGATACTTCACAGCAGCAGAAACTTCTACTGAAGGTGTAGGATCAGGAGATGGAACTTTGATTTCTTTGGGGAGCTTTTTCTTCTGGTTTCTTTTGTGTGGCTCTAAAGTATTTTCTTTTCGGGTGTAGGATATCAGCGGCTTAGTAGCTCTACCGATTGTTTTTCTGGTTCAGCACTTGAATCCATTTTTGTTTTCAAATCAGAGAGTTTTCTTTTCAGTCTCTCTATCTCCAGATCCTTTTGCTTAATTAGCTCGGCCTTTTCATTTTGCTCTTGTTTTAAAGTTGCCTCCAGCTCCGTTTTGTTTGGAACAATGCATCAATAATTTCATTGTTGCATTGTGCATCTTCTCTCAGCCTTTTCAAACTGGCATCCTTCTTTGTCAGTTCTTCATCCTTTTCTTGGATAACTCCGTACAGCTCCACAATTCTTTGTTTTCTCTTGTTGGATTTAAGCACAACTTGTTGTATTTTGCAACCAGAAAGCTTTTGCTCACAGGAATGTCACTGTCACTTAAGTCATCTTCATTGTAAGCAGTGACATCCTGAGCAGATTCTTGAATCTCCCGGGTTCATCAGCAGGTATTGGCTCGGTATGAGCTGATGAAGGTGTTCATCTGTGTGAGTTGGTGAGAAAGGAACAGTGCTGGCTTCAGATAGTATTTCGGTGTCTCCTGAGTGTACAGAGTGTACAGACTCAGTCACCTCAAGTGGTTCAGTCCAGCACTTTCCGGTGATTGGGGTTTGGGGATTCTGGTGGTGGTTGTATGGGTGATTGGATTTGGAGTGGAGAGAATGGTGAGTGTGATGAGATGAAGACTGAGAGGATGATTGGGGTTGTTGTTGGATGGGAGATACTGGCTGAGTGGTCTTGGTGAAGATGATGATATCAGAACAGGTGATTGGTGTTGTTGATTGGGGAGATTGTTGGGTGTTTAGGCTTGATGGTGATTGTGGTTGTTGAGGTGATTGGCTTGGTGAATCCTGTTGTAGTGGTGGTGTTTGGGGTGGTGATTGTTGTTGGTGTTGAGGTGTTTGGTGTGGTGAGTGAGGAATTGACCAGAAGAATCAGCAGATGATTCTGCTTCATCTGCCCATGCCAACTCTTGTGGCAGATCAGCTTGTGGATCAATAACATGAGCAAACATAGGCATGTCAGGACCCTCATACTTTCCACTAAGTTTATTCAGCACCGATTTGTTCAGGTGAGCTTGAACAAACACTTCTCCAACCCTGTCCAAGCTTGGGGAGTTCTGAGTTATCACCAATTGCAGGAATCTGGGGAACATGTACATCTTCTCATTCTTTTGCAATTTGACTTGCTCGCACAGACAGTTGAAGATGTATCTTGCATAATTGTAGATTCTCCCCTCGAACACCCCAATAATTCCTGATGAGATGTGTCGAGAAAATCTGTCTAACCCCGACTTCCTGTTCGACATGCACTTCAGGTAGGTGTGACATAAGAATCTGTACGGTTTGCACAGCCTACCCTTCTTGATTTCTCTTTTTCATAATCACGTCGTACCCATGAGATTGAATACCTTTTCTATGTATTCATTCTCGAAAACGTCTGGGTGACCTATCTCTCTATCTCCGAGCTCCAAACATCTTCGTAAGGTGCTTTCATTCAATCGAAGACGCTGACCCAACACTTCAGCCACTATTACTCCTCATCGTTTTGTTCTTCCACTCGAGCTGAATTCCAGAATCCGATGATGTGAGTCTGATGGATCACAGGCTCAGCCGTCAAGGCGTAGAAGAGCCTGGATCGTCGGAGATATCTATGATATCTCGACATCCTTCTGCGGTGGATCATCAGCGTTCAAGAACGCGCACACATTATGCTCTTTGCAAATCTATTTGCCATCTGCAAAGAAAATCAAGTTAGAAACCATGCAGTTGAATCATTTAAGTGTCAATAATCGATTAAACAGTTCGTATGATGGTTTAAAACATGATTTACCTTTGCAGTAACAGTAATCGGTTACTGGATAATGTTGATATTTTGAAATTTTGAAAAAGAGGGAAAATGGGTGAATTTCTAGGTTAATCTGAAAAAGTGCTCTGTAAAAGTGATAAATGAATTTTAAGAGTCAGACACTTTATTTATAGTCGACCAGATTAACTTCTTTTATTAATTATGTTGGGCTCATATGTTGGGGCCCACTTTCATTTATTCCTTTATTGGACCCACTTCCATTATTCCTTTCCGTATCCCAAGTGTTAGAATGCATTATCTCTTCCGCAGAACATCTGCGGAACCTTGACATCTGCGGATGTCAACATCTGCGGAACCTTAAATCTCTGAAGTTCAAATAATGCATGTTTGGTTTGCTGCTGAATCAGAAATCACATATAATCCTTCCTGCGGATGAGAGGTATTACTGTGACTTCTGCAGATGCAGAAATTTCACTATTACTTCTACGGATGAGAAGTATTACTGAAACTTCTGCGGAGCTTAAAGTTAGAAAACTTTAATGTATGATATCTACTTAGTAGACTCAATTGTTGATGTTGGACATTGTTGACTTCATTTGCATGGCAATGTAGTACAAGAAGCAGAAAGCAAGTGTCCTGTATCCTGCATTCAAGTTAGTGCTCAAGATCCAATTCCTTCACATATAAGTTAAAACAATTATCAGCTTTGTATTGATTTTCATGCATGAACTACTCCCCCTAAATTTGTGATTAATGTTAAACGGTTGCATTTATCATAAATTTAAGTGTGAACAGGCATGACAGGCATATGACATCCTAAGAGAGAGAAATTAGTGAATAGGACATATGAAACATGTGCGAAAGCTCTTACAAGCATGCATATATACATAAAGGATCAGGCTATGGCTTGGCTTCTGCGGATGTTGTTTTTTTTATTAATACGTACCAGATTGCAAGTATAGATCCACTTAAATTCAAACAAGAGGATTGTTACAACTAGGCATGCTATTTATCATGTTGTGAGGTTTGTTAATCAGTAGCAGTCATGGGTCCCACAATCAAGGTTTGGTAGACTATGTCTCCGTAGGTGAGGCAAATCACTACGGTCACACTTAAGGACTATGTACATTAAGTTATAATATCTATCTTGAGACGTAGTACAATCTCATGAATGCTTGATATTAAAGCTCATTTATTGATGTACAATTAAGCACAAGTGATTCTGTTAGAGCTGAGATATATCTGTCATAGTCACCAGGTCTTTACTTACGTAAAACAAAGGTGAACTTAACCCAGGTCTTTGCTGACACAAAACAGAGGGAAAATGACAATCACACTCTTGAATCATAAGCCCAGGTCTTTGTTTACACAAAACAGAGGGAATATGACTTTGCAAAGATAGGATATTATAAAGTATTTACATAGTGTGCTTGGGTATGTGGTTTAATCACATCAGGAGAGAACATACCTACTGAATAGAAAATGGAATCCCCACAGACAGTTACCTGAAGATGTTAGTTTGGCATGCTCTTAGCTTTGTTTCCACTCAAGATGAATCTACTCACATATCAGTAGCATATAGGCATTGTTGAGTGTTTGTTGCAAACACCAATTATAGCTTACTATCATTTCCTAAATATAATGCATGCACAGATGTAAGTCATCCCTAACTATCACTCTCTACGAAGTCAGTCATATGCTTTTGTGATTTATTCTAAGTTAATCATTCCCAAGATTCTATCAGAAAATTAAATCGAAAGAATCAAATGCTTTAGTGAACAAATCAGCAAGCTGATTTGTGGTATTACTTGACTAACTTAATTAGACCCTTTCCGAATCTCTTGAAAATGGTATCTAATATGATTTGTTTTGTTTTACTATGTTGAACTGGGTAGCAGTTATAAACATAGCAGCTGAATTATCAATATGAATTGGTGTGTGAAGGAAATTGTAACCATAATCAAGTAATTGGTTTTGCAACCAAAGTACTTGAGAGCAACCTGCTGAAGC
The DNA here is from genome assembly GCA_024085815.1 of Flaveria linearis. Classification (NCBI taxonomy): domain Eukaryota; kingdom Viridiplantae; phylum Streptophyta; class Magnoliopsida; order Asterales; family Asteraceae; genus Flaveria; species Flaveria linearis. Next base: position 11,734,129 of record CM044013.1, read on the forward strand.
AGCTATGTATTCTGCTTCAGCTGTGGATACAGAGACATTGGTTTGCTTCTTGCACTGCATGAAACAAGTCTTGGTCCTAAAAATTGATATCCACCAGTTGTGGATTTTCTGTTGTTGTTACACCCTCCATAGTCACTATCTGAATAGGAGTATAGGCTAAAATCTCCATCTTTGGGATACCAAAGTCCCAATGCAGGTTGCCTTTCAGATATCTGAAAATCCTCTTCACAGCATTCAGATGGGACTCCTTGGGTCAGTTGGTACCTGGCACAAACACAAACAGCAAACATTATGTCAGGTCTACTGGCAGTTAAATACATTAAAGAACCGATCATTGATCTGTACAATCGTTGATCTACGGATTTACCAGCAGGGTCAGGCACTATCTGTATTGTTGATGCTGGTGTCTTGCATGAAGTGGAATCAGCTAGATTGTACTTCTTCAAAATTTGATGAATGTACTTTTCTTGTTGATGAAAATGCCATCTGGTTTTGATGAACTTGTAAGCCAAGGAAGAATGTCAATTCTCCCATGGAGCTCATCTGAAATTCAGATTTCTAAGTCTTCAAAGCTTTGACACAGCTTCTTATTGGTGGATCCAAATATGATGTCATCAACATATATTTGAACAACCAAAAGATCTTGATGTTCTGTTTGAGGAAGAGTGTCTGATCAATAGTTCCTCTCTTGTACCCATTCTTCAGCAGGAAGGATGATAGTGTATCATACCACTTTCTGGGTGCTTGATGAAGATCATACAAGGCTTTGTCAAGCTTGTATACTCTATGTGGATAATCAGGGTCTTCAAAACCAGGGGGTTGTGCCACATAGACTTCTTCATCAATTTTCCCATAAAGGAAAGCACACTTGACATCCATCTGATAGACTGTGAACTTCTTGAATGCTGCATAGGCTAGGAAGACTCGTATAGCTTCAACCTTGCAACTGGGGCAAAGACTTCATCATAGTCTATTCTTCTTTGGAGTGTATCCCTGTGCAATGAGTCTGGCCTTGTTTCTTACTATGATACCTCTGTCATCCAGCTTGTTCTTGAAAAGCCATCTTGTGCCAATTGGATGTTGACCTGAAGGCAAATCGACAAGAGTCCACACTTTCTGTTTTCTAAATTGTTGCAACTCTTCTTGCATGGCCTCAATCCGCTGTTGTCTTTCAGTGCAGCTGTGATGTTTGCAGGGACTGTTTGAGATAAAAAGCGGTGAACAAACAAATGTTTGCCACACCTCCTTTGCTCCTTGTGGTTCTGGCATGCAGGTCCCCAATGATGTTGTCTGTTGGATGAGATTGTGTACTCTGCTTGTTGTAACAGCATCAACTTGAACTGTGGAGTCTAAGTTTGAGAAGCCCATTGAAGCAGATGGTGTTAGCTGAGAAGTTGAGTCGATGAAATAATCAAAAGACTCATGGTCGTTAGGATCAGCTGGTGTTTGATTGGCTGCTTTGTCTTCTCCGCAGGAAGTTCACGAAGCAGTATTTGTTCTTCCGCAGGAAGTTCTACGGAAGCAGTATTTTGTTCTTCCGCAGGAAGTTCTACGGAAGCAGTATTTTGTTCTTCCGCAGGAAGTTCTACGGAAGCAGTATTTTGTACTTCCGTAGGAGAGTTACATCATCACGGATGAACAATGTTGGTCAGCTGGTAATGGTGGTGGATGACACCTCCTCTTCATCTCTAGCATCAGTAGTGACATCTACGGATGAGGGAAATCTGCTGATGAATTTACATGTGCTGGGGATGAAGAGTTTGCTTCTCCAGAAATAGCTTCATGCTGCTGACTTGATCTTTGCTGTGGTTCAGGTGGCACACGTGCTCTTGGTGGATCAGCTGTTAAAGGCACTTCATTCACACTTGGGGGCACAAAGGGATAACATGTATCCGCAGCATCTGCATTGATCAAATAAACCAGTGTTAAATGATTCTGTTAATGCATCTATATCAAATAACCAATATGATCCTTTTACATTGGTAGTAAACATGGATTCATCAAAAGAAACATTGGGAGTTTCTTCAACTATGTTATGTTCTGGAATGTACCCCTGTATGATTTAGAAGTGGATGAATATCCAACAAAGAAACCATCATAGGCTTTTTCAGAAAATTTTCCCAATTGTTCTTTAGTATTAAAACAGACACATGACACCCAAAAGCTCTAAGATATCCTATAAAAGGCTTTCTTTTAAATAAGAGTTCATAAGGTGTTTATTATGTTCTTTGACTATCAATGTTCTATTTTGAACATTGCAAGCTGTATTCACAGCTTTGCCCAGAATGTAATGGGCAACTGAGAATCAGCTAGCATTGTTCTGGCTGCTTCTATCAGTGTTCTATTTCTCCTTCAGCCACTCCATTTTGTTGAGGAGTTCTTGGGGCACTGAATTGTCTAGCTATTCCTTTAGTCCTGCAAAAAGAATCCAAATCAGCATTAAACAAATTCAGTTCCATTGTCACTCCTAAAAATTTTAACTGTTAAATCAAGTTGATTCTCAATCTTGATTACAAGTCCATTAAGGTTTCAGATGTTTACTCTTATGTTTTAAGAAAAAGACCATGTAAATCTAGTGAAATCATCAACTATCACCAAACAATATTGCCTTTTTCCAATGCTCAGCACATTGTTGGACCAAAGAGATCCATATGAAGCAATTTGAGTGGTGTAGTGTTAGTGTTGAGTTTTGGATTTGTGAGACACTCTGTGTTGTTTTCCTTTATAACATGAAGAACAGTGATTAGAACAATGAAATTCTTCTTTGGTAATCCAATGACTAAGTCATTTTTCACCAATTTATTCATGTTCTTCATGTTGGAATGGACAAGCCTTCTATGCCACAATTGAGATTCATCTTCGGAAGATTTGGACAGCAGGCATGTCTCATGTTGGTGAGTTGTGGTTGTTCATATCCAAGATGTATGTGTTGCCTTTTCTTGATGCTTAAGAAGTATCCAGTCTGCTGGAACTGTAATCTGGCTTAAGAATGTAACAGTTAGTGTTATCAAACAGTGTTAAATAATGTTGATCACAAATTTGGGAAACACTAAGTAAATTATACTGCAAATTTCACAGTAATTTACTTTTTCAAATGTTAAACACCATTAGTTACCATTCCTCACCAACAATTTACCTCCCTTCTTATCCCACCAAATGCCACATAAGAGGCATGTTTATGTTTGAAGTCATGGAGAAGTGCACAGTTGCTGTCATATGTCTGGAACAACCACTGTCAACATACCACTTGTTGTCAGCTCTCCATAATTGTTCCTGCACACAAAAAGAAAACTAATTAGAATTGACAACCCAAGGCTTAATTGTCTTGGATTTGCCAGTTGTGTCAACAATAGTTACTCCTTCATGAATTAATCGTGAAGTTTCAGTATTAGTTGTTTCTTTTTGATCTGATGTTTGTGAGGATGATTCTGTTGAAGATGATTCGGTTTCTGAGTGTCTTCATGCTTATCCGAGTCTTTCTTCAACTTAGCTTGTTTTGGTGGTATCTTAACTTTGAAGAAGATCCTGTAGTCTTGAAGGTTTCTTCATCTTTCTGTTTTGATTGGGACACAGGGTTCCTTTATCAAAGTTGTCAAAGAAATCATCAACAGCTTCGGTTGTTTATCAGACAAATCCACCTTTTATGAGGTGTCTTAGCCTGTGTTGGCATTTCTTTCACAGTCTTGTCAGCAACAGATGATCTTTTCTTTGAATTTTGTTTTTCCTTCTCAGGCTTTGTCTCTTTGTCACTTTCTGAGTCTGATGATGCACCTTGTGATTTTTGTTGCTCTTTTCTTGTTCTTCTATTAAAATAACATTCCTGAGTGGAATGGTTATTTTTGTCACATATGGCACAATGTTTGTTGAAGAAACAGTCATCAGTATGTGATTGTTCATGTTGCAAATGGAACAGTACTACTGAAGTAGCATTCATCAGTGCTGTGATTCTTCATATCACACCATTTGCAATATTTCTCAGAATTTCTTCTTCAGCCTTCTTTTGGTCTTTTTCTGACTAGCTGAGCCATCAGTTGATTTCTTCTTGGGTTCATCAGCTGGTAATTCTTCATGTTTATTGTGGATGGCTTCTGTTGTTTGACATTTAGCTTTTTGTGAGCATGTTTGATGTTTTCCCTTTTTATCTCATCCACAGTATCAGTATCTTCTTCCGTGTTTTTTTGCGGAATCATTAGTCTTTGTCTTCCGCAGATGATCTACGGACTTGGCAGTTTTTGCTTTCCGCAGATGTTCTACGGATCAGTCTGTCTTTCCGAGGATTTTGTTGAATATTTCTTACCTTTATCAGATGACAAAGGTGATTTGTGCTTGATCCGCAGCTGTCGATCTGGGAAGATGCAGTTCTTGTAATCCTTCATTAAGTTCAGCAATCCTCTTACAAAGGTCTTCAGCATGTTCCGTTGCTTTGGCGGATATTGCAGCTTTGATTCTTCAAGGACTCGTGGAAGACCAGGTTCAACTTGAACATCTTACCAATGTTCAGTTGAACTTATCATGTTCATCAGAATCATCCAGGTCATCATAGTTATCAAAATCTGATTCATTATGTTAATTGACTCTGATTTCAGTTGATTCAGTTTCACTCATCTCAGCTTTATTGTTGTTTATTTGACTATCTTTTATGTCAATGTTGGTGCTTTGCACAAATGATTTGACAAGGTTAGTCATTGTTTCAGGTAAAGGTGTGTAGTATATTAATAGGTGGTGCCACTGCATTATCCCAACCCTGACCTGTTCTTTGATTCAATATGAGAATTGAGTAAACTTCTCATATTGCTGAGATGATAATTGAAACTTCTGAAGTTTCACTTCAGTAGATGCATGATCAGCCATGGATTTGTTAAGGAAGTGGTCAGATGCTCAACTTGGGCTTTTAGGCTGTAGTTTTCAGAAACATATTTTTCTAAATCTTTTTGTAAAGAGTTTATTTTGATTTGATATAGTTTCTGTTCTTTAAGTGTGATTCATTAAAAACCATAGTTTCTTTTATTATCAGCCAGTGTTGAGCATGGACTCTATCTCTTCAACTTCCTCAACACAAGTTGATGAACATAACCTCTCTTTTACCTCTTTGGCCATTGGAGGAACTTGTTTTCCATATGTGCCATCAGTGCTTGATTCTCCTCTATCACTTCCTTCTCATACAAACTCCAGTCACAAGTTCCATCCTGAAGTATGATCAGCCTGTCTCTTAGAGTTACTTGGTTGCTGATGTATTTGTGGCTGGTGGGGATGTGAGCTGAGGTTGTCTAGCAGAGATCTTTGAGAGGTGGCTGCTGATTTTGTTGCTGCTGCTGCTGATACTGTGGAGTTGATTGTTGGTTGCATTCTCTAGAAAAGTGACCATAGAGATTGCACTTATAACATCTGACTTTAGACTTATCCACTCAATCTTCGATGTTTTGCTAGCTGCTGCCAGATTTTGTTTCTTCGAAGATATGCTTGGCTCTGTAGGCAATCTAGCCATTGCCATTGTAGATCCATCTCTTGACTACATCCGGAGGGAGTTCCTCCAAGTCTTGCTGACAGATGTTGCTGCTGTAAGGGAACTGCCAAGATATGCTTGAAAGCTTGAGCTGAAAGCTGCAAAGGCTGCTTTGGTTCTTCAGAATCCAATATCACAGTGATTGGTTCTGAGTTGGCTGTTGCTGATGTCTCTCTTTTCTCTGTAAGCTTTCCATTTTTCCTTTTGAGTTTTACTTTGAGATGACTTCTAGTTGGTTTAGATGCATAGAAGCTTACTTCTTCTTCATTGTCACTCAGAGCACAAGAGTTATCATCTTCATATTAGATATAAATGCACTACCAGCATTTTGTTTCCTTGAAGTGATAAGGTGAGACATGAGTTCTCACACTCTTTTCTTGATTGTTCATCAGTTAGTGCTTCAACCTTGGCAACTAGTGTATCTAGACCAGTTGTCTTCAGATCTATGGTGTTTTGAACATGGAGACTGTTTGCTTCAACTTTCAGGCAAAGTATGGAGCATCTTCTTGTTCAGTTCCTCAGTGTGTATTTTAACTCCAGAGTTCATCTCAGTGACGAGTTGCATGAATCTATGGAGTTGCTGAGGAATGACTCACCCTCATATGATGAAAAGTTTCATACTGT